>JAKSZT010053767.1:9362665-9392294 GCA_026826555.1 Tolypeutes matacus | reverse complement strand
GTTACCTCTGGGATGACCTCCCGACTCTCTTTGAAGTCTCTTAGCCACTTGAACTCATTTGTCTTTACCATTTCCCCCTTTTATTCAAGGTCTTTTTCCAGTTGTGTTGCCAGTTGGCACTTGGGAAAAGTTTTCAATTAGCAATAATCGTGCCTCGGATAAACCTCATTGGCTACTCATTTCCTTCTGTGTATATTTTTTACTTATTCTCTTTATAGTTGCTGTTAGACTTAAATTTAACATCTAAGTCTATAACACTCTTGTTTGTTTTTTGTTTATTTGTTTGTTTTTGAGGTATTTGAACCCCAGGACCTCGTATGTGGGAAGCCATCGCTCAACCATTGAGCCACATCAGTTCCTCTGAGAGTTTTGTTTCTTTGTTTGTTTGTTTGTTTTGTTTGTTGTTTGTTTTTATTTTTTCTAGGAGGCACCAGGAACTGAACCTGGGGTCTCCCATGTGGGAAGCAGGAGCTCAACTGCCTGAGACACATCTGCTCTCCAACTCTTGTTTTGATTTGATTTCAACTTAACTTCCAATTGCATGCATAAGTTATGTTCCTATACTCCTCCATCCCTCTGCCTTATGTAATCATTGTCAAAGTCTATGTCTTTATACATTGCATGTCCAAAAGCATAAATCATTCAATGCATTTGTATTTTAGATCCTGTATGAAGTAAAAGTGGAGTTATAAACTAAAATATAATAGTACTGGCATTTATTACTACCCATGCAATATCTTTACCAGAGATCTTTATTGTTTTTGTAGCTTAGATCTACATTTTTTTTTTTTTTCATCTATTTCTAGTGTCCTTTTCTTTCAACCTGAAGAGCCCTCTTTAGCATTT
Source organism: Tolypeutes matacus (assembly GCA_026826555.1). NCBI lineage: Eukaryota > Metazoa > Chordata > Mammalia > Cingulata > Chlamyphoridae > Tolypeutes > Tolypeutes matacus. Next base: position 9,391,448 of record JAKSZT010053767.1, on the reverse strand, counting down.
CTTATAGGACAGGTCTAGTGGTAAAAAACTCCCTCAGGTTTTATTTATCTGGGAATGTCGTGATGTCTCCCTCGTTTTTGAAAAGGATTTTATCTGGATTTAGGCTTCTTGTGTGACAATTTTTCTTTCAGCACTTTAGATGTCCCACACTGCCTTCTTGTCTCCATGGTTTCTGATATGTAGTCAGCACTTAAAGTTAGAGGCTCTCTTGTACGTGATGCATTGCTTCTCTCATGTAGCTTTCACAGTTCTCTCATCTTTGGCATTAGGCAGTTAGATTATGTTTCTTGGTGTTAATCTCTTTGTGTTTATCCTTTTGGGAATTTGTTGAACTTCTTTGATGTGTATCTTTGTTTTTTGTTAAATTTAGGAAAATTTCTGGTATTTTTTCATTGAATATTTTTTCAACTCCTCTTTTTCTTCTCCTTCACAGACTCTCATAATGCATATATTGGCATTGTTGATGGTGTTCACGGGTCTCTTAGATTTGGTTCATATTTCTTCATTTTTTTAAAAAGATTTATTTATCCCCCACCGCCCCCATTGTTTTTGCACTCGCTGTCTTGCTTTCTGTGTCCATTTGTTGTGTGCTCTGTGTCTGCTTGTCTTCTCTTCTCATCTTCTCTTTAGGAGACTCTGGGAACCAATCCTGGGACCTCCAATGTGCAAGAGAGGCACTCAATCACTTGAGCCACCTCAGCTCCCTGGTTTGTTATGTCTCTCATTGTCTCTCCCCTTTGTCTCCTTTTGTTGTACCAGCTCTCCACATGGGCCAGCTCTCCATGTTGGCCAGCTCACTTTCACCAGGAGGCCCTGGGAAATGAACCCAGGACCTCCCATATGGTAGACAGGAGCCCAGTCGCTTGAGCCACATCCACCTCCCTCACCTTTTTTCTTTCTTGTCACACTGGATGATTTCTATTGTCATCTTCAAGTTCACTGATTCTTTCTTTTTCCAGATCCAGTGTGTTCTTGAATCCCTCCAGGAATATTTTAATTTTAGTTGTTGTTTTCAGCTCCAGTATTTCTATTTGGTTCCTTTTTATGACTTCTATCACTTTTTTTCCCCCAAATTCTCATTTTAAAGGAATCAGTTTTCTGATATCCTGTAGTTCTTTGTCTGTGTGTGTATGTATGTTTTTTGGTTTGTTTGTTTTTACCCTTATTGAGTATACTTAAGATTTTTTTTTTAAAGTATTTGCTTGATATATCCAAAAGCTGAGCTTCCTCATTTCCTCAGTGGTTTTGGACAATTCTTTGTTCCTTTTAATGTGCCATTTTTTCCTGTTTCTTTGTATGTCTTGTAATTTTTTGCACACTAAACATTTTGTTATTTTAATGTATTAATTCTGGAGTTTAGTCACTGAAGTGTCTGTTCCTTAAGCTTTCATCCATTATGATTTCCTTGAATACCCAGAGCTAGGAAAAGGAGAGAGAGAGAAAGAAAGAAAGGGGGGGGAGAGAGAGAGAGAGAGAGAACAAGCAGAAAACTAAAGGAATGAAAAGAAGGGGAAAAAAAGAAAGAAAATGAAACACCTTCCCCAGTCTTGGCAGATTGGCTCTGTGTGACTGCACCTTAGTGCTTAGCCACCCTTACAATGATCCTAAAGAACAGCTCAAGGTGAAAATGATGGCTCCTCTCTGTTCTTTTCTGATCATGCATCTTTTTCTGGGTATGTGCATGTAGCCTTATAAATTTCTCCCTTTATATGGATACTCTCCCCCAAGGCTCCACTTACTCTATTTTATGTCTTCAAGCTGGTAATCCTATTCCCCAGGTAGCTATACTTTGATTGTTTTCTTAAAGTGTTTTAGCTGCCATGTCAGCTTCTTTCATGTCTGAACAATTTCTGGGACAAGGCAGTCAAGACAAGTATCCTGGTTCAGTCTTTCAGGTTACCACTAGATAGAAGGGTACAGACATATCTTCACCCCAATATGTGCATAAGGGTTACTCTGCTTATTCTGGAAAAAGGATCAGGGACCCACACCTGGAGCACAAATTGGCTTTACACCAAGCTGGGGAGGTGGTAGAAAAAGGGCCAGCAATGGCACCATGAGATTTTCCTTTTTTTTTTTTAAAGAAGGTACTGGGGTTTGAAACTAGGACCTCATACATAGGAAGCAGGCACTCAACTACTGGGCTATATCCGCTCCCCAATGAGAGTTAGTTTTTTCATCTGCTTGTTTTTAGGAGGTACTGGGGGTTGAACCTGGGATCTCACACATGGGAAGCAGGCACTCAACCACTTCAGCTACATCTGCTCCCTTTCTATCATTTTAAATTACCTTTTTCTCAGTTTGGTGCTCATCCAGTAACTGCAACCCTTTAACTGTTTTCTGGAGCACTGAGAAAGACGATTCAGCCAGTTTTAGCTTACTGTTAAAAAATTCTTTGGGGGGAGCTGATGTGGTTCAGTGGTTGAGTGCAGGCTTCCCACATACGAGGTCCTGGGTTTAATCCCTGGTCCCAGTACCTCAAAAAAAAAAAAAAATTCTTTGCAGGGCAGAATCCTGGAGCATCTCAGTCTGCCATTTTAGTGATGTCACTTAAAAAAATTTTTTTTTAATTAAAGAAGTTGTAATTTACAGAAAAATGATGTAAAAAAATACAGCATTCCCACATGCCACCCCTATTATTAACATTTTGCATTAGTTTGGTACCTTTGTTACAATTGATGAAAAAAATACTTTAATTTTAGTATTAGCTATAGTTCATAGTTTACATTAAGGTTTTCCCCCAGTATACCACCTTATTACTAACACCTTGCATTAGTGTAGTACATTTGTTATAATTCATGAAAGAACATTTTTATAATTGTACTATTAACTATAGTCATTTGCAATAAGGTTCACTGTTGTGCAGTCTATAGTTTATCTTTTAGCTTTTATTCTACTAACACATATGTTCCTCTTTTTCTTTCTTTCTTTCTTTCTTTTCTTTTTTTTTTTTTTTTGAGGTACCAGGGCCAAGGATTGAATCCCAGACCTCGTATGTGGGAAGCCAGCGCTCAACCATTAAGCCACATCGGCTCCCCTGAGTTGGTTTTCTCATTTGGGTTTGCTTGTTGTTTGTTTTTTTGTTTTTAGGGGGCACTGGGCACTGAGCCCGGGACCTCCTGTGTGGGAAGCAGGTGCTCAACTGCTTGAGCCACATCTACTCCTCCCTCACTTTTTTTTTTTTTTTAAGATTTATTTTATTTATTTTCCCCTTCTCCCTCCTCGTTGTTTTGAGGTCGCTGTCTGCTGTCTGTGTCCATTTGCTGTGTGCTCTCTGTGTCTGTTCTTCTCTTTAGGAGCCAGTGGGGACCGAACCTGGGAACTCTCATGTGGGAGAGAGGTGCTCAATCACTTGAGCCACCTCAGATTCCTGGTTTGTTGTGTCTCTCATTGTCTTTCCTTTTTTTGTCTCTTTGTTGCGTCATCTTGTGTCAGCTCGCCACACCTGCCCATCGTGCCAGCTCGCCTTCTCCAGGAGGCACCAGAAACTGAACCCTGGACCTACCATGTGATAGGCGGAAGCCAAATCGCTTGAGCCACATCTGCTTCCCCTGTCATTTGTTTTTACAGTTGGATAATATTCCACTGTGTGGCTATACCATCATCTATTTAACCAATCTAGTATTATGGATATTTAAGTTGTTTCTAATATTTTGTTATTACTGATAATGTGACAATAATGCATATTCTTTTTTAAAAAAATTTTATTGAAGTATATGATCCATACATGAACATAAACATTAAGTGTATAGTAAAAGTTGTGAACTTACAAAACAAACATGTGTAACATCATACAGGGGTCCCATACATCACCCCACCATCAACACCTTGCATTGTTGTGAGACATTTGTTACAAATTATGAAAGAATATCATCAAAATATTACTACTAACTATAGTCCATATCTTACATTTGGTATATTTTTCCCCCAACCCGCACTATTATTATTTTTAAAATATATTTTTATTACAGAAGTTGTGAACTTACAAAACAATCATGTACTTGTGTAGAATTCCCATACAACTACCCCATCACCAACACACCACACCATGATGGATATTTGTTACAGATTATGAGATAATATTACCAGACTATTACCCCATCGTCCATAGCATACACACTTGGCACACTTTTTACATACTCCCCCATGATCAACACAATACATCTTTGGCATAGATGCAAGAATATTTACAGTATTGCTGTTAACCACAGTCCATAGGTCACTCCCATGTATTTTTCCCATGCTTCTCCACATTCCTACCACCCTGCAATAGTGACATACATCTTTTCTAGCTCACAGAAGGGCACTCTTGCATCTGTACCATCAACCACAATTTTCATCCACCTCTGGGTTCATTATGTTATACAGTCCCTAGATTATTGTCTAGCTTTCTTTCAGTTGACATTTCCATCCCTAGACAACCCTTTCTATATATTCATTTATATGTGTGTGTGTGTTTGTGTGTTTACATGGTTTATTTGTTATTTTTAAATTTCATATTGGTTGAGATGTATCTTCAGGGTAAATTCCTAGAAGTTGAATTGCTAACAAATGGCAATGTGTAGTTCTATTAGGTCTTTCCATATTCCCTTCCAAAGGGGTTATATCATTTCATGTTCCCACCATCAGTGTATGAGAGTGCCTTTTTCTCTATAGCCTTGCCAATAGTGTCACCAAGTATTTGAATTTTTTCCAATCTGAAATGTGAGAAATGGTATTTCAGTGTATTTTTAATGTTTTTCTCTTACATGTGAAACTGAGTCTCTTTTCATGTTTTTAGCATCATTTGTTTATCTTTTTTCATAAACGATTCTACCTTTTTGTCCATTTTTTAAATGAATATTTTATGTTTTTACTCCTTGATTTGTAATAGTTCTTTTTCTACTTAGAGATATTAGCCCCTTATCTAGGATATATGCTGCAAATATTTTCTTTATGACATTGGTCTTTTGTATTTACTTTTGGTATTTTCCCAACAGCGTTGTGTTTTTTAGGATGTAATAGTCTACATTATACATATAGGAATGTGAAAGAACATTTCATTTTATAATATTTTCCAAGAAATGTTAATGTGAACTTTCATTTGAGTATTTCAAGGGGTTTTTGAGAAAAACATGAATATATTATTGTATATACTAAAATGTTTCTTTAAAATGTAGTTTAGTAACAAATGTTTATTTACTAAAAAATTAAAAGTAATGAAAAATAAATATAGCTAGATATAATTATACATTGCCATATAAGGATATAAATTTATAATATCAGGATTTGAAATAATAGAATTTAATTTGGAGAAATAATTTTTAAATTTAAGTTTTATTCTTTGTTCCTTTCAGCTTTAGAAATAAGCTTAAAAAATTTTAGTGCACTAATATATGTATGGTGTTTAAATTAATTTGATTTTATCCATTATAGCTAGGAAACAATTTACTGCAATAGTTTCACAAGCCATACCAAGGTCTCCACATCTGAACCAGGATTCCCCTCAAAAGGTACTTATTTTTTCTATCAGTATATTTTTTATGATGATATGGAATGTTCTATAATTTGTAATGAGATTATAGGAATACAGAGATTCCCATGCTCTCAGTTCATGGCCCCAGCTGTATCTTGGGAATTTTATCATAGCATCCCCAGGCCAAAAGAAATACTTAACAGTTACATTTACTAAGCAGTTAATGGTATTAAACAACTTAATAAGTATTTATGTGTTAATAACTTAGCAAGCATCTCAATTTTAAATAAACACAATAACTTATTAATGAAAAATGTGTATCTGTTGAGCATTGCTCAACTTCACAAACCTTAGAATAGACTAGACACTACTACCCCATTCCATGTTCCACATTGATTTTTGCATGGTACTTACTTTTAATTTTAGCAACCTCCACAGAAACCAACTTCACAAAGAAAGGTTGTCATTGGAAGATAAGTAGCGAGATTTGACTTTGAAGCTGAAGTACCTTGAGTTAGTAGTTCATTTAGTATCCGAAAAGTGATATTTTCTTTCCCTAAAATTTGAAACATCTCATGGGGGCCCTGTGATTTCACTCTGGTTCTCCACGATACCTTGGTGTACAGTTTGGGAACCACAGTAGTAATAGAAAAAATAACATACTAATTAGGGTGAATTGAAATTCTGGACAAAATCATTATAATTAGTGTGTCTCAATAGGGATGTTATTGGCATTTATGGAGGGAGAATTCTTTCATTATGTGGCACTGCTCTTTCTGGCATGTGTGTGAAAGAAAAGGGAAAGTGAAATATTTACCTCCATTTTATATCTTACTTGAATTTTCATATTACTTTTTTTTTTTTTTCAGTAATCTTGATTTTTTTTCTTTTTAAATTCAGAAAAAAAAGATGAAAAAATAAAGCTCTTTTTTTTTTTTTGCCTCTTTTAAAAATATAGATTGATGTGTATAGTTTTATATCCTTTTCCTTAATACTTGTATTAGTAATCCAAAGAGGTGCTGATGCAAAGTTCCAGAAATCTGTTGGCTTTTATAAAGGGTATTTATTTAGGGTAAAAGCTTATAGTTATAAGGCCCTAAAGAGTCCAACTCAAGGTACCATAAGACATATTTTCTCACCAAAGACTGTTGCCAGACTTTTGGCATGTTGAAGCAACATGGTTGCCGATCTCTGTGCGGGTTCTACCTTCCTCTTCTTGAAGCTTTGTGGGCCCAGCTTCTTCTGATCTCAGCTGTAGGCTTATTTCTTTCAGGGCCTTCTCAGCTGCTCAGGGCTCTGGTTTCTAGCTGCAAACTATCAGGTGAATGGCTAAGCTCTCCCTGGACTTTAGCTGTTTGTGCCTTCTCCTTTCTGTCACACGGCAGGACCAAAATGACCAAGTTTTCTCCCTTTCCGTGTCTTTGGAGCTCTTTTTCCTCCTATGCCTTCTTCTGTGCATTTTCTTGATTGAGTGTTCATTTTTATAGCCCAAGGGGGCAGGGACTCAACCCTGAGCCACGCCCTGCTGACATGGTTGAATCAAAGGCCCGGAATTGATTTAATTAAGTAAACTTAAAACCTTTGAATTTAAATCAATCAAGGGGTATCATACCCAGAGGCACAGACCAGTTTACAACTATAATCTATATCTCTTTTTGGAATTCATGAATAATATCAAACTGCCATAATACCATATTATATTTTCTCACATCATTAAAAAATATTCTTTAACATTAAAAAGGTTGCTTACTATTACATCATATGGATATCCCATGTTTTGGACAAATAGTTCCCTAAATTTCAGACATTTAGGTTTTTTCCAGCATTTTGCTATTATAAATTACACTTCAGTAAATGTTTTTGCACTTAAATCATTGCTTACATTTTAAATTATTTCCTTACATTTGATTCCTAAAAGTGGACTTGAGTACTTAAAAGGATAGGAACTATTTTCTGAGGTTCTTGATACATACTGCCAAATCTAAAAAGCTTAATGTTTTACAGTATGAATATCTATTTCACTTCATTCTTACCAGTACTGTTAAAAGCTTTTTAAATTCTTGAAAAGAGAAAATAGTGTCTTACTAATGTATTAGTTTTTTTTTTTTTTTTTTTTTAAGTCTTTTTTTTTCTCTGCACCCCCTCGCTGCATGCACTTGCTGTGTCTGTTCGTCTTGTTTCTTTTAGGAGGCACCAAGAACCAAACCCGGAACCTCTGATGTGGGAAGGAGGTGCCCAATTGCCCAAGCCATCTCCGTTCCCTGCTTTGTTGTATCTCCCATTATTTCTTCCTGTGCCTCTTGTGTCATCATGTTACGCCCGTCCTGCTTGTCTTCTTCAGCAAGCACCAGGAACCTCTGCTTCCTGCCCTGCTTGTGTCTCCCATTATGTCCTCTTTTTCTTTTTGTGTTTCTTGTTGCATTATCTTGTTGCTTCAGCTTGCCTCGCCTGCCTGCTGCACCAGCCTGCTATCTTCTTCAGGAGGCACTGGGAACCGAACCAGGGACCTCCCATGTGGTAGGCAGGGGCTGTCGCATGAGCCACATCCTGTTCCCCGTATTAGTTTTTATTTTGTTATTTCTAATGATACTGTTCATATATTTCTTATATCTAATAGATATTTATATTTTTATTTTGTAGATTACTCTTGCCTTTTGATTTATCTTATATTAATTTTCTATTCCTTAGGTGCTAAAAGAAAATGAAGTTGAACAAAGTAAGCCACTTGCATCCTTGCAGGTGAGTTATCTTTTAAAATGTATAATATACAGAAATTATATGTATTTATAGGTATAACATAATTTTTAAGTTTGTATTATATATTGTCAACTTGGAATGCATTTGTAATTCATTTCCTCTTTGCCCATTTATTTTTATTTTTATTTTTTAAAGATTTTATTTATTTATTCATTTATCCCCCCCTTGCTGCTTGTGCTCGCTGGGTCAGCCAACCACACCGTGCGGGTGGGCCCGCCCTCACCAGGAGGCCCGGGAACCGAAATCCTTCATTATAAAGCTAATTTTGCAAATTAGCAAGATTTACCTAACCCAAGAATTGTTACATCTTCTGCTCTCTTGCCCAAAACTGCACAAATGAAACAAAAATATCAGTGTTGTGGTGACACACCATTTTTAGCCTTTTTTAACATTATCAAATGTATAAATTCATAAATATAAGAATAAACTACACAGGTTAGCATAAAAATAATCACATTCTTATCCTGCTTTTTTCTCTTGAAAAAAATAGTACTTATACTTTTTGTAAGATAGTTATCACAAAGTATAAATTGCAAATAAACACTATCACTGTTTTTTTCCCTCTAGAATGAGTTACCATTTAAGATAAATGTCATATAATTTTTTTAAAAGTCTGTTATGCTCTAACCGTAATGAAAAAGTTCTTACAATCTTTTGAAAGAAAAATTATTTAAATCTGACTTTGGAATTAAAATAGGAGTATATTTGTACTTTTGTACTGACTCTTTCTTACCACAACTTTCTGATACAATCTCTTCATGTATCTTGGTGATAGAAGGAACTTCCAAACTGAAAATCTGTGTGCTCCATCCCCTCCCCATGGTAGTGGTAGCCATCCGGCACTCCCTTTGTGTGTCCCTGGCCTCTTTCTGACTGGGAAAGACTAACCTAGGTAATTCATCTCTGGCTCACCCCGCTTTCCAGAATCTGTCCTCCAGGCAAAAGCAGCCTGGGACAATGAAAGCAGTGTAAGTAACAATTGAGTCAGGCAACCTGGTATAAAGGTTTACATGCCTTAAGTTCTGTGGTGGAGCATCCCAGAGAATGTCTGTTTCTAGGGAGTAGAGGGGGCATTCAAATTCCTGTAAATAGGAGAACTCCTAAGGCCACTAGCAAACACAAGCCCAGAACTAGGCTCAGAACACCAGGGAAGATTCTGTACTTTGCATTTGTCTTGGGCTGACCTTCATAGGAGGGGTGAACTCTGAAGGAAAGCACAAGCCAATGCAAAGCTAATTTTCAAAGGCTGTGAAAGGTGCTTTTTACATTGGTTCGTTTGGTTTTATTAGGTCTTGGCACTCAAGAAAATCTCTGTCATATCACTAGCTGAAAAAAAAAAACCCTCAAGAAATAGACAGCTCAGGGTGAAGTGGAACGCTTCATGCAAATAATGACTCCCAGGAGAAAATTTCAATGAAACCTTTATTACCGGCCGGGGTGCACTCCCTAGTGAGAGTCGCACCTAACGTCTGGTGACTGCAGTTTTTATAGAACTCCTTCCCGCGTGGCCAATTCTTTTTCACGCCAAAAGCAGGATTGGTTTAATCATCACACATATTTCTATAGCAACCGAAAACAGGATTATTTTAATCATACATATTTCTATAGCAAAGCAAGCAAGCAATGTTCCAGAAGCTGATGTTTGCCGTTAGCGTTCCAGCAGGGAGGGGGAGTGGTTGATCTTTGGGGCTGATTCTTTTCAGACCTGGATGAGCACCTGGGTTTCCACCCGCAATTGTTAAAGGATTTTCCTACTGGGAATTTCCCGGTACTGTTTTACTTCCTTCTCAAGGGACTAAACCCAGAGGGTTTTTTCCTTTCTTTTTTTCCATTATTTAGAGAATACTAGTTTCTGTAATCAAACTCATGTAGATAAGACCTTACATATTTAATACAGTGCGTTACCCCAATACAAATGAATAAAAAATTAACTTTAATGTTTCTAGGCCAATATGCCTGTTAATTTCTGTACAATGCCAACTCAACATGATACAACTGGGATATTTTTTCCATTTGACAGCACAGCTAAAGTTTCTTGAAAATTAAAATTATATATGTATATATATATATTTATATAAAAAGACCAGTAGCAGTATGTTATGCATCAATAGCAGCAACAGGTTTTCCAGGTTTTGCAGTCATCTGAACAAAAGTATAGAGACATCCAGCATACTACATTTAAAAAAAAAAGAAAAAAGAGTAAAAAATAAAAATCCCAGAAAACAGCAAGTTCTGTTACTGTTATGGTACCTGGTACCATTTTTTATTAGCTTCTCAATCATCATCTGCAAAAAAAAAAATTCTAGAATAATGTCATTAAAAACAGATCTGAGAAACAAATGTGGCTCAAGGCCCACATGGGAGGTCCTGCGTTTGGTTCCCAGTGCCTACTAAATAAGACAAACAACGAGCAGGCAACAAGCAGACAATGAGCAAAAACGAGCAGACAATGAGCAAAAGCAAAGAGCAAACAACGAGAAGACAACAAACGAAAAAACAAACAGTAGATGTGGCTCAAGCTTTTGAGCACCCGCCTTGCATATGGGAGGTCCTGAGTTTGGTTCTGGTGTCTCCTAAAGAAAAAAAAAAAACAACAAGCAGACAACAAGCAAAGCAAAAACAAAAACAAGCAGACAACGAGCACAAACAATGAGCAAAAACAATGCACAAACAGATAAGGGAGCCATTGGGGGGGGTGGGGGGAGAACAGATCTGATATAGCATGGTCACTACTACATATCATAAAGCAGGTACAAGATATTTTACAATCACAGATTGTACACTGATGTTCATGAAGGACGTTGCTCTTCATGAACATCAGCTAAAAACCATAAAAAACAAAAACAAACAAAACTAAATCCCAGAGTTAATATTTTAAAACATTTTAAAATATTAAAATGTACATTGCAATAAAAGATTACAAGACAAGAGACAGGAAATGATGGCCCATCCACAGGAACAAGGTAAAAATCCAGAAAACATCAACAAAGAAGACCAACTACGGATATACCAAAGCGTTTAAAAAAAAAAAAAAATCTTCAGTTTGCTCAAGGAGATGAAGGAAAATACAGAGAAATAACTAAAAGCTATCATGAAAACAATGAACAAGCAATATGAAAATCTCAGCAACAAGATAGAAAGTTTAAAAAAGAAAGAAACAGAACTATGGGAATTGAAGACCACAATAACTAAAATGGAAAATTCCCAGGCAGTGGGGTGGGGCGTTTAACAGCAGACTGGAGCTGGCAAAAGAAAGAATAAGTGAATTAGAACACAAAACAATTGAAATGAGTTAGGATGAGGAGCAGAAAGAAAAATGAATTAGAAAAAGTAAAGGTAGCCTAAGAGATCTCTGAGATACCATCAAGTGTACCAATATATACTTTTTGGGAGTTTCAGAGGGAAAAAATGAGAAAGGAGCAGAAGAAATATTCAAAGAACTAAAGGCAAAGAACTTCTTAAACTTAGTAAAAGATGTGAATATGCACATCCAAGAAGCTCAATGTACAAAAAACAGGATAAACAAAGAAAAATATGCTTAGTGTGGTGGTTTGAAATTGTATGTATCCCAGAAAATTATGTTCTTAAATTTAATCCACTCTTGTGGGTGTGACCCATTGTCAGTTGGACCTTTTAAGGAGGTTACTTCAGTGAAGGTATGTGTGGCCTACCCCAATCAGGATGGACCTTAATCTTATTATTGGAGCTCTTTATAAGTGGAATGAATTCAGATGTGAAAGAGAGAAAGCCACAGAGGGAGCAGCCAGAAGCTGAAATTCAACAGAGCCAACAGGAGAACGGAGAGACTAGGAGATGCCACCATGTGCTTTGTCATATGGCAGAGGAACTAAGCAACACTGGCAGTCAGCCCCAGAATGCACTAATCTTTGGGGAGAAAACATCGCCTTGATGATGCCTTGATTTGAATACTTTCCTGGCCTGAAAACTGAGTGAATAAATTACATTGTTTAAGCTGAACCATTTCATGGTATTTGCTTAAGCGGCCTGGGAACTAAAACACCTTTGTAAGTAGGACCTTTTGGTGAGGATACTTCAGTTACGGTGTGACCCACCTCAATCAGAATGGGTCTTAATGTTATTACTGGAGTCCTTTATAAGCAGAATGAAATTCAGACACACAGAGAGAGAAGGCCACAGGAAGCAAGAAACTGAAACAGAAACTGCAAGAGAAGGAAGACACCAGGAGATACCACCATGTGACTTGCCACGTGACAGAGGAACCAAGGATCACCAACAGCTATCTCTTGAACATCACAGTCTTCAGGAAGAAAGGATCACTTTGATGATGCCATGATTTAGATATTTTCCCAGCCTCAGAACCATGAGTGAATAAATTCCCATTATTAAAGCTAAACCATTTCATAATATTTGCTTGAGAAGCCTAGAAACGAAACACTCAGACACACAGTGGTTAAATTGTCAAATGCAAAAGACAAGTTTAGAGTTCTGCAAGAGAAAAGTAACATGGTGTGTACAACATAGTCCCAATTAGATTAAGTGCTGGTTTCTCATCAGAAACCATGGAGGCAAGAAGTCCGTGATTTGAAATGCTTAAAGTGCTAAAAGAAAACAATTGCCAACCAAGAATTTGATATCTGGCAAGACTTTCTTTCAAAAATGAGAGAGAGAGATGAAGACATTCCCAGTTAATCAAAAGATGAGGGAGTTTCAACACTAGACTTGCCCTACAAGTAATGTTAAAGAGAGTTCATTAGACTGAAAGGAAAGGACGCTAGACAATGGATCAAAGCTGCATAAAGAATAGAGGTTTCCAAAAATAAAACAAAGGAAAAAAAAAAAAATAGAGGTTTCCAGTAAAAGTTAACCATTTAAATAATTATAAATGCAAGTACTATTGTACTTTACTTTTTGTGTATGTAACTCTAATCTTACTTCTTACAGGTGCTAAAATGCAAATGCATGAAAAGTAATGATAAATCTATGGCTTTGTACATATCATGTACAAAGACATAATTTATAACAAGTACAAAAAATGATGGGGGGATGGAGGATTATAGAAACATTGTATGCTATGCTATTGAAGTATAGTTGGGATCAAAACAAAAATGATTGTTATGTTTTTAGGATATTAAATTTTAACCCCATGGTAACCATAAGAAAATACATGAAAAATATTTCCAGATAATAATGAGAAACGACTCAATGTGGTACAATAGAAAAATATCAAGTAAATATGAAAGTGGGAATTAATGGAAGAATTGAGGGTCAAAAAAGTATAAGACTCGGAGGCAGATGTGGCTCAAATGATTGGTCTTCTTTCTACCATGTGAGAGGTCCGGGGTTCATTTCCCAGGGCCTCCTGATGAAAAGCAAGCTGGCCCGTGCAGCGAGCTGGCCCACACAGAGTGCTGGCCCCCATGGACTGCTGGCGCAGCAAGATGATACAACAAAAAGAGACATAGAAGGGAGACAATAAGAGACACAGCAGATCAGGGAGCTGAGGTGGTGCAAGAGATTGAGCAGCCTCTCTCCATTCCGGAAGGTCCTAGGATCGGTTCCCAGTGCTGCCTAAAGAGAAGACAAACAGACGCAGAAGAACACACAGAGAGCAGACAGAGAGCACAAAAAACAATGTGGAGGCAAGGGAGGGATAAATAAATAAATAAAGTATAAGACTTAAAATGAAAAAACTAGCAAAATATCAGAAGAAACTCCTGCATTATCAGTAGTTCTTTTATTTTTATTTTATTTAATTAATTTATTTATTTTTAGGAGGTACTGGGGATTGAACCCAGGACCTCATATATGGGAAGCAGGCACTCAGCCACTGAGCTACATCTGTTCCGCAATGAGAGTTGGTTTTTTCGTTTGTTTGTTTTTAGGAGGTACTGGGGATTGAATCCAGGACCTTGTACATGAGAAGTAGACACTCAACCACTTGAGTTATATCCACTCCGCAGTATTATTTTAAATGTAAACTAAACCCAAAGTGAGCAGAAGGAAGGAAATACAATCGATTAGAGTGGCTGATAAATGAAATAGAGAATACAAAACAATAGAAAAAATCAACAAAACCAAAAGTTGATTCTTTGAAAAGATCAATAAAATGGGCAAAACTTTAGCTAGACTGACAAAGAAAAAAGAGAGAGCACAAATAACTAAAATCAGAAATGAAAAGGGGGACTTACTACTGACGCCACAGAAATATAAAAGGATTATAAGAGGATACTATGGAAAATGTTTGCCAACAAATTAGATATTTGAGATGAAATGAACAACTTCCTAGAAACACACAAAGTACATATACTGAGTCAAGAAGAAATAGCAGATCTCAACAACCCAATATCTTATATCAATCTCTTAAAGTCTTATACTTTAAAGAGATTGAAACTGTAATAAAAAATCTCCCAAAAAGAAAAAGAAAAGCTCAGGAGCAGATTGCTTCACAACTGAATTTTACCAAACGTTCCAAGAAGATTTAACACCAGTCCTGCTGAAACTCTTCTGAAAAATTGAAGAGGAGGTAATACTCCCAGATTCATTCTGTGAAGCCAACATCACCTTCATACTAAAAGCCAAATAAAGATACCACAAGAAAAGAAAATTACAGACCAATATCCTTTATAATTATAGATGCAAAAATCCTCAACAAAATATAGCAAACTTATTCCAATGGTACATTTAATGAATTATACATCATGGTCTAGTGGGATTTATCCCAGGTATGCAGGAGTGTTTCAACATAATAAAATGAATTAATGTAATATAACACATTTACAGAACACCAGAAAACAAATCATGATCATCTCCATTGTTGTAGAAAAGCCATTTGACAAAATTCAGCAACACTTCTTGAGCAAAACACTTAGAACACTAGGAATAGATGGAAACTTCCTCAATATGAAAAAGGGCATATATGGAAAACCCACAGCAAACATCATACTTAACAGTGAAAGAATGAAAGCTTTCCTTTCAAGATCAGGAACAAGACAAGGATGCCCACTGTAGCCACTGTTGTTCAACATTGCAGTGGAAGTTCTAGCCAGAGCAATTAGGCAAGAGAAAGAATTAAAAGGCATGATAATTGAAAGGAAGATGAAAACTTCCCCTATTTGCAGATGACATGATCTTAATTCTGAAAATCTACAACAGAGCTATAAGAACTAATAAATGAATTCAGAAAGGTGGTAGAGTACAAGTAGAATGAGCAAAAATCAGTTGTGCTTCTACACAGTAGTAGTGAGCAATCTGAAGAAGAAATCAAGGGAAAAAAAACCCATTTATAGTAGCAACTGAAAGAATCAAATATCTAAGAATAAATCTAGCCAAGGATGTAAAGGACTTGTACACAGAAAACTACAATACATTGCTAAAGAAATGAAAGAAGACCTAAGGAAATGGAAGGGCATTCCATGTTCATGGACTGGAATACTGAATATTGTTAGGATAGCAATTCTACCCAAAGCTATTTATAGATTCCAAACTGGCAATGGCCATAGCAATCTTGTAAAGAAGAATGAAGCTGCAGGACTCATTATCCTTATCTTAGGACTTATTAAAAAGCTGCAGTAATCAAAACAACAAGGATAGACATATAGACTAATGAAATTGAATTGAGAGTTGAGATATAAACCCTCACATCTATGGCCAATTGATTTTTTTTTTTTTTTAAGATTTATTTAGTTAGTTATTTTTATCCATTTTTAACCCCACCCCCCATTTTTTTGGTGTCCATTTGCTGGGCAATTCTCTGTGTCTGTTTCCTGCCCTCTCCTCTCATCCTTCTTCTGTCTTCACCAGGATTCAATCCTGGGAGCCACCGATGTGGGAGAGAGGCGTCCTACCACCTGTGCCACCTTAGTTCCTGGTTTTTCAGCGGGTCTTATCTTGGCTCTCCCTTGTGTTACTCTCCTGTTACATCATCATCTTGCTGCATGGCCAGTGGGGCATGATGGCACACCCACGTGCCAGGCCTGGCAGCCCATGCACCTTCTAAATTTTTCTTTTTTTTTTACCGGGAGGTCCTGGGGATCGAACCCAGGTCCCTCCATATGGGAGACGGACGCCCAATCATTTGAGCCACATCTGCCCCCCTGCCAATTGATTTTTTTTTCTATACTTTTTATTTATTTATTTATTTTTAAAATATTTATTTATTTACTTTATCCATTTTAACCCCCGCCCCCCTTCCCCAATTGCTGTTTTGTGTCCATTCGCTGGGCAATTCTCTGTGTCTGTTTCCTGCCATCTCTTCTCATCCTCCTCCTCCAGTCTTCACCAGGATTCGATCCTGGAGACCTCCGATGTAGGAGAGAGGTGTTTTGCCACTTGCGCCACCTCAGTTCCTGGCTGTCAGAGCTTTCGCAGCATCTCGTCTTGTCTCTCCCCTGTTACGTCATCATCTTGCTGCATGGCTCCCGAGACCTGGCGGCTCACCGGCACACAGAGCCTGGCAGCCCATGCACCTTCTATATATATATATATATATATATATTTTTTTTTTTTTTTAATTTTACCAGGAGGTCCCGGGGATCGAACCCAGGTCCCTCCATATGGCAGACGGACGCCCAACCATTTGAGCCACATCCGCCACCCCCCAATTGATTTTTTTTAAATTTTTATCTTTTTATTTTTTTTTTATTGTGGGTAAAAATCAAAATTTTCACAATACATACCAACATTTGCAAAATGATATATAAATATATATGCATATATGTGCATTTGCTTACAAAAATGTTATTTATGTATATATATAAATATATTTTAAGAGGTGCTTAGATACCCAAAATATTACACGGAACCCACTGGGATTCCCATGTTGCACACCTCCCACCACATCCCACACAAACATCTCCCACAAGTGTGGCCCACCACCCTCAATGGACTTACACATCCTGGGGCCTTGCCACCAACCACACACCGTGATTTTTGACAGAAGTGTGAACTCCACTCAATAAGAAAAGAATAGGGAGGCGGCTGTGGCTCAATCAGTGGGGCTCCCGTTTGCCATGTGGGGGGCCCCGGGTTCAGTTCCCGGGGCCTCCTGGTGGGGGCGGGCCCGCCCGCACGACGTGGTTGGCTGACCCGGCGAGCACGGGCAGCAAGGGGGGGATAGATGAATAAATAAATAAAATCTTTAAAAAAAAAAAAAAAAGAAAAGAAAAGAATAGTCTCTACAACAAATGATTTTGGGAAAACTGAATGTCCTTATGCAAAAGAATGGAGGTGGTCCTCTACCTCACAGCATGTACAAAAATAATCTCAAAATGGACCAAAGACCTTCGTATAGGAAGCAGAATTATAACTCCTAGGGAAGAAGCTTCAGGACCATATGTTAGGCAATGGTTCCTTAGACTTTTCACCCAAAACACAAGCAACAAAAGGAAAAATAGATAAATGGGGCCTCATCAAAATGAAAAACTTTTGAGCCTCAAAAGAATTTATCATGAAAGTAAAACGACAACACACACAATGGGAGAAAGTATTTGAAAACCACTTATCAGATAAAGATTTAATATCCAGAATTTATAAGTAAATCCTACAATTCAACAACAAAAACACAACTCAAGTAATAAATGTGTATAGGTTTGAATAGACATTTCTCCAAAGAAGATATATATAAATGACCAAAAGGTACACGAAGAGATGCTCCTCATCATTAGCCATTACAGAAATGTAAATCAAAACCACAATGAAAATCTATTTCACACCACTAGAATGGCTCCTATTAAATATACATGTGTATTTATATATATGTATATGTGTAACATTACAAGTGTTGGAGAGGATGGCGAACTATAGGAACAGCCATTCATTCATTGTTATTGGGAATGAAAAATGTTGCAGCCACTGTGGAAGACAGTTTTGCAATTCCTCAGAAAGCTAAGAATTACTCTATGACCTGGTATTCTCCATATTTCTTAAATGTGTAGAAAAAATTGCTTCTGCAGTTGAATTCATTTTTTAAACCTATTCAATTCATTTAAAAATCATGATTCTTTTATACAGCTACTTGATAAAGTAAAAATGGCTAATTGCTATTGTCTGTATGTTTATGAACCTCAAAAGGTGATTCATTTCTTAAATAGACTGTTACTCAACTGTTTTTCCTCCTTCAGTTTTGTAGTAATTTTTAAATTAAATATCCTGCATTTGCATAAGTGTTAGGTTTGATGGTTGTCTAATTATGTACCCATCAATTATATCAAGTGTTTAGAAGATTCAACTAAAATTTTAGAATCAGAATTTTCTAATATGCTGAGTTAAAAAAAATTAGTTGCGTACCTTATCTGCTAGAACACTGCTCTGCCATCTATAGCTTGTTATATGTAGGTATAGAGAGAAGCAAGATGGAGATGGTCTTAAATATTCTTTCAAAGGGCAAACTTAGCTTTATGTTTTGATAGTATTTTCCCATGAAACTCAACAAACCGTCTCCAAAATTATCTTACCTAATGTACTTTTTGATATTTTATTCTAGTTCTTTTCCTTGGGAAGTAAAGAGAATGCTTTTCTAGCTGTTACTCCTAAGCAAATAGAGAGAAACATTTGCATCCCTAAGGTAAAATTTCTTAAAAGCTTTATTTTTCTAAACCACTGTGTTTTCCTGCCATTTTCTCCACAAGTGTAAGAGTTTTCCTAGGCACAAGGTTAGCAAACAATGAATTGGCCTGATTTTAAGAACAAGAGAAATTCTTTGATGACTCTTACCCCCTTTTTTGGTCTTAAGCCTTCCCTTTCCTAGTGATGAGGTAATGTTGCAGTATATGTATATCCATACATAGGACATACAAGGGTGGACAGAAAGCCATGTAAAGTACAATTAATGAATGTTTTATGAGGAACAAAATGAATATCTTCATAGTCTTTAAATTATTTAGTTTATACCACTTGTGCTTCTGACTAAATATATAGAAGAATATATAACCTCAAGCTCTAAGTGGTACTGCCTATTTCACATCAAAAAGTGACAGAGACAACATATAGATGGTGGTTGGTTTTTTACAATTGTGATTCTATTACTCAAGTCCAACAGACCTCTGGAAGAGATCTATGTAGCAGCATAGAACACAAAAGCAGCTATTTGCTGGTGGGAAATATGTATCCCCTGTCAAGCAGAAATATATAGTCTTTAACAGTTGAGAAATTTGAGAAATTTCTTAGTGAAAGCATATATATATGTTTTTAAATCCCGAAGAATATTTTCAACAAAAGTCTTATATAAGTGGCAATTTGGGTTTCATTTTTTATTTTAAATGTATAATCTAGAATGACAAATGTGTTATTTAGAATATATATAAGAGTATGTTCAGATTATATATTATTGTAATTTTGTTAATTCATCAATTGGAAATAAATCAATCCTTTATATATATTCTTTGGCTGTATTAGCAATCTTATTTTTCCACATTCTGGGTATTCTTTGTCACCTAGTGTGGAGTAAAAATCCTAGAACCCTCAAGGGGGCAGCAGAGAAAGTCATTTAAACTTGAAAGCAAACCGAATCTTTGAGGGAATGAAAGGACCTCTCTGAGGTACATCTCTGCATTGGAATCATACTCTTACAGCCTTTGCTCTCAGAGCAATAGGATATCAAGGATATCAGATCTTCCCTGTTATCTACCATCTATCTTGCGTGAAGCCTGATAGTTTTCAAAACCCTTAGGGTAAGGAAAACACTTCCTGCATTGGATCCCTTTCTTCCCTTCCTATAATTTTATATTTATTGGTTGCTTCCTAGAGGAAGCCAAGCACTGTGTTAGATGCAGGTGATACCTAGATCAAATAAAAGTCTCTGCCCTCACAGAGCTTACAGTACAGTGAATATACAGATAAGAAAAGACTTCATTGGAGTACAATGTAATAAGTATAAGAAGATCTATACAAAAAGTTGTAGAGTGGAAGCCTAGAGAAAGGAACAACTAAGTCTTTCTGGCTTGATTAGCCCATTTTTACTTTATTCATCCTTATGTTCTTAATAAAAAAAATTCATACTTATTAGTGTTGAACTTGGATGCAATTAAATCAGTGCACTTTAAACTAGTTACCCGTAATATATGTTTTAGGATCATTGGAATATTTCCTGGTTTTCAGTGTTAGTCCCTTGGTAATTAATTACATTAGGTAATATTTAATAGAAAGCTGAATTAGGTATTATTTTCTATATATACATTATGAATATATATATATATATCCTTATATACTTATACAGTTCTAATTTTTAATAATTTACCTGAAGCCTATTGAGTTTCAAGGGCACCAGGTGAAAGGATCAGCTACTAGTGATGTGATGGTCAGAGGACACAGCTCACAGCCAGGGTGCAGTCAGTTTCCAGAAGGCACTGAGTATGAAAACTTCACAGCAGACATTTGTTTTTTGAAACCAAAGTTGCCTGGCACTTGTATGCAGATTGACTTCTTGCAGGTAAAAATATTCTTATTGTTGTATTTTGCCAAATCATTTCTTTATGTCAATACCAAATTTTGTAATGAGAATATAGTTAGCTAAATCATTGTATAGTTATAAGTTAAAAAGGAGTTCATGAAATTAACAAGAAATGTAATGTCACAATTCAAATGAAGTAAGACAAAATATTTTATTTGACAGATTAACTGTTTTTAGGATCAGGAATTAAAAGGATAACTTCTTTTCAGAGAAGGTTAGGATTGGTGACATGAGCAGATAGGCAGATTACATACAGAAAATGCTCATCTATTTATCAGGTAGTAGATTTTTTTCTTCTAATAATTCCTATTACGTATGACACTGAGCACTTCTCAGTACTATCAAAGGCAAATCCCTGGGATGAAAATAGAGGGCACTGAGTAAGATGGATATACATATATATGCAACAGTGTCTGTTCATCTCAAAGTGATTTTTTTCTTTCATTTTAAATCTTTGATCAAATCATAACACATATAAAATAAGTGCACAGATCATATGTGCTCAATAATAAACCACAAAGTAAACATACCATTTAACCTCCAGCTTTAAGATATGGAGTATAACCAGCATCCCAGAAGCTCCCATCCTTGCCCCGTCACTAGTGACTCTTTCCCTTCTCCTCCAAAACAATCACTATCTTGAATACGACCATATATTAGTTTGTTTGTTTTTCACTTTTCTAATTTTTTAGAAAATACTTCTATTACATAAATGTTCTAGAGAATATATAGGGAATTCCCATATGCCCTGCTCCCCACACCTCCCATGTTTTCCCACATCTGCAACATCTTTCATCAGTGTGGTACATTCACTGCAATCGATAAACACATTTTGGAGCATTGCCACTAAGCATAGATTATAGTTTACATTGTAGTTTACACTCCCATTTGACTCTGTAGGTTATGGCTGGATATATAATGGCCTGTATCTGTCATTGTAATGTCATTCAGGATGATTCCCAAGTCTAGAAAATGTCTCCCTATTTCCTGTTTTTCCGTCTCCCTAACCCTAGAACATCCATTGATCACTGCCTCCACAATTATGGTATTTCTTCCATTGCCAGAACCACAATAAGTCTATAGTAGAATACTAGTAAATTTATTTTAGTCCATAGTTCATTTCCCAATACTGAGGACTCTGGCCTGGTGCATATATTAGTTTTGATTTTGAAACTTTATATAAATGGAATCATGCACAGAGTATTCCCTTGAAATTCAACCATGTTGGGTGTGGCCATAGTTTATTCATTTTCATTGTGTATGTAGTAGTTCATTTTATGAATATACCTTAATTTTTCCATTCTGTAGTTTCTTGGTTGTTTGCATTTTGGGGCTATTACAGGTAATGCTGCTATGTATTTAGTGATTTGATTTAGAGAAATTGTAGCTTTACAGAAAAATCATGCAAAAAAATTAGAGTTTCCATATACCCTACCACACACACACAATTTTCCTTAACACTGCATTAGTGTGGTACTTTTGTTACAATTGATGAAACAGTATTATGATTAACTATAGTCCATGGCTCATGTTAAGGTTCACTGTTAGAGTTATACAGTCCTATGGTTTTTTTAAAAAAATTTTATTCTAGTAACACATATATATAAAACCTAAAATTTCCCCTTTTAACCATATTCAAATATATAATTCTATGGTGTTAATTATGTTCACATTGTTTTGCTACCATCACCACCACTCATGAAAGCTTTTCCATCACCCCAGAAAAGACTCTACCAACTAAGCATTAACTCCCCATTCCCTAGTATATTAGTCACCCAAAAGGGGTGCTGATGTAAAGTACCAGAAATCTGTTGGCTTTTATAAAGGGTATTTATTTGGGGTAAAAACTTATAGTTACAAGGCCCTAAAGAGTCCAACTCAAGGTACCATAAGAGGTATTTTCTCACCCAAAGTCTTTTGCCATGTGTTGATGCAAGATGGCAGGTGATATCTGTGAGGGTTCAGCCTTTCTCTTCCTCTTAAGGCTTTGTGGGTCCAATTTCTTCCTATCTTAGCTGTAGGCTGGCATAGGGCTTGTCTCTCTTCCTGGGGCTCATTTCTCTCCAGTCAGCTGCTCTGTTCTTTTCACAAGGTCAGCTGTAAACTATCAGGTGAATGGTTCATCACTCTACCTGGGGCCTCTGCGTGTCTATGGAGCTGTCTTTCTCCCTCTGTGTATCTTCTCTGTGTATCTACTTCCATGTGAGAATGTTTTATCAGCCCACCAAGGGGGTGGGGACTCAACCCTGCATGTCGTAATGACATAGTTGAATCAAAGCCCTAGTCTTGATTTAATCAAGTAAATATAAAGCCTTTGAATTTAAATCAATCAAAGGGTATCATGCCCAAAGGAACAGACTAGTTTGTAAACATAATCAATATCTCTTTTTGGAATTCATAAATAATATCAAACTGCCACACCTACTCCCACCCTGGCCCCTGGTTACTTGTATTCTATTTTTTTGACTCTATGAATTTGTTTATTGTAATTATTTTATTTCACTGAGATCATATGATATTTGTCCTTTTGTGTGTGGCTTATTTTCACTCAAAATGATGCCTTCATGATTCACCTATGTTGACAGACTTAACAGAACTTCACTCCTTTTTATGGCTGAATAATATTCCATTGTATGTATATTCCACATTTTGTTTACCCATTCATTTGTTGATGAACATTTGGGTTGCTTCCATCTTTTGGTAATTATGAATAATGCCACTATGAACATCTATGTGCAAATATCTGTTCGAGAAATTCCTGCTTTCAATTCTTTTGGATATATACCTAAAAGTGGGATTGCCAGGTCATATAATAATTCTATATTTAACTTTCTGAGGAACCGCTAAACTGTCCTCAATAGCGGCTGCAATATTTTACATTCCCACCAACAATGAGCGAGTGTTCCTATTTCTCCCCATCCTCTCCAACTCTTGTTATTTACCTTTTTTTTTTTCAATAATAGCCATTCCAGTAGGTGTAAGGTAGAATCACATTGTAGTTTTTATTTACATTTCACTGATGGTTAATGATGTGGAACATCTTTTCATGTGCTTATTGGCCATTTATATATCTTCTTTGAAGAAATGTCTATTCAAGTCCTTTGCCCATTTTTTTTTTTTTTTTTTTTTTTTTAAGATTTTATTTATTTATTCATTTATCCCCCCCTTGCTCGCTGGGTCTGTGCGGGCGGGCTTGCCTTCACCAGGAGGCCCCAGGAACCGAACCCGGGGCCTCCCACATGGTAAACGGGAGCCCTACTGATTGAGCCACGGCCGCTTCCCATGCCCATTTTTTAATTGGGTTGTTTGTCTTTATCTTGTTGAGCTGTAGGATTTATTTATATATTCTGTATTTAACCCTTATCAGATTTGCAGTTCAAGTATTTTTTCCCGTTGTTTAGGTTGTCTTTATTATTATTGTTGTGAAAGAAATTGTGAGTTTATGAAACAGTCATGCATAACATACAGAATTTACATATACCACCCCTCCATCATCACCTTGCATTGTTGTGGAACCTTTGTTACAAATGATAAAAGAACATCCGAATATTACCACTAACTATAGTCTATTGCTTGCATTAGGTGTATTTTCCCCATACACCACCCTATTATTAACATCATGTATTAGTATTGTACATTTATTATAATTAATGTAAGAATGTTTGATATTTGTACTGGTAACTACAATCCATTATCCATCCCAGGGTTCACTATGTTATACAGTCCCATACCTTGTACAATCCAACCAACGTGTACACTCAGATGGCTCTCAGTTTCATCACCTCAGTCAATTTTAGAACATTTTCACTACTACAGAAAGAAAAATCCATTATCCCTTTATACCTCCCTATTGTTGACCCTTAGCATTGATATAGTACCTTCATTGCCAATGATGCAGAAATATTACATCACTGCTAAATATAGTCCATAAGTTACATTCGTTGTGTTTTTCCCATGTTTTACCATCTTCTAAACACCTTGTAATAGTGATATACATTTGTTCTAGTTCATAGAAGAACATTCTTGTATTTATACTATTATTCACAAACCTTATCCACCACTGAGCTTACTGTGTTATGCAATCCCAAAATTATCCTTTAGTTTTCTTTCTATTGACATTTACGTCCCTAGACTACCCTTTTCAGCCATATTCACCTTTGTAAGTCAGCGGTTTTACTTATACTCACTATAATGTGTTACCATCAACTTTATCCATTTCCTAACATTTACAATCAACTTTATTAAAAATTCTACATATATTAAGCATCAGCTCCCCCTTCTCAACCCTCATTCTATCCCCTAGTGACCTATAATCTAGATTTTAACTCCATGAGTTTACTAATTATATGTATTTCCTAGTGAGACCATACAATAGTTGTCCTTTTGTGTCTGGCATAATGTCAAAGTTCATCCATGTTGTCATATGTGTCCTGATTTCATTTCTTCTTACAGCTGGGTAATACTGCATCGTATGTATATACCACATTTTCTTTATCCATTCATCAGTTGATGGACACTTGGTTTGTTTCTATCTTTTGGCAATGGTGAATAATGCTGCTATGAATATCAATGTGCAAATGCCAGTTCATGTCCTTACTTTTAGTTCTTCTGAATGTATTCCTAGTAGTGGAATTACCAGCCCTATATTTAGCTTCCTGAGGAACTGCCAAACTGTCTTCCACAGAGGCTGCATCATTCTACATTCCCACCAGGAGTGAAAGAGTGTTCCTATTTCTCCACATCCTTTCTTGTTGTTTTCCCTTCCTTCCTTCCTTCCTTCCTTCCTCCCTCCCTCCCTCCCTCCCTCCTTTTTTCCCTCCCTCCCTCCTTCCTTCCTTCCCTCCCTCCCTCCCTTTCTTCCTTTTCTATAGGTGTGAAATGATATCTCATTGTAGTTTTGATTTGCATTTCCCTTATTGCTAGTGATATTGAGCATCTTTTTATGTGCTTTTTGACCATTGGTATTTCCTCTTTGGAAAAAAATGTCTTTTTAAGTCTTTTGCCCATTTTTAAATTGGGTTGCTTGTCTTTTTATTGTCAAGTTGTATAATCTGTTTATAGAACATGGAAATCAAACCCTTATCAGATGTGTGTTTTCCAAATATTTTTCTCCCATTGACTAATAGACTGCCTTTTCAGCTTCTTGACAAATTATTTGAAGTATGAAAGTGTTTAATTTTGAGAAGGTCCCAATCATCCAATTTTTCTTTCATTGCTTGTGGCATAAGGTTTAAGAAATCATCACCTACCACAAGATCTTGAAGATGTTTCCCTACATTTTCTTCTAGGATTTTTATGAGTCTAGCTTCTATATTTAAGTCTTTAATCCATTTTGAATTAATTTTTGTATAAGCTATAAGATGGGGTCCTCTTTGTTTTCGACATGGATATCCAGTTCTCCTAGCACCATTTTTTTTTTTTTTTTAAGATTTTATTTATTTATTCATTTATCCCCCCCTTGCTGCTTGTGCTCGCTGGGTCAGCTAACCACGCCGTGTGGGCGGGCTTGCCTTCACCAGGAGGCCCCGGGAACCGAACCCGGGGCCTCCCATATGGTAAATGGGAGCCCTACTGATTGAGCCACAGCCGCTTCCCAGCACCATTTGTTGAATAGACTGTTCTGCCCCAGCTGGGTGGACTTGATAGGTTTGTTAAAAATCAGTTGACCATGGATGTGAGGAGCTATTTCTGAACTCTCAATTTGGTTCCATTGGTCTATACATCTATCTTTATGCCAGTACCATGCTGTTTTTACCCACTGTAGCTAAATATGTTTTAAAGTCACGAATTGAGGGCTTCTAACTTTGTTCCTTTTTAAAGCTATTTCTGGCTATTCGGGGCCCTTCCTAATAAAATTGATAATTGGCTTTTCCATTTCTGCAAAAAAGGCTGTTGAAATTTTTTTCGGAATTGTGGTGAATCTATAAATCAATTTGGGGAGAATTGACATCTTAATGATAGTTAGTCTTCTAATCCATGAACATGGAATTCCTTCCATTTATTTAGGTCATTTTTTATTTCTTTTAGCAATGTTTTGTAGTTTTCTGAATCCAGGATCTTTATATCTTTGTTACATTTATTTCTAAATATTTAATTCTTTTAGTCATTATTGTGAATGGAATTTTGTTCCTGACTTCCTACTCATATTGCTTGTTAGTAGTGTTTATAAAACACTACTGATTTTTGCATATTCACTTGTATCCTGCCACTTTGTTGAACTTGTTTATTAGCTCTAGCAAGTATAGGATCATATCATCTGCAAATAGCGAAAGTTTTACTTCTTCCTGTCCAATTTGGATGCCTTTTATTTCCTTTTCTTGCCTGATTGCTTTATTTAGAACCTCTAGCACAATATTGAACAACAGCGAGACAGTGGAAATCCTTGTCTTTTTCCCAATCTCAGTGGAAAAGCTTTCAGTCTTTCACCATTGAGTAGAATGTTAGAGTGGGTTTTTCATATATGCTCTTTATCATGTTGAGAAAGTTTTCTTCTATCCCTATCTTTCAAGAAAGGATACTGTATTTTGTCAAATGCCTTTTCTGCATCAATCAAAATAATCATGTGATTTTTCTTCTATTTATTAATGTGATATATTACACTGATTGATTTTCTGGTGTTGAACTTCCCTTGCATACCTAGGATGAAACCCACGTGATCATGATGAATAATTCCTTAATATGCTCTTGAATTTAGTTAGTGAGTATTTTGTTGAGAATTTTTGAGTCTATATTCATAAAAGAAATTGGTCTGTAATTTTCTTTTCTCATAGTATCTTTATCTAGCTTTGGTATTAGGGTGACGTTTGCTTCATAGAATGAGTTTGGTAGTACTCCCTCCTGTTTTCAGTTTTTTGGAAGAATTTGAGCAAGATTGGTATTATATCTTCTTTGAATGATTGGTAGAATTCACCTGTGAAGCCATCTAGTCCTGGGCTTTTCATTTTGGGGAGTTTTTTTTTTTTTTTTTTTAGATTTTTTTTTTTTTTAATTTATTCACTCATTTATCCCCCCCTTGCTGCTTGTGCTCGCTGGGTCAGCTAACCACGCCATCCGGGCAGGCTTGCCTTCACCAGGAGGCCCCGGGAACGGAACCCGGGGCCTCCCATATGGTAAACGGGAGCCCTACTGATTGAGCCACAGCCGCTTCCCGCATTTTTGGGAGTTTTTTGATGACTATTTCAATCTCCTTGTGATTGGTTTCATGAGGTCTTCTATCACTTCTAAGGTCAGATGGGTTGTTCTTGTGTTTCTAGGAATTTGTCCATTTTGTCTATGTTGTCTAGTTTGTTGGTATACAGCTGTTCATAGTATCCTCTTATGATCTCTTTTATTTCTGTGGGGTCAGTAGTAATGTTCCCCCTCTTGTTTTTTATTAGATTTGTTTGCATCTTCACTCTATTTTATTTTTACAAAATTTATTGAAGTATATCATTCATATGTGTACATACATAAACAATAAGTGTATAGCAAAAGTTGTGAACTCACAAAACAAACATACACAACATCATACAGGGCTCCCATATATCACCCCACCACCAATACTTTGTTTTTGTGAAACATTTGTTACAAATTATGAAAGAGCATTGTCAAAATATTACTACTAACTATAGTCCATATCTTACATTTGGTTTATTTTTCCCCCAACCCTCATTATTTTTTGTTCATAAACCATACAGTTTAACTAAAGTGAACAATCAATGGCATTTGGTATAATCACAGAGTTGTTACAGTCATCACTTCAATATTAGAGCATTTTCATTACTTCAAAAAAACACACACACACACACACACACAAAACCACTTTGCTTTGTCAGTCTAGTTAAGGGTCCGTCAATTTTGTTGATCTTCTCAAAGAACCAACTTTTGGTTTTGTTGATCCTCTCTATTATT
This sequence comes from Tolypeutes matacus, assembly GCA_026826555.1. Classification (NCBI taxonomy): domain Eukaryota; kingdom Metazoa; phylum Chordata; class Mammalia; order Cingulata; family Chlamyphoridae; genus Tolypeutes; species Tolypeutes matacus. The sequence continues at coordinate 9,362,919 of JAKSZT010053767.1, read as the reverse complement.
TTTTCTCAATTTCATTTATTTCTTCTCTAATCTTTATTTCTTTCCTTCTGCTTGCTTTGGGATTATTTTGCTGCTGTTTTTTTTTTTTTTTTCCCTAGTTCCTCCAGGTGTGTAGTTAGATCTTTGATTTTAGTCTTTTTTCCTTTTTAATGTAAGCATTTAGTGCTACAAACTTTCCTCTCAGCACTACCTTTGCTGTATCCCAAATGTTTTTTTTTTTTTTTTTTTTTTTGCTTACAAAAATGTTATTTATA
>JAKSZT010053767.1:9283263-9362565 GCA_026826555.1 Tolypeutes matacus | reverse complement strand
AGGTGCTTAGATTACCTAAAATATTACACGGAACCCCCAAATGTTTTGATGTGTTGTGTTCCTGTTTTCATATGGCTCTATATACTTACTGATTTCTCTTGTAATTTCTTCTTTGACCCACTAGTTGTTTAAGAGTGTGTTGTTTAACCTCCATACCTTTGGGCATTTTCCAGTCCTCTGCCTGTTACTGGTTTCCAGCTTCGTTCCATTATGATCTGAGAGTTCTTTGTATAATTTCAATCCTTTCAAATTTATTGAGACCGGTTTTGTGACCCAACCTGTGGTCTATACTGGAGGATGATCCATGAGCCCTTGAGAAGAATGCATATCCTGCTGGTTTGGCATACGTGGTTCTGTTTATGTCTGTTAGGTTGATATCATTTATCAAATTGTTCAAGTTCTCTTTCCTTATTGATCTTTTGTCTAGTTGTTCTGTCTATTGATGTGAGCAGTAACTTGAAACCTCCAGCTACTATTATAGAGATGTCTATTTCTCCCTTCAGTTTTTTCAGTGTTTGCCTCATGTATTTTGGGACACCCTGGTTAGGTACATAGATATTTATGAGTTTTAATTCTTCTTGATTGATTGCCCTATTTTAATAATATGTAATGTTCTTCTTTGTCTCTAATGAAAGCTTTGCTTTTAAAGTCTATTTTGTCCAATCTTAATATAGCTTCCCCACCTTTTTTTGTTGTTGTTGTTACTGTGTGTGTGAAATATCTTTTGCTTGCCTTTCATTTTCCACCTATTTGTATCCTTGGGTTTAATATGAGTGTCTTGTAGACAGCATATAGATGGCTTATATATTTTTATCCATTCTGGCAGTCTTTATGTTTTGATTGAGGCATTTAATCCCTTAACATTCAATGTTATTACTGTAAAGGCAGTACTTAATTCACTCATATTGATCTTTGGGTTTTATCATGTCTTATCTTCACCACTCTTTTTACACTTTTAGTTACTTTTACTCATAATTTTCCTTTCTAGACTATCTTCCAAGTCTCATTTGTCTTTTCAGGGTGAAGCCAGGCCTTTGGTGATAAACTCTCTCAGTTTCTGTTTAGCTGTGAATATTCTAAACTCACCCTCATTTTTGAAAAAGTTTTGCTGGATATAAGATTCTTGGCTGGCAGCTTTTCTCTTGCAGTATCTTAAATATATCATACCACTGCCTTCTTGCCTCCATGGTTTCTGATGAGAAATAAGCACTTAATCTTATTGGCCATCCCTGGTATGTGATGAATTGCTTTTCTCTTGCTGCTTTCATAATTCTCCTTTATTTCTAGATTTTGGCATCCATATTGTGTCTCGGAGTAGATCTATTCAGATTTATTTGGACTCAAGTATGTTGCACATCTTGGACAGAGACAGCTATATCTTTCAAAAGAGTTGGGAAATTTTCTACGATTATTTCCTCAAATATTCCTTCTGCCCCTTTTCCTTTGTCCTTTCCTTCTGAGACACCCTCAGCATGAATATTTGTGCATTTCATACTGTCATTCAGTTCCCTGAGACCTTGTTCATTTTTCCATTCTTTTCTCTATCTGTTCTTCTTGTGTTCAATTGTGGATGCCCTGTCTTCTAGCTCACTGATCCTTTCTTCTGCCTTTTCAAATCTGCTGTTATGTCTCCAGTATTTTTAAGTTTAATTTATTGTGCCTTTCATTCCCATAAGTTCTTTTATTTTTTTCTGAATACTTTCACATTCTTCTTTGTGCTTACCCAGTGTCTTAATATCCTTAATCTTTTTAACCATTTTACTGAATTTATTAAGGAAATTTGTTTGCACATCTGTGATTAGTTGTCTCAAATCCTGTATGTTGCCTGGAGATTTAGTTTTTCCTTTGACTGGGCCATACCTTCCTGTTTCTTAGTATGGCTTGTAATTTTTTGCTGGTTTCTCAGCATCTGATTTTCTTTTTTCTTTTTTTAAAATTTTCTTGTTATCTTTATTCTGGGCTCAGTTTCTCTCTTTAGCCAAGGACTTTATTGATTGGGTTTGTGCTAGAACCCTTCTTTGATACTTGGTTCAACTTAATTTGAAACTTTATATTAGCTCGTGTTTAACAAATCATTTTTTCAGCTCTTATTTTTCTGATTCTTGTCCCAGTAGGTGGCGCTCTTCAGCCAACTATTCTCTGCAGCCCTAAAGTAGTGCTGCTCCTTTAATTCTCAGCTGACTTATCCCAGATTGGGGGTGTGATTGTGACTGAGTTTGCCAGCTTCACTGAAACTGATGCACAGATCCCAAGCCCTGTCTGTAATCTGAGATCTCTATAATCAACTGCCATAACCTGTGCTGGACCATGACCCCCTCTTTTCTTGGGGAAGAGCTGCCCTTTAACAAGCTGTTCCCTGCAACTCCAAGAGGGTACTGTGTCTCTAAATTAGCTCCCCTGTTGGAGGCAAAGTTGAGACCAAGACTACTGATTGCTCTTTTTTTTTTTTTTTTTTTTTTTTTTTTTTTGGTGCAGGACCGGGACCAGAGATTGAACCCTGGACCTTGTTTGTGGGAAGCCTTTTGGCACTCAACCACTGAGCCACATTGGCTCCCCTGAGCTGGTTATCCCTTTTGTTTGTTTTGTTTTTACAAGGCACCAGAAACCGAACCCAGGATCTCCCATGTGGGAGACAGGCACTCAACTGCTTGAACCACATCCACTCCCTACTGATTGCTTTCTGAGGTAATTGGGCTGAAACTGCCCACATTGTCCCAAGCAACTGATGAAGCTCTGCTACTTCTCTCTCCCACAGGGGGCATGTATGAAGTCAGGGGTGCAGGTGGTAATTAAAGCTGTGCAGGCTGAAACTGTCTGTAGATGCATGGACAGACTGATGAAGCTCTGCTCACCTTCTTCCCCTGCTAGGAGTAGAGAAAGAGCCCAGGCTTGGGCGGTTATCTGACCTGGGTGGAAAGAAGCTGATCCCTACCATCCAGGCAGTCACTGTGATTTTCAATCAGCCCCCACTTCCACTCCCTCCAGGGTAGAGTTAAAGTAGAGACTGCCAGTTTCTTTCTAACATGGATAGGTTCAATCTTTTACTGTACTTAGAATTGGAATCTAGCTCATTTAATTTGCTAATCAATAGCCATAGTTGGTGCCTGGCCATCTCCTCTTCCCCCATTTTTGGGATGTGGTGATTCCAGTTCCAGCCAGGGTGTGACTCTGGAAGCAGATCTTCCACCAGTAGAGTATGGGCTCTAGTCTCCACAACACGGAAGGATCTCCTCATGAATCTTTACCACAGGTCGCCGGTCTTTTCCTTCCATTCTTCCCTGGGTGGTGTATGGTGTTCTGGTCTCCCAAGCCCCTCAGACGGTTGATTTTATATAGATACTGGATGATTACTAACTACCTTGTAGGGTGAGCTAACTCTTAGCGCTCCCTACTCTGCTGAGATCTTGCCCATTCTCCCCTGTAGGTTGTCTTTTTACTTTCATGTTGAAGTCCTTTGATACACAAAGTTTTAAGCTTTGATGAAGTCCAATTATTCTATTTTTTTTTTTGCTACTCATTCTTTTGGTGTAAAATCTAAGAAACCATTGCCTAACAAAATGTTCTGAAAATGCTTCCCTATGTTTTTCTTTAGGAGTTTTATAGCTGTTTTTTATATTTAGGCTTTTGATCCATTTTGAGATGACTTTGGTATATGGTGTGTGGTATGGGTCCTCTTTCCTTCTTTTGCATGTGGATATTTAGTTTTTCCAGCACATTTGCTGAAGATACTATTCTTTCCTTATTGGGTGGTGTGATGGTTTGAAAATGTATGTGCCCCAGAAAAACATGTTCTTAAAGTTAATCCATTCCTGTAGGTGTGGACACATTGTAAGTAGGTCTTTTTGATGAGACTACTTCAGTTAAGGCGTGACCCACCTCATTCAGGGTGGGTCTTTTTTTTTTTGCATTTATTTTATTTATTTAATTATTTTATTTATTTATTTATTTATTTATTTTTAGTTACAATAGCTATTTTATTTTATTTTATTTTATTTTTTTAATTTATTTATTTTTTATTGTGGGTAAAAATCAAAATTTTCACAATACATACCAATATTTGTAAAATGATATAGAAATATATATGCATATATGTGCATTTGCTTACAAAAATTTTATTTATATATATATAAATATATTTTAAGAGGTGCTTAGATTACCTAAAATATTACACGGAACCCACCGGGATTCCCATGTTGCCCACCTCCCACACCTCCCACCACATCCCACACAAACATCTCCCCTAAGTGTGGCCCACCACCCTCAATGGACTTATACATCCTGGGACCTTGCCACCAACCATAGACCACAGTTCACATCGTAGACCACACTCTCTCCCACACAGTTCTGAGCAGGGTGGGTCTTAATTCTCTTACTGGAGTCTTTATAAGACGATGAAATCCAGACAATGGAAGAGAAAGTCAGGGAAGCAAGACACTGAAAGCAACAAAACCCAGAAGATAAGGGGGAGACCAGCAGATGCTGCTGTGTGTCTTGCCATGTGGCAGAGGAGCTGAGGATCACCAGCAGGTCATCTGGGAGAAAGCATTGCCTTGATGATACCTTGATTTGGACTTTTCTCAGCCTCAAACTGTAAACTAATAAATTCTCATTATTTAAGCCAAACCTTATTTCATGGTTTCTGCTTTAAGTAGCCTAGGAAACTAAAACAGGTGGACATGACAGCCTTGTCAAAAATCAGTTGTTCATAGGTATGAGGGTCTATTTGTGGACTCTATTGATTCTGTTGGTCTTTGTATTTATCCTTTTGCCAGTACCATGCTGTTGTGACCATTGTAGCTTTGTAATAAGTTTTAAAGTCAGGAAATGTGAGTCCTCCAACCTCATACTTCTTTTTCAAGATGATTTTAGCTATTCGAGGCCCTTTATTCTTCCAGATAAATTTGGCGATTGGCTTTTGCATTTTGATTGGGATTGTGTTGAATCTGTAAACAGTATTGGGTAGAAATGACATTTTAACAATATGTAGTCTTCCAATCCATGAACATGGAATGTGCTTCCATTTATTTAGGTCTTCTTTGATTTCTTTTAGTAATGTATTGTAGTTTTCTGTGTACAAATTCTTTACATCCTTGGCTAGATTTATTCCTAGATAAATGATTCTTTTAGTTGCTATTGTAAATGGATTTTTAAAAATTTCTTCTTCGGATTGTTCCCTACTCGTGTCAGTTTTATTCTTCCCTCCCAATCTTGATGCCTTTTAATTCTTTATCTTGCCTAATTGCTTTGGCTAGAACTTCCACCACATTGTGGCATCCTTACCTTTTTCCTGATCTTAATAGCGAAAGCATTCAGTTTTTCACCATTAAGTATGATGTTAATGTAGGTTTTTCATATATACCCTTTATCATGTTAAGGAAGTTTCCTTCTATTCTTGTTTTTTAAAGTGATTTCATAAAGAAGGGATGGTGGTATTTGTCACATGCCTTTCTGTATCAATTGAGATGATCATATTTTTTTGTTTTTTTTTTTTCCTTCATTCTGTTAATAGGGTGTATTACATTAATTGATTTTTTTTTTTAATGTTGATCCACTCTTGTATATCTGGGATAAATCCCACTTGGTTATGGTGTTTAACTCTTTTATTGTGCTGTTGGATTCTGTTTGCTAGTATTTTGTTGAGGATTTTTGCATCAGTATTCATATGAGATAATGGTCTGTAATTTTCTGTTCTTGTGGCATCTTTATCTGGCTTTGGTATGAGGTTAATGTTGGTCTTGTAAAATGAATTAGGGAGTATTCACTCCTCTTCAATTTTTTTGGAAGAATCTGAACAGGATTAGTTTAATTCTCCTTGGAATGTTTGGTGAAATTACCCTGTGAAGCCATCTGGTTCTGGGCCTTTCTTTGTTGAAAAGTTTTTGATTACTGATTTAATCTCCTTACCAGATATTTGGTTGTTGAGATCATTTATTTCTTCTTGACTTAGTATAGGTACTTTGCATGTTTCTAAGACTTCGTCCATTTTATCTAGTTTATCAAATTTGCTGGCATGCATTTATTCTTAGTATCCTCTTATAATCCTTTCTATTTCTTTAGGGTCAGTAATAACATCCCCCTTTTCATTTCTGATTCTAGTATTTGTGTCCTCTCAGTTTGTCAATTTTGTTGATGTTTTCAAGGAATAAAATTTTGGCTTTGTTGATTCTCTTTTTATTCTCTATTTCATTTATTGGTTCTCTAATCTGTGTTATTTCCTTTCTTCTGTTCACTTTGGGTTTTGTTTGTTCTTTTTCTTGATCCTTTAGTTTTGTGGTTAGGTCTCTGATTTGAGAGCTTGCTACTTTTTTAATGTAAGTATTTAGAGGTATAAATTCCCTCTCAGCACTGCTATTGCTGCATCCCATAAGTTTTGGTATGTTGTGTTTTCGTTTTCATTCACTTCAGGATATTTCCTAATTTCCTGATTTCTTCTTTGATTCATTGGTTGTTTAATCTCCACATATATGTGAATTTTCCACTATTTCCTCTGTCATTGGTTTCTAACTTCATTCCACTGTGGTCAGAGAAGATACATTGTATGATTTTAATATTTTTAAATTCATTGTGATTGCTTTTTGACCTAACATAGTCTATATTAATGAATGACCTATATACACTAGAGAAGTATGTGATGTATATTTTGCTGCTCTTTAGTGAAGAGTTCTATAAATGTCTATTAGGTCTAGTTGGTTTAGGGTATTGTTCAAGTCTTTATTTCCTTATTGATCATCTGTCTAGATATTTTATCCACTTGTGAGAGTGTATTTGACATCTCTTTTCCCCTTCAAATATGTTAATATTTGCTTCATATATTTTGTGGCTCTGCCATTAGGTGCCTATATATTTATAATTCTTTCTTCTTGTTGAATATAACATAAATGTTACACAAAAATTATAGGGATTCCCATGTTCCCCACCTCCCACACATCCCACAACCTCCCACATAAACATCTTTCATTAGTGTGGCACATCACCTGCAATGGATATACAAATTTATATCTTTATATGTTTGTATGTTCCAAACCATAGTTCATCATTGCTTTTTATGCATTTTCATTTTAGAAAGTGTAAGTAAAAAGTAGAGTTATATACCAAAAATATATAATTTATAATTATCCACATGATTACCTTTTCCAGAGTATTTATTTCTTTATGCTGCTTCAATATATTGTCTAGTGTCCTTTACTTTCGATCTGAAGAACTCATTTTAGCGTTGTTTATAGGGTAGGTCTAGTGGTGACAAACTCTCTCAGTTTTGTTTATCTGGGAATGTCTTAATCTCTCCCTCATTTTTGAAAGACAGTTTGTTGGCTATAGAATTCTTAGTTGGCAATTTTTTTTCCAGTACTTTAAATATTTCTACCCTCTGTCGTCTTGCCTCCCTGGTTTCTGATGAGAAATTGAGAATTGCTACCATTCTCCATCATCATCAACACTTTTGCTGCCAGTTGTTTACATTCAAGTGTACTCTTTAGGTGGTTAAGTAGTGATGTGTCAGTGGTAATTCTTTATGGTTCAGATTTGCATTTCCCTGCCTAGCGGTGAGTTTGGGACGTTTTTTGTGCTTATTGGCCATCTCTGTGTCCTCTTTGGTGTAATTTCTTTTAAAGTTTCTTCCCCATTTTTTAATTGGCTTACCTAAATATTTAAATTTTTTGCATTTTAAAATATATTTTGAATATTTACTCATTAAGTTGAAAGTTTTGCAAATATCTTCCCCTACTCACTTATCTTTTTTTTTTTTTTTTTTTAATTTTTCTTTCTTTATTTATTTTTATTTTACCAGGAGGTTCTGGGGAGTGAACCCGGGTCCCTCCATATGGTAGACGGATGCCGAATCACTTGAGCCACATCTGCCCCCCCACTTATCTTTTTTTAAACAGCTTTATTGAGGTATAATTTACATACCATAAAATTAACCACTTTAAATGTGTAATTCAATGGTTTTAATATATTTACAACATGCAACCATCCATATAATCTAATTTTAGAACATGTTTATCATCCCCCAAAGAAACTTTTTTTTTTTTTTTCCACCGGCAGGTCCCGGGGATCGAACCCGGGTCCCTCCATATGGGAGACAGATGCCCAACCATTTGAGCCACATCCGTCCCCCCCAAAGAAACTTGATATCAATTAGCAGCCATTCCCCACTCCTCTTGCTCCCCTCTCCACTGCCCCACCCAGTCCTAGGCAATCCCTAATTAACTTTCTGTCTGTGATTTTTCTTTATACTTTTAATGGTGTCTTTTGATAAGTAGAACTTATAATTTTTATTTAACAGAACCATTGTACACTGTTAAAGGAAATCAAAGAAGGCCTAAATAAATGGAAGAATATTCCATGTATATGGATTGGAAGACTATTTATCATTGAGGTGTCTGTCCTACCCAAATTTATTTACAGATTTAACAAATCCCCATAAAAATTACAACAGCATTGTTTACTGAACTGGAAAAGCCAATTATGAAATTTATTTGGAAGGGTAGGGAGCCCACAATAGCCAAAAATATATTGCAAAAAGGGAAGCAGATGTGGCTCAAGCAGATAGGCACCTGCCTACCACATGGGAGGTCCCGGGTTCAGTTACCAGTGCATCCAAAGACAGCAAGCTGATGCAACAAGATGATGCAACAAAATGACACAAGTAGGAAACACAATGAGAGACACAACAATCAGGGAGTGGAGGTGGGTCAAGCGATTGTGCACTTCCCTCCCACATGGGAGGTCCTGGGTTCGGTTCTTGGTGCCTCCTAAAAAGAAGATGAGCAAGCACAGAGATCACACAATGAATAGACACAGCAGACAATGAGCACAAACAACAAGGGGGGGGGGATAAATAAAATAAATCTTTAAGTATATATATATATATATATATTGAAAAATGAAAAATGATATTGAAGGAATAATGCTACCTGACTTTAAAGCTTACTATAAAGCTATAGTGGTCAAAACTGCATGGTATTGGACAGACATTCTGACCAACTGAACCAAATTGAGAGTTCTGATACAGAACTGCACATATACAGCCACCTGATATTCGACAGGGCCACCAAGCCCACTTAACTAGGACAATATAGCCTGTCCAACAAATGGTCCTGGGATAATTGGATATCCATATCCAAAAGAATCTAGGATCACCATCTCATGCCTATACAAAAGTTAACTCAAGATGGATCAAAGGCCTAAATATAAGGACCAAGACCATAAAGCTCCTAGAGGATAATGTAGGGAGATCTTGTAGTAGGAAGTGTTTTCATAAACTTTACACCCAAAGCGTGAGCAGTGAAAGAAAAAATAGATAAATGGGACCGCCTCAAAATTAAAAACTTTACTGCTTCAAAGAAGTTTGTCAAGAAAGTGAAAAGGCAGCCTACTCAATGGGAGAAAATATTTGGGAACCACTTATCCAATAAGGGTCTAATATCCTTTATATAAAGAAATCCTACGTCTCAAAAATAAAAAGACAAACAACACATTTAAAAAATGGGGAAGAGATTTGAATAGACACTTTTCCAAAGAGGAAATACAAATGGCTAAAAAGCACATGAAAAGATGCTCAACATCACTAGCTATTAGGGAACTGCAAATCAAAACTGCAGTGAGATATTATCTTACCCCTATTAGACTGGCTGCTATAAAAAACAAAAACAAAAAAACAGAAAACTACAAGTCTTGGAGAGGATGTAGAGGAATGGAAACACTATCCACTACTGGTAGGAATGTAGAATGCTGCAGCTATTGTGGAGGACGGTTTGGAAGTTCCTCAGGAAGCTAACTATAGAATTGCCATATGATCCAGCAATCACACTGCTAGGTACATACCCAGAAGAATTGAAAGTAGAGACACAAACAACATCTGCATACCAATGTTCATAGTGGCATTATTCACTATTGCCAAAACCTGGAAGCAACCCAAGTGTCCATCAACAGATGAATGGATGAAGTGATATATACGTACAATGGAATATTACTCAGCTATAAGAAGGAATGAGGTTTTGACACACAACAACATGGATGATTCTCAAAGACCTTATATTGAGTGAAGTAAGCCAGTCACTAAAGGATAAATACTGCATGACCTCATTGATATAACCTAAGCATATTCAGCAGACTCACAGAGATAGGAGTCTGGAAGATAGGTTACCAGGAGACAGAAAGGGAGTAGAGAGTGGTGAACTGATGCTCCATCTGGACAAGGTGGAAAGCAGTTGTTTGGCAGTGGGTGGGGGCGATGGTGGTGCAGGGATGTGAGTGGGGTTGATGGTGCTGGAATGAGGGTTGGGGGAGTGGATTGGACTATCCATTGAACTAGGGGGAGGGCTAGACAAAGGAACAGGTGAACTCTGGGGGAGGTGGAAGTCTGTGGTTGAAAATAAAATTGTGGGAATGTTCTTTTGGCACATATGGCAGCAGAGGGTCACTGGTGCAGGGTGTTGGTGGTGGGCGGATGTGTGGGAAAGGGTGCACTTGGGGCATACTTCTGTGGAATATGAAAGTATTCATTGTGTCATAGGGTATTATCTCAGTGAGTGGAGACCCACACAATAAACAACAAAATATTAAACTCCATCCTGGGCAGTCCTCCTGTGTTCTCAAATAAATGGGCAAGAATCTCTTGGGTACATAGGCAGTGCCTAATAAAAGGAAACAGACTAATATTTCAAGCCCTCAATATTAATGCATGTCACTGTGAACCTTATGCTTGTAAAATTGAAACTTAGCCTAATAATAACTATTGCCTAAGAGTTACCTCCTGAAAACATTCTTATTACTCAAATGTGGTCTCTTTCTAAGCCAAACTCAGCAAATAAACACACTACCTTCCCTCCAGCATGGGACATGACTCCCGGGGATGAGCCTCCCTGGCACCAAGGGATTAAATACCAAGCACCAACCAGTAACACATTTGGAAAAAGACCTTGACCAAAAGGGGGAAACATCAAATACAAAAGAGTTTTTAGCAGCTAAGAGATTTCAAAATGAGTCAGCAGGTCATTCCAGAGGTTACACTTATGCATATCTCAGGCACATCTCACTAAGTGCCATTGTGAACAAAGCCTCAAATAAAGGTACTACTAAGGGCTCTGGAACCATCTGGACACTATAGGCAAGGCACACAATCCCGTGAAATCAGCAACCTGTTGGTGGGCCTTACCTTGAAATATATGACAACCTATTTCCCCAATGTAACAGTTGACTCATTTATAATTTCCCTACATATGATTCTACCCTTTTATTTGAGCCTATAATTAGCACTATAGCCATTAAATATATGTCTCAGAGACTTATGGTCTGTTCATATGCCAGTTGAATTCTGAATCTCAGAAGAATTGTGGACACCACCTACTCTCCAGATCATTGGACTCACCCAGGGCAATTAACAAAATGACAGTGATGTACAATACCCATCCCAATAAACAGAGTATCTACAACTGCAAGCATAACGGTTCTTTCTATCTGCCCCATAAGATCTAAACCCCCTCTCAATCTAAGGCAGAGTGGGCATCACCATCCCAAAATCCTCAAGGTTGAGGAATGAACAATCATAAGGGGGAATGCAACCATGGACAAAGTAAACTTTTATTTTTTTATTTTTTATTTATTTTTTTTTACCGGGAGGTCCCGGGTATCGAACCTGGGTCCCTCCATATGAGAGACGGATGCCCAAACATTTGAGCCACATCCGTCCCCAAAGTAAACTTTTAAATATTGTAGTAATGAAAGAACATGTAACATTGTTAAAAAGATAGTCATTACCAGAGGTTCTGAGGGGAGGGGGAGGGGATAATAGGTGGAACATAGGAATTTTTAGGACATTGGAATTAAGTATAAACCACAATGTAAACCTTAGTTCTTGGTTAGTAGCAATATTTATTCCTCATTTGTAACAAATGTATCACATAATTGTAAGATGTTATTAATTGGCAAAGATGTGGGAAGGGGAGGAAAGGGGGTATATGGGAATTCCTTATACTTTTTTTTTTTTAACTTTATTTTGTACATTTAATAATTGAAAACATAAGCAATAAAAAACTAAAAAGTAAACACAGATGAATAAATCTATACATTTCTCAATTAAATGTAATGGATACATGTAAATTTTTTTGTTGTTTTGTTTTTTGTTTGTTTTTTTGTGTTTTTGTGTGTGTGAATCAAACAATATATTACACAATATATTTGGTTCATAGTAATGCATTCATACAGTATTTGTCCTTTTGTGTCTGGCTTGCTTCACTCAACATATTGTCGTCCAGGTTGATCCATGTTGCCATATGCTTTATGACTTCATTTCTTCTTACAGCTGCATAATATTCCATCGTGTGAATAGACCACAGTTTGTTTATCCATTCATCTGTTGATGGACACCTGGGTTGTTTCCAACTTTTGGCAATGATGAATAGTGGCTATGAACATCGGTGTGCAGATGTCTGTTCGTGTCACTGCTCTCAGTTCTTCTGGGTATATACCCAGTAGTGGTATTGCAGGGTCACGTGGCAAGTCTATATTCAACTTCTTTAGGAACTGCCAAACGGTCCTCCATAGTGGCTGTGCCATTCTGCATTCCCACAAAAAGTGAAAAAGTGTTCCTATCTCTCCACATCCTCTCCAACACTTGTAGTTCTCTGTCTTTTTAATAGTGGCCTTCTGATATGTGTGAAATGATATCTCATTGTAGTTCTGATTTGCATTTCCCTAATCATGAGTGATGTTGAGCATTTCTTCATGTGTTTTTTTGCCATTTGTATTTCTTCTTCGGAGAAATGTCTATTCAAGTCTTTGGCGCATTTTTTAATTGGGTCATTTGTCTTTTTATTGTTGAGTTGTAACATCTCTTTATATATCCTGGATATTAAACCCTTATCAGATATGTGATTTCCAAATATTTTTTCCCATTGAGTTGGCTGCTTTTCACCCTTCTGACAAAGTCCTGTGAGGTGCAAAAGTATTTAGTTTTGAGGAGGTCCCATTTATCCAACTTTTGGCAATGGGTGCACTTGCTTTGGGTGTGAAGTCCAAGAAACCACCAGCTACTACAAGGTCTTGAAGATGTTTCCCTACATTTTCTTCTAGTAGTTTTATGGTCCTGGCTTTTATATTTAGATCTTTGATCCATTTTGAGTTGATTCTTGTATAGGGGGTGAGATAGGGGTCCTCTTTCATTCTTTTGGTTATAGATATCCAGTTCTCCCAACACCATTTGTTGAAGAGACTGTTTTTTCCCATCAGCGTGGGCTTTGTAGGTTTGTCAAAAACCAGTTGACTGTATAGGTGAGGGTTTATTTCTGGATTCTCAATTCTATTCCACTGATTGATATGTCTATCTTTATGCCAGTACCATGCTGTTTTGACCACTGTAGCTTTTATAATATGTTTCAAGGTCAGGCAGTGAAATTCATCCCACATTGCTCTTCCTTTTTAGAATACTTTTGGCTATTCGGGTGCACTTACCCTTCCAGATGAATTTGGTAATTGCCTTCTCTAATTCTGTAAAGTAAGCTGTTGGGATTTTGATTGGTATTGCATTGAATCTATAAATCACGGTATTTATTTTTCCAATCCATGAACACGGAATGTCTTTCCATTTGTTTAGGTCTTTTTAAATTTCTTTTAGCATTGTTTTGTAGTTTTCTGCATATAGGTCCTGTACTTCCTTGGTTAAATTAACTCCTAGGTATTTGAGTCTTTTTGTTTCTATTGAAAATGGAATTTTATTCCTGATTTCCTCCTCAGATTGTTTAGTACTAGTGTACAAAAACATTACTGATTTTTGCATGTTGATCTTATATCCTGCCACTTTGCTGAACTCATTTATTAGTTCAAGTAGCTTTGTTGTGGATACTTCAGGATTTTCTAAATACTGGATCATGTCATCCACAAAGAGTGAGAGTTTTACTTCTTCTTTTCCTATTTAGACGCCTTTAATTTTTTTGTCTTGTCTAATTGCCCTAGCTAGAACTTCTAGTACAGTGTTGAATAACAATGGTGACAGTGGGCATCCTTGTCTTGTTCCTGATCTTAGGGGGAAAGCTTTCAACCTTTCCCCATTGAGTATGATGTTGGCTGTGGGTTTTTCATATATGCCTTTTATCATATTGAGGAATTTTCCTTTTATTCCTATCTTTTGAAGTATTTTTATCAAAAAAGGATGTTGGATTTTGTCGAATGCCTTTTCTGCATCTATTGAAATGATCATGTGTTTTTTTTCCTTCAACTTGTTAATGTGGTGTATTACATTGATTGATTTTCTTATGTTGAACCAGCCTTGCATACCAGGAATAAATCCCACTTGGTCGTGATGTATAAGTCTTTTGATATGCTGTTGGATTCGATTTGCAAGTATTTTGTTGAGAATTTTTGCATCTATGTTCATGAGAGAGATTGGTCTGTAATTTTCTTTTCTTGTGGAATCTTTATCTGGCTTTGGTATTAGGGTGATGTTGGATTCATAAAATGTGTTGGATAATTTTCCCTCCTCTTCAATTTTTTGGAAGAGTTTAAACAGGATTGGTGTTAATTCTTTTAGAAATGCTTGGAAGAACTCACCTGTGAAGCCATCTGGTCCTGGACTTTTCTTTGCTGGGAGATTTTTGATGACGGATTCAATCTCCTTAATTGTGATGGGTTTGTTAAGTTCTTGTATTTCTTGTTGTGTCAGTGTAGGTTGGTTATGAGTTTCTAGAAATTTGTCCATTTCATCCAAGTTGTCTAGTTTGTTGGCATATAGTTTCTCATAATATCCTCTTATGATTCTTTTTCTTTCTGTGAGGTCATTTGTAATTTTCCCCCTTTCATTTCTGATTGTATTTATTTGCATCTTCTCTCTTTTTTTCTTTGTTAGTCTAGCGAGGGGTTTGTCAATTTTATTGATCTTCTCAAAGAACCAGCTTTTGGTTTTGTTGATTTTCTCTATTGCTTTTCTGTTCTCATTTTCATTTATTTCTGCTCTAATCTTTATTAATTTCTTTTCTTCTTTTTGCTTTGGGATTGGTTTGCTGTTCTTTCTCTAGTTTCTCAAGTTGTTCAGTTAAATCTTTGAGTTTAGCTCTTTCTTGTTTCTTAATATAGGCATTTAGGGCTATAAATTTCCCTCTCGACTGCCTTTGCTGTATCCCATAAGTTTTGATATGTTGTGTTCTCATTTTCATTTGTCTCAATATATTTACTGATATCACTTGCAATTTCTTCTTTGATCCACTGAATATTTAGGAGTGTGTTGTTCAGTCTCCACACATTTGCAAATTTACTTTTTTCCTGTATGTTATTGATTTCTAGTTTCATTCCATTATGATCTGAGAAGGTGCTTTGTATAATTTCAATCTTTTTATATTTATTGAGAGCTGTATTGTGACCTGATGTGGTCTATCCTGGAGAAAGATCCATGGGCACTTGAGAAGAATGTATAACCTGCTGAGTTTGGATGCAGTGTTCTGTATATGTCTGTTAGGTCTAACTTGTTTATCATATTGTTCAAGTTCTCTGTTTCCTTGTTGATCTTCTGTCTAGTTGTTCTATCTAATAATGTGAGAGGGGTGTTGAAGTCCCCGACGATTATTGTAGAAATGTCTATTTCTCCCTTCAGTTTTGCCAGAGTTTGTCTCATATATTTTGGGGCACCCTGGTTAGGTGCGTAGATATTTATGACTGTTATATCTTCCTGGAGGATTGTCCCTTTTATTAATATATAATGGCCTTCCTCATCTCTTATCACTATTTTGCATTTGAAGTCTGTTTTGTCTGATATTAGTATAGCTACCCCTGCTCTTTTCTGGTTACTGTTCGCATGGAGTATCTTCTTCCAACCTTTCACTTTCAGCCAGCTTGTATCCTTGTGCCTGAGATGAGTTTCTTGTAAGCAGCATATGGATGGCTCATGTTTTTTTATCCATTCTGTCAGCCTGTATCTTTTGATTGGGGAATTTAATCCATTCACATTCAATGATATTACTGAAAATGCAGTATTTATTTCCTCCATTCTTTGGTTTTCATATGTCATCTTATTTTTGTCATTCTTTTTTACTCTTTTGGTTATCCTTTCTGCTTTTCTTTCTTCTATACTCTCCTCCATGCCTCTCTCTCCTGCCTTTTCCTTTCAGGTTCTAAGGCTTCCTTTAATATTTCCTACAAAGGTGGATTCTTTTTTTGCAAACTCTCTTAGTTTCTGTTTGTTTGTGAATACTTTATATTCACCTTCATATTTGAAGGACAGTTTTGCTGGGTAAAGAATTCTCGGCTGAGAAGCGGCTATGGCTCAATCAGTGGGGCTCCCGTTTACCATATGGGAGACCCCGGGTTTGGTTCCCGGGGCCTCCTGGTGAAGGCAAGCCCGCCCGCACGGCGTGGTTAGCTGACCCAGCGAGCACAAGCAGCAAGGGGGGGATAAATGAATAAATAAGTAAAATATTTAAAATAAATAAATAAAAAAATGACTTCTTGTCTTCAAAATTTCAAAGTTTAAAAAAAAAAAAAAAAAAAGAATTCTCGGCTGGCAGTTTTTCTCTTTCAGTTTCCTAATTGTATCATACCACTGTCTTCTCGCCTCCATGGTTTCTGAAGACAAATCTGCACAAAGTCTTACTGGACGTCCTTTGTACGAGATCGTTTGCTTCTCTCTTGCTGCTCTGAGCATTTTCTCTTTATCTTTTACATTTGACATTCTGAATAATATGTGTCTTGGCGTAGGTCTATTTGGATTTATTCTAATTGGGGTACGGTGTGCTTCTTGGACATGAAAGTTCATTTCTTTCGTGAGAGTTGGGAAATTTTCAGCTATTATTTCCTCAAATACTCTTTCTGCCCCTTTTCCTTTCTCTTCTCCTTCTGGAACTCCAAAGACACGTATGTTGTTCCGTTTTGTGTTGTCATTCAACTCTCTGAGCCCCTGCTCAATTTTTTCCATTCTTTTCTCTCTGTGTTCTTTTCTCTCTTCAATTTTAGCTGCTCTGTCTTCAGTATCACTTATTCTTTCTTCTATCATTTCGAGTCTGCTGTTGTATGCTTCAAATGTATTTTTTACTTCACCTGTTGTGTCTTTCATTCCCATGAACTCCGTTACTTTTCTGTTCATGATTTCAAATTCTTCTTTACATTCGCGCAATGACTTCTTGATGTCATTGATCTCTTTAACTATATTCTCTTTCATCTCATTAATTTGATTTTGGAAATGTGTGCTCATCTCACTGATTAGTTCTCTGAAATTCTGCATCTCTTCTGGGATTTTGCTGTATTCCTTTTCTTGGGCCATGTCTTCTATTTTCTTAGTATGGCCCGTAATTTTTTGTTGGTGCTTAGGCATCTGGTTAGTTTGTATTTTACTTAGATGCTCTATCTCTTTCTCTTTTATGGGGTTTTAGTGGCAGGCGGCTGTGAGTTACCACCGCTCTTTGACTTTTGGCTCAACCTTGATTGTTAGGATTGTTCTGCTGGTTGCTCAAAACTGGGCACTGGAACCAGAAATTGGTTGTAGAGTCGTTTCCTAGGGCCTTGGGCAGGGAGGCTATAGAGGCCAGGAAAAGACTCTCTTACTTATTAATTTTCTTATGTGTACTTCCCTGGTCTGCCAGGAGATGGCGCTTGTTGGCTGCTCTCAATTCAATGCCTGGTCTGAGCGTATTTGTTGTGACACAGACCAGATCAATGTGATAGAGCTTCCTGTCTGGGGGCTAGGAGCCCTGTGATTCAAACTTTCTGAGACAGTTCTCCAGACTTCTCTCGTAGCGCCCCCCTTTTCCCAGCTAGGAAATATTTCCACTCCCTTCTGAATCCTCAACAATCAGTCCCTGTTAGTAGAGGATAAGATTGGGAGGTTTGTATATCTTTAGCCCCTTGCAGGCTCCAAGGCAAACAATGGCGTAGCCCCACCCAGCCTGGAAGGGCTCTCGGGACAGGGCAGACCAAACCCTGGAATCCAAAGCAGGGTCAGCCCCAGGCTCTCTCTCCCCTCTCCCGTGGTGTCCTCAACAATTAGTCCAGGCTAGAAGAGAGGGAGGTTGCGAGGATCGGATTTCTCCAGTCCTTTCCAGGCTCCCGTGGGGCTCTGCAGCCCAAATTTCAGGTCCGAACCTGAGTCAGCCTAAGGCTGTGTCCCTCTCTCTCCCCTTTCCGGGAGTGGCAGATCCCTGAAGCCCCCTTTGTCTGTGGTCGCAGGCCCAGGGGCCCGAGAATTCTGAAGAGTGTGGGGGAGGGTGCCGGCAGCAGCAGAAGCTGCTACTTGTAACTCACAGTTCTCTAGTCGCGATTTCCCTCTTCTGTCCCTCTCTCTTCTGGGTGGTGTGCAGCCTTCACCTGCTGACCTAAACCCTAGAAGATCATTTTCGGGGCTGTTTCAGCTTGTCCTCTAGCTATTTTTCTGGAGAAGAGATTCCCGTGTCTTATTAGTCCGCCATCTTCCCAGAAGTCTCCCCTTATACTTTTGATGTCACTTCTGTAACTTAAAACCTCTTTAAAAATAAAGTTTATTGTATTAAAAAAGGAAATCTGATAATATATTACAACTAAACAACATGATTTGTAGATATTTTATGTTTATTTTTAACAAATACGCCATAATAAACTAAAAAAAAGGCATAAGTTTATACAAAAAATTATGCAGAAAGTAAAAGTTCCCATAACCCCTGCTCTCACACATACACAGTTTTCCCTATTATTAACATTTTGTAGTAATGTGGTATCTTTGTTATAATTGATGGAACATTAGTATAATTACACTATTACCTATAGCCCATAGTTTACATTAGGGTTCATTCTTTGTGTTTTACAGTTCTGTTTTTTGTTTGTTTGTTGTTTTTTAATCCTGGTAACATATCCTAAAATTTCCCATTTTGTCCAATTTCAAATATGTAATTCAGTTGTGGTAATTTCATTCACAATGTTGTGTCACCATTACCACCATTAATTACCAAAACTTTTCCTTCAAAAGTTTTGACAAAGAGAAATTATTAATTAAGCATTAACTTCCATTCCCCACTCTACCTGGCCCCTGGTAAATGGTATTCTAGTTTCTGCCTCTATGAATTTGTATATTCTTATTTTGCCATATAAATGAGATTATACAATATTTGTCCTTTTTTTAACAAATCAATTTTATTTATACATATTAATAAAGCATAAATCCATCCAAAGTATATACTCAGTGGTATTGGTATAATCACATAGTTGTGCATTCATCACTTCAGTAATTTTTAGATCATTTTCATTATTCCAATATTAATAATTATAAAACAAACAAAACCTCATCACCTCTCAATCTCTACGATTTTCCTGACGTACATAGCTGCTATTCTCTTTCAGTCTCTGTAGTTTATACAATATGCAATATCACCCATATTTGTAGTTTACATTAGATTTTACTATGTTATACAGTCCCATGTTACATTTTTTAGCTTTCCTTAGTAATATACATGACTTTAGACTTACTCTTTCAACCACTGTAACACCCTGCTAGTTACCTATATATACTGTGCTGTGCTTTCACCATTTTGCTCTCAGCTTTCCATTCTCTACCCTTATTCTGTTTTCTGGTGACCTATATTCTAATTATTAACTCCATGAGTTTACACAATATATATATTTAGTTCATAATAGCACAATCATACAGTATTTTGTGTCTGACTTATTTCACTCAACATAATGTCTTCCAGGTTCATCCATGTTGTCATGTGCTTCACAACTTCTTTTCTTCTTACAGCTGCATAATATCCCATCATATGTGCACAGCAGTTTGTTTATCCATTTATTGTTTGATGGACACCTGGGTTGCTTCCATCTTTGGGCAATTGTGAATAATGCTGCTATGAACATAGGTGTGCAGATGTCTGTCATGTCATTGCTCTCAGTTCTTCTGGGTATATACTTAGTAATGGTATTGCCGGGTCACATGGCAAGTCTGTATTCAACTTCCTTAGGAACAGTCCTCAACAGTGGCTGTACCATTCTGCATTCCCACCAATAATGAGTAAATGTTTCTGTCTCACCGCATCCTCTCCAACACTTCTCCATCTTTTTAATAGTGGCCATTCTTCTAGGTGAGAAATGATATCTCACTGTACTTTTGATTTGCATTTCCCTAGTCACTAGTTATATCGAACATTTTTTCATGTGGTTTTTTACTTTGTACTTCTTCTTTGGACAATTGTCTTTTCAATCTTTTGTCCATTTTTTAATCAGGTAGTTTGTCTTTTTATTGTTGAGTTATATTATCTCTTTATATATCATAGATATTAAACCCTTATTGGATATGTGATTGTTAAATATTTTCTCCCATTGAGTGGGCTGCCTTTTCACCCTTCCCACCACACCCCCTGAGATGGCTCCCTCGTCTCTTTGCTTGTTGGTTTTGTTCATTGTTTTTGCTTGTTGTCTGCTCATTGTCTGTTTTTTCTTTAGTAGGCAAATGGGGAACCGAACCCGGGGCCTCCCACATGGGAGGTGGGTGCTCAACTGCTTGAGCCACATCCGCTCCCTGTTCATTTGTTTTTGCCCATTGTCTGCTTGTTTTATTTTCTCATTTTTGCTCATTGTCTGCTCTTTTTGGTTTTTTTTTTTACTCCATGTCTACTCGTTGTCTGCTTGTTGTTTGTTTGTCTTCTTTATGAGGCACTGGGAACCGAATCCGGGACCTACCATGTGGGAGGCAGGGGCTCAACTGCTTTAGCCACATCTGCTCCCCCTTTTCACCTTTTTGAAAAAAAGTCCTTTGAGGTGCAAAAATTTTGAGGAGGTCCTATTTTTCTATTGTTTCTTTTTTTTGCTCGTGATTTGGATGTAAGGTTTAAGAAACTACAATATTTTTCCTTAAAACAATTTTTTTTCTGTATTAGAGAAGTTGTGGGTTTTAAGAACAATCATACATGAAGTACAGGATTCTCATATACTGCCCTATTATTAATGCTTTGCACTGGTGTGGACCATTTGTTATAATTATTATAATTCTAGTATAAGCTACAGAGCATGTTTAATTTAGGGTTCATTGTGCAGTGCAGTTCCATGGATTTTTTTTTCTTAATTTTGTTACCATATATATAACCCAACATTTACCCTTTTAACCACATTCAGATACATATTTCAGTGCTATTAATTACTTTCACAATATTTTACTCCCATAATACCAAAACATTTCCCTTGTTCCAAATAGGAGCCCTGGCATTTTAAGCCTTAACTTCCCATTCCCTATCCCTACCTTGCCCCCAGGAACCTATATTTTAGATTCTGACTCTGAGTTTGCTTATTCTAATTATTCGTATCGGTGAGATTATACAATATTTTCCTTTTGTGTCTGGCTTATTTTACTCAGCATAATATCTTCAAGGTTCATCCATGTTGTTGCATTGTCAGAACTTCGTTCCTTTTTATGGCTGGATAATATTCCATTGTATATATATACTACATTTTGTCTATCCATTAATCAGTTGATAGACACTTGTGCTGCTTCCTTCATTTGGTAAATGTAAATAAGGCCACTGTGAACATTGGTGTGCAAATATTTGTTCAGATCCCTGCTTTCAGTTCTTTTGGGCACATACTAAAGAAGTAGGATTGCTTGGTTACATAGTAAGTCTATAATTAACTTTCTGAGAAACTGCCAAACTGTCTTCCATAGTCACTGCAACATTTTACATTCTCACCAACAATGAACAAGTGTTCCTATTCTCCCCATCCTCTCCAACACTTGTAATTTTTCACTTTTTTAAGTTGTCATTTTAGTGCGTATGAGATGGTTTCTCATAGTAGTTTTGATTTGCGTTTCCCATATGCTAATGACAGAGCATCTTTTCATGAGCTTATTGACCATTTGTATATCTTTGGAGTAATGTCTATTCAAGTCTTTTTCCCATTTTTTAATTAGGTTGTTTGTCTTTTTGTTGTTGAGTTGTAAGATTTCTGTATGTATTTTGTATATTAAACCCTTATCACATATGGTTTCCAAATAGAAGCTTATAATTTTTAATGTTAAATCAATTCATCAGTTGTTTCCTTTATGACTAGAACTTTTTGTTTTTCTGTACCCTAAGGTTATAAAGATATTCTCTCATATTATCTTCTAAAAGCTTTATTATTTTACCTTTCACATTCAAACCAACAGTTCATTTGGAATTGATTTTTATATATTGAAGTAGGAATAAAGTTTCATTTCTTCTCCAATTTGGGCATCCTATTGACTTAGCATTTACTGAAAAGGCTGTCTTTTCTCCATTGCTTTGCATTGCCTTTTTTCCCAAAAATCAAATAAATGTTCATATATTATGTGTCTATTTCTGGTTTCTATTTTGATTCATTGGTCTGTAGTTTTAGAATTCTTTTTGTCTTACAAAACATGGGTGTGCATGCACCTTTAAATCTTCTCACTTTGTTCATAGCTGATTGCATTTTCTTTTTTTTTTTTTTTTAAGTGTTTAATTTTTTTTTTTTTTTTTTTTTAAGATTAATTTATTTATTTATTCATTTATCCCCCACTTGCTGCCTGTGCTCGCTGGGTCAGCCAACCATGCCGTGTGGGCGGGCTTGCCTTCACCAGGAGGCCCCGGGAACCGAACCCGGGGCCTCCCATATGGCAAACGGGAGCCCCACTGATTGAGCCACAGCCGCCTCCCTGCATTTTCATATATATTTTAGAATTAGTTTATCAATTTACACACATGCACACAAATATCCATGGCAATTCTATATTCAACTTCTTTAGGAACTGCCAAACAGTCCACAGTGGCTGTACCATTCTGCATTCCCACCAACAGTGTATAAGTGTTCCTACCTCTCTACATCCTCTCCAACACTTGTAGTTCTCTGTCTTTTTCATAGTGGCCATTCTGATAGGTGTGAAATGATATCTCATTGTAGTTCTGATTTGCATTTCCCTAATCATGAGTGATGCTGAGCATTTCTTCATGTGTTTTTTTGCCATTTAATGTCTATTCAAGTCTTTGACCCATTTTTTAATTGGGTCGTTTTTCTTTTTATTGTTGAATTGTGACATTTCTTTATATATCTTGGATATTAAACCCTTATCAGATATGTGATTTCCAAATATTTTTTCCCATTGACTTGGCTGCCTTTTCACCCTTCTGACAAAGTCCTGTGAGATGCAAAAGTGTTTAATTTTGAGGAAGTCCCATTTATCTATTTTTTTCTTTTGTTGCACGTGCTTTGGCTGTAAGGTCCAAGAAACCACAACCTACTACAAGGTCTTGAAGATGTTTCCCTACATTTTCTTCTAGTAGTTTTATGGTCCTGGCTTTTATATTTAGATCTTTGATCCATTTTGAGTTGATTCTTGTATAGGAGGTAAGATAGGGGTCCTCTTTCATTCTTTTGGTTATAGATGTCCAGTTCTTCCAGCACCATTTATTGAAGAGACTCTTTTGTCCAGTTAACGTGGACTTGCTAGGTTTGTCAAAACCCAGTTGACCTTATATGTGAGGGTTTATTTCTGGATTCTCAATTCTATCCCACTGATCAATGTGTCTAACTTTATGCCAGCACCATGCTGTTTTGACTACTGTAGCCTTGTAATATGTTTCAAGGTCAGGCAGTGAAGTTCCTCCCATGTCGCTCTTCTTTTTTAGAATGCTTTTGGCTATTCAGGTGCACTTTCCCTTCCAAATAAATTTGGTAATTGCTTTTTCTAATTCTGTAAAATAGGCTGTTGGAATTTTGATTGGTATTGTGTTGAATCTATAAATCAGTTTGGGTAAGATTGACATCGTCACAATGTTTATTCTTCCAATCCATGAACATGGAATGTCTTTCTATTTGTTTAGGTATTTTTAAATTTCTTTTAACATTGTTTTGTAGTTTTCTGCATGTAGGTCCTGTACTTCTTTGGTTAGGTTGATTCCTAGGTATTTGAGTCTTTTTGTTGCTATTGTAAATGGAATTTTTCCCGATTTTCTCCTCAGATTGTTCAGTACTAGTGCACAAAAACATCACTGATTTTTGCATGTTGATCTTGTATCCTGCCACTTTGCTGAAGTCATTTATTAGCTCAAGTAGCTTTGTCATGTATACTGCAGAATTTTTAAGTACCAGATTATGTCATCTGCAAAGAGTGAGAGTTTTACTTCCACTTTTCCTATTAGGATGCATTAAAGTTTTTTTCTTGTCTAATTGCCCTAGCTAGAACTTTTAGCACAATATTGAATAACAATGGTGACTGTGGTCATCCAAGTCTTGTTCCCAATCTTAGAGGGAAAGCTTTCAACCTTTCCCTGTTGAGCACGTTGTTGGCTGTGGGGTTTTCATATATGTCTTTTATCATATTAAGGAATTTTCTTTCTATTCTTATCTTTTGAAGTGTTTTTGTCAAAAAATGATGCTGGATTTCATCAAATGCCTTTTCTGTGTCGATTGAGATGATTATGTGGTTTTCCTTCCATTTGTTAATGTGGTGTATGCCTCTAATGTATTTTTGTTTTTGTTTTTTTTTTACCGGGAGGTCCCAGGGATCGAACCCCGGTCCCTTCATATGGTAGACAGTTGCCGAAACTCTGGAGCCACATCCATTTCCCTCTAATGTTTTTTGTTTTTTTGTTTTTTTGTTTTTTTACCGGGAGGTCCTGAGGATTGAACCCAGGTCCCTCCATATTGGAGACGGATGCCCAACTGTTTGAGCCACATCTGTTCCCCCCCTAATGTGATCTCACCTATTGTGTCTTTCATTCCCCTGAGCTCTGTTACTTTTCTGTGCAGGATTTCAAATTCTTCTTTGTGCTTGCTCAGTGTCTTCTTTTTTTTTTTTTTTTTTTCATTTTTTTATAAATTTTTTTTTTTTTTTTTTTTTTTTTTTCTATTTTTTCCACCCCCCCCACCCCCGTTTTTGCTGTTTCTGTGTCCATTCGCTGGGCAACTCTCCGTGTCCGTTTCCCGCCCTCCCTTCTCATCCTTCTCCTCCTGTCTTCACTGGGATTCGATCCTCAGAATCTCCAATGTGGGAGAGAGGTGTCCTACTGTCTGCGCCACCTGGTTTTTCGGTGCATCTCATCTTGGCTCTCCCCTGCGTCACTCTCCTATTACGTCATCACCCTGCTGCGTGGCTCACAGGGCCTGGCGGCCCACCCGCGCACAGGGTCTGGTGGCCCACGTGCCCTCTATATTTTTCTTTTCTTTATTTTTTACCAGGAGATCCCAGGGATCAAATCCAGTCCCTCCACATGGGAGATGGACGCCCATCCTCCCAAGCCACATCTGTCCCCCTGCTATATCTCTCACGGTTGACCAAAGATACCCAAAGGTAGTCTTTTCCCATACAAGATGGTCATATAATAAATCAGGCTTAGTTTATCACCAGCATTCTAAAAACCAGACCTATGGGAAACGGATGTGGCTCAAGAGGTTCGGCATCCGTCTACCATATGGAGAGACCGGGGTTCGATCCCTGGTACCTCCCGGTAAAAAAAAAATAAAAAAGTAAAAACCAGAC
Source organism: Tolypeutes matacus (assembly GCA_026826555.1). Taxonomy (NCBI): domain Eukaryota; kingdom Metazoa; phylum Chordata; class Mammalia; order Cingulata; family Chlamyphoridae; genus Tolypeutes; species Tolypeutes matacus. Next base: position 9,337,154 of record JAKSZT010053767.1, on the reverse strand, counting down.
CTAGGGAGAAAAACTAGGTCTGGGGACACATGCATGGTTTCTAATATAGCAAATGTTTAGCCTACCCTGATTATCACAAAATCAGGACAGCAGCTCAGTGTCTTCTTAATGTTGTTTATCTCTTTAGCCATATTATCTTTCAACTCATTAATTTGATCTTGGAAATTTGTGCGCATCTGCTAATTAGTTCTCTCAAGTCCTGTGTCTCTTCTGGGGCTTTGATATATTTCTTTTCTTGGGCCCTGTCTTCCATTTTCTTAGTATGGCTCCTAATTTTTTGCTGATGTCTGGGCATCTGATTAGTATGTAATTTACTCAGATGGTCAATTTCTTTCTCTTTTGTAGGGATTTGGTGGTGGGAGCCTGTGTGTTACCGCTCTTTGGTTCTTGGCTCAGCCTTGATCATTAGGATTATCCCTGCTAGTTGCTCAAAACTGGGCTCTGGACCCACTTGCTGACCCACTTCCTAGGGCCTTGGGGAGGATGGCTATAAAGGGTGGAAAAAGTCTCTGTTATTTTTAATTTTCTCACTTGCACTCCTTGGTCTGCTAGCAGATGGCACTCTTTGGCAGCCCTCTCAGTTCAGTGCCTGGTAGGAGTGTGTTTATAGCAACACAGTTAGGATCAATGTGATAGAGCTTCCTGTCTGGAGGCTAAGAGCCTTGTAATTCAAACTTTCTCAGAGACAGTTCTCTAGCCTTCTCTGGCAGCTCCCTCCCTTTTCTGGGGTAGGAAATATTTCCACTCCCCTTGGTGTACTCAACAATCAGTCCTGGTTAGTAGAGAAGGAGATTGGGAGGGTTGTAATATCTTTAGCCTCTTGCTGGCTCCCAAGGCAACAATGGCACGGCCCCACCCAACTTGGAAGGTCTCCTGGGACACAGCAGACCAAATTTGTGGGTCAGAAGCTGAGTCAGCCTTAGGCTGTGTCCCTCTGTCTCCTCTTTCCTGGGGTGGTGGGTCCCTGGAGCCCCTTTTGTAGCCTCAGGCCCAGAGGCCTGAGTATTCTAAAGTGTCTTTATTGTGGGGGAGGGTGCCGGCAGCAGCAGCTGCTGGTTTCAACTCACAGTTCTGTGGTAGTGATTCCCCTCCTTTGTCCCTCTCTCTTGGCGGAGTCCAGCTTTCACCTGGTGTCCTAAAAACTGGCCGGTTGTTTTATAATTATCTTCACATAAGTCAGTTATGCTCATACATATAGTACCCTAAGTTTATCAAGAATGTTCTAAAGTAAAATGACTGGACCTACCAACAAAGATACGTGATTTATTGAATAACTGTGAGAGATTGCTTACACATGGCAGTCTGAACATTTAAAAAATATTCTGTAATTCATCAAACTTAAGAAAGATCACGGATTGTAAGAAGCACCATTATGTTATATGCCACTAAGAAGGATAAGTAGACAATTATACATTACAATATGCTTTATCACTTAGACTTTTAATGTTAAATTTATTGAGAGTATGCTTTTAGATTTATTTAGGCATAAATATTTATTATATCACACTGTTCTATCTTGCCTTTATGTGAACATAATAACTTTTTGTTTCAATACTAAATCATGATGTAATCTTTTTTTTTTTTAAGCTATTTAAACAGCAAAGTTACTTAACATGTCTAATAGTAACAGTGCACAAACTCATATTTAAGTGATCATTTTTTGAGCAGTGTTACTGACTATATTTGTACATTCACGGGCAATGACAACTACGTCATGACTGCTGCCTGGGCTGTAGACATGTAAAAATGCCATCACTTTTAAGACACGTCCCTGTTTCGGTAACATTAAGATGTAAAATAAAATGTGAATCATAGGAATTGATGAACTACAATTTCATCAATTATGTACTTTCCCTGAATAGAACTGGCTTCATAACATATTTATTTCTATTTATTTCTATTTCTTAAATTTATATCCATCAACTATGTATATATGTAAGTGTGTGTGTGTTTGTGTGTTTACTAACTAAAGTGATAAATGAATCTGTTTTGCAGTTCCCAGATAAAGGAAACTTTCCAAAAGATAATGGCTTTAGTATTGAAGACCATTTTCAAGTGATAGCTGAGTCTGAGGAATCAATTGAAAATTATTGTAAGTAAATTGTAAATAGAATATAACATTTAAAAGTTATTTGGTATTGGACAAACTGTCATGTAAACATCCCTGCTTTTTTCCCCACAGCTATTTTAGGTTTCCCTCCTAGAGATTCAGAACATTCATATCATTATTTTGGTTATAATTTCAAACCAACAGGGAAGACTTCGTGGGAAGCAAATAAGGTATAATATAAAACAATTATAATACTTGGAGAAGGAAAAAACTTTTTGGTAATCTTACAAGAAATGAGTTTATTAAAAATTAAAAAGGTAAAAATCTTAAGACTGGATGATATTTAACATGATCAAGATTGTTTATCAACAACCAGTCGTTATTTTAGTAGTGAAATAGCAGAGTATTTGCTGCCAAAATAGGAATGACTGCTGCCTCCTTTATTATTTAAAGATGTCTTAATTATTGCAAAATGACATGAAATGAGAAACATACATATTAGAAAGGAAAAAATAAAATTAGGAGAATCAACTAAAGTTAGTAGAAGTTTAAGAAGAATTTAGTAAACTAAACAAGAATAAGGTAAACTTGAAAAATAAATAGATTTCCTATACCAGTTTGAAAATATAATAGAAAAAGAATCCCAACAATAGTAACAAATGATACAAAATGACTAGGTATAATCTTAGTTAGAAATGAGCAGGACATATATTTAATAGACTGTGAAATTTTACTGTAAGATATAAAATTGATAAATGAATAGAAATTCAGCAGTTATGTATTGAATGCCTTCTGTATATGAGGAACTTGTAAGGACTTGGGTATAGAGTGATGAACAATACAGGTATGGTCTCTTCTTAAAGACTAGAGGCCAGCAGCGGGAGAGAGATATTAATCAAAACAATAAATAAATTGAGGGATTGTTGTGTTGGAAAAACTGTGAAAGCTCTCTGAAATTATAGTAAAATCTACTTTAGGATGCACAATTAAGGAAGGCTGGCCAGCTATAATAAGAGTTGGGGCAAGAACACCACAGGCAAAAGAAATAATAAGTGTAAATACCCAGGGGTGACATGTAGAGTCTTACAGGTCTAGTGAAGAACTTTTTTTTTTTTTGAGGTACCTGGGGCTGGGGATTGAACCCAGGACCTCGTATATGGGAAGCCAACACTCAACCACTGAGCCATATCAGCTTCCCTGAGTTGGTTTTTAGTTTGTTTGTTTGTTTTTTCCCCCTGAAATGGCTCCCTTGTCTGTCTGCTTATTGTGTCTGCTCATTGTCTGCTCATCTTCTTTAGGAGGCACTGGGAACCGTACCCGTGACCTCCCATGTGAGAGGCAGGTGCCCAACCACTCAAGCCACATCTGCTCCCTGCTCATTGCATCAGCTCGTCTTATTTAGGAGGCACCGGGAACCAAACCTGGGGCCTCCCATGTGGCAAGCAGACGTTTAACTGCTTGAACCATATCCGCTTCTGAAGAACTTTGATTTTATTTGGTATACCACTGAAAAATCACTGACGATTTTCAGCAGAAACTGATATGATTTAATTTACATTTTCAAAAGATTTAGCTGGCTGCTATGTGGAAAATTGGTTAGATGGGTGCTGTGGTGGAAGCAGGGAAACCAGTTAGGAGGAGCCTATGATGACATGATGCCTTGAACTAGAGATTGTGGCAGTGAAAGTATAAAGGAGTTGATAAATAGGTTTAAGATATATTTTGGAGGTAGAGGCATGGATGTTGCTGGATTGGTTTTGGGAGGGAGAGTGAAAGAAATGGAGAGAAAACTCTTGTAGTTCTCACTGAGTGGAATAAGATACAGATGGAACAGGTTTGGTGATTACATAGGTATAGATAATGAATGCTTGGGAGAAAGTCAGGTAGAGATGTTAAGTCAGAAGGTGGGTACATGAGTCTAATTTGAGGAAAAGGTTGTACAGTAATTTGTACTTAGGAAAGTTTAAAGCAACAAGAATGGATGGATTCATTTAGGGAGAGGGTAAAGAAACGTTCTACCTTGAGCCCTGAAAAATTCTAGTAATGAAGTTTTGATAAAGAGAAAGATCTGGCAGCGGAAACTGAGAAGAGACTGTGAAACCAACGGAATCAAATGTCATGAAAATTTTGAGTAAACAATGTTCAAGAGCAGAGCAGGTGTAGCTCAGTGGTTGAGCACCTGCTTCGCATATACAGTGTCTCAGGTTCAGTCCCTAGTACCTCCTAAATAATAATAATAATAATAATAATAATAATAATAATAATGTTCAAGAAACGGTGGAGAGGATTATGTCAGTATTCTCGAGATGTCAAATAAAATAAGGACAGAAACATGTTTACTTCATTTGGCAACTTGGAGGTCATTGTTGACTTTGACAAGAGCAGTTTCAGTGAAATGATGAGGGTAGAATCCAGTTTAGAGTGGGTTTTAACCCCTTTAGAGTGAATGAAAGGTAAGAGAGTAGAGAAAAGTATGTGTAGATAACTCATTTAAAAGATTAACATATTTAGTCAATCGTCAGTCACTCATTCAGCAAATATTTCTTCAGCACCCACTATATGTTGCACTATTCTCAGTGCTAGAGATAGGCCTATGAATAAAACAGGTAATGTCCTGCTCTGATGGAGCTTACATTCTAGTGAAAGGAGACAAATAAGTATACAGTATTTCAAAGGGTTTTAAGAGCTATGGAGAACAGTAAAGCTGAGTAAGGGGAGGGGGGGAAATACAGATGGGGTTGGAGTTCTGTTTTGTGTAGATTAAGGAAAGACCTCTCTCATAAGATGACGTTGGATAGAGATCTGAATGAACAGATGGAGGGAGCCATGTAGATATCTGGGGGAAGAGCATTCCAGGCATAGGGAATTACAAGTGCAAAGGTTTTGAGGCAGGAGTATAGCAATCAATTTGTAGAACTGCAAGGAGGCTGCTGTAGATTGAGTAAGTGAGGGGGAAAGTTGTAGGAAGAGAGGCCAAAGAGATGGTAAGGTGTTTGATCATGCAGGGCCATGTAAGACATTGTGAGAGCCTTCTTGTACCTTGACAGAGGTTGGGAACCATTGGAGGGTTTTGATCAGAGGAGTAAAATGAGTGAACTTACATTTTAGAAAGAACTCTGGCAAGTTTGTGGAGAATAAATCTTTAAAAAAAAAAAAAAAGCCTAAATGATGATCACATTTAATATATATATTTGTATAAGCATAGAATAAAAGTGTAAAAATTTGGAAGAATAATCACCAAACTGGCTTCTAATGGGATGGGGTAGGGAGAAAGTGTTTGGTACTAGGAGACCAGGGTGGAACCCTCAATAAGTATTGCCCATTACTTATTTTTATTGAAGAGGCAATACAAACCAGACTGCCTAGGTTTGAATCCCAACTGCCACTTATCACCTGGGTAATTTAAGCACGTTTACCTGCTTAACAGCTCTTTTTCTCAGTTTCCTCAGTTGAGGACAATAATAGTATCTACCTCAGATGGTGGTAATAAACATCAAATAAGTTAAAAATATAAAGTGCTTAGAACAGTACATGGCATATAGTAAGAATGCAATAATATAGGACAACTACTATTATGGTGATGATTGTATTGTAATTTCCCATTTGTTTGTCTCTTCCACTAGACTGAGGCCCTGGCACGCAGGGACTGTGAATATTCATCTTTGCATCCTTACTTCTAGCACACTTGGAGCCATATAGCTAATCAATAAAATGTTTTAAAATGTATATATAAACATTTTTTTTGTTCCTGTAAACTTTTAACCTTTTTTTTTTTTAAAGGTTTATTTATTTATTTATTTACTTTTGTCCATTTTTACCCCCCTTCCCCCTGGTCTTTGCTGTTTTTGTGTCCATTTGCTGGGCAATTCTCTGTGTCTGTTTCCTGCCCAATCTTCTCATTCTTCTCCTCCTGTCTTCACCGGGACTCGATCCTCAGAACCTCCAGTGTTGGAGAGAGTCGTCCTACCACCTGCGCCACCTTAGTTCCTGGTTTTTTGGCATGTCTCATCTTGGCTCTCCCTTGTGTTACTCTCCTGTTACATCATCATCTTGCTGTGTGACTTGGCAGGGCCTGGCAGCACACTTGTGCGCGGGGCCTGATGGCACACCCATGTGCCATCTATATTTTTCTATTTTTTATTTTTACTGGGAGGTCCGGGAGATTGAACCCAGGCCCCTCCATGTGGGAGACAGGCGCCCAACCATTTGATCCTCATCTGCCCCCCTGCTATATCTCTTAAGGCTGACCAAAGATACCTACAGCTATAGTCATTTCCCATACAGCATAGTCATATAATATATCAGGCTTAGTTTATCACCAGCATTCTAAAAACCAGACCTAGGGAGAAAAACTAGGTCTGGGGAGACATGCATGGTTTCTAATATAGCAAATGTTTAGCCTACCCTGATTATCACAAAATCAGGACAGCGAGAATATTCGCAATAAACTTGTAATCTTTGTTGTCACTTACTTAAAAAAATACACAAACATGTTTATTTTAACAAGTTCAAACCATTCAGAAGAGTTATAAAAAGTTACAAGTTAATGAACACTCTCTCCCTATCCCAATCCCATTAGAAGCCAGTTTGGTGATTATTCTTCCAAATTTTTATACTTTTATTCTATGCTTATACAAATATATATATTAAATGTGATCATCATTTAGTTGTTTTTTTTTTTTAAGATTTATTTATACCCCCACCCCCACCCCCAATTGTTTGCACTCGCTGTCTGCTCTCTGTGTCCATTCATTGTGTGCTCATCTTCTTTTTAGGAGGCACTGGGAATTGAATCTGGGACCTCCCATGTGGGAGGGAGGCCCCCACTGGCTTGAGCCATCCCTGCTCCCTGCTTGTTATATCTCTCATTGTGTTTCCTCATTGTGTCTCCTCATTGCATCATCTTGTTGTGTCATCTTGTGTCAGCTCGCTGCACCAGCCCTTCACATGAGCTTGCTGTCTTGCTTGTTTTCTTTAGGAGGCACCAAGAACTGAACCCAGGATCTCCCATGTAGTAGGCAGGCGCCCAACTGCTTGAACTACATCTGCTTCCACATATTAGGTTTTTAAAGTGACTGATTTCTAGAAGAAGCAGCAACAAAATTAAATGTTTTAAGGACAATAACATAGTGAAAAATATGGCTTTTCGGGTCTAGGATATGTCCAAATGGAGTGAACTTTAAGATCAACATTTGATAAACCCTAGACCTAAGGACATAAGAGAAAGCTATTCAGTATTTAAGTCTGCAGGAATCAATCGTCACAGCTCCAAACCTGAAGTCTGATAGTCTGGACCCCTTTGTTTAGAAATTGATCTTCTGAACCAAATCCCCATAAGCCATATCAGTCCAGATCAGAATCTGGCCCATTTCAAATGAGTCAAAAAGATTTTATGTACTGTATGCTACTTTCTATTATTTTTGTTGATTTTAATGAATTTATTCTGTCCAGTCCTTTTTTTTTTTTTTTTTTTTTTTAAGATTTTATTTATTCATTCATTTATCCCCCCCTTGCTGCTTGTGCTCGCTGGGTCAGCTAACCACGCCGTGCGGGCGGGCTTGCCTTCACCAGGAGGCCCCGGGAACCGAACCCGGGGCCTCCCATATGGTAAACGGGAGCCCTACTGATTGAGCCACAGCCGCTTCCCTGTCCAGTCCTTTTTAAAAGTATTTATAGTTCTTTGCTCCCACTATAGTTCTACTTAATGTATTTGAAATTATGATTTTTATAATATAGAGTACTAGAATTCATTCAAACTATAGGGAAGAATGCAGTAAAAAGGCTTTGGTCTGTAGCTTTGTTTCTTATGACTCTGGTTTATGCAATAATTTCTTTCTGGATAGGTGACATCACCAGAACAAAAGATCTCCACATTGAGCCCTGTTTCTACTTTTTCTTTGAACACAAGAGATGAAGACTTCTCTGAGGAGTCCCTGAAAGCAAGAACTTTACCTGGTGATCTTCACTTTGTCAACTTGGAGGATTTATTTTTTTTTTACCATAGTGCTCTAATATCTATAATATGTAAAATGAAACTTTTTGAGAGATTATTATTGAACTAAAAATATATTGGAACCAGATTCAAAATCATACCCTCTGGATCCTTCCCAAACCTTTTCTTCCTTTTGACTTTTTCTATGACAGATAGCTATTATTTCCTTCTTATTTCTCCTCCCAGCATTTCACATCACAGACCTCTGAAAGTCTCTTCTGTCATTGTCAATACTTCTCACTATTGTAACTCCAGAACTTTGCTTTTCTATAGCCTCTTCCTCTCCCAGGGGAATGGCTCATTCTGAATGTCTCATCAACACTATTGGTTGATTTTAACATAACTTCTTTGATTCCTCTTTTTTGCTTGGGGATTCTGTCAATATCAGGAAACTCCTAAACTGCTGCTATCACCATTGCCACTCCCAGGTCTCTGAGTTTTCTTATATTTTTACTCTTCCTTCTGAGTCATTTCCTGTTTCTTGGTAAGTATCAACTGTTCTATATTCTACTCCCTTCCACTACTTTTTCTTTTCTTCTGTCTTTTCTTGTAATCTCATCAATGTAACTTCCCTGGTTCTGAATTTATGAGGGGTAAAGTTGTAGGTAATACTTTCAGTCATGGTTGGACATAGAAAAAATAAAAACTGCCTAATGTGAATGGGTAGTTACGTTGGAGAAAGTTTAGTGGGTATGGTTAGCAGAAGGCAACAAAGTAGGGTAGGAAAAAGTGGGAGAGCTAGTATGGGAGGAGTGGGTATTCTAAAACAACTAAAGTGACAATGGAACACTTATACTATGAATCTTTTACTTCTCTTTTGGAGTTTTAACTTTTCTGTCAGTATTGCTTGATTGACTTGTTAGAATCACAAAATAATTTAACACTTTATAAAAGAATATTCATTGGCTCACCTACTGCTCTACCATTTCCCAAAGACTCTCCAGAGTTTATTTCCAACAAAACAGAAATTCAGTCAGGAAGGTATATTATTATAAAATAAGAAATCGTAGCATTGTCAGATAAAAACTTTCGGTTTGACAGTTGTCTTTGCTGGTTCCCATGAAGTATTATTCATTTGTTTATTTAGTCAACAAGTAATGCTATCTCTTAGACAATTTAATGGGTACTGGGGATACAACAGTGAACAAAAATGTCTTTATTCAGGGAGCTTACAAGCTGGTGGGAGAGACAGGAAGTAAAGAGATAAAACACACATGTCAGATGTTTTAAGTGCTATGGAGGGGAATAAAGCAGAATAAGGGGAAAGAAAGAATTACAGGATGGAGAGAATTGCTATATTATATGAAGTGATCAGAGTAGTTCTCTCTGATAAGATGACATTTGAGCAAAGACCTAGATGAGATAAAGGAGGAAACTGCAGAAATCTGGGGAAGAAAGATCAAACAGAGGGAATATTAGGTGCAACTGAGTTGGGAGTGTGGTTGACATGTTCAAACAATAGCTGGAGGGGAGTGGGTGAAAGGGAGTGGTCCAAATCATATATATGTTATAAGCATTTTGGTATTTACTCTGGGTGAAATAGAAACTAATGGAGAATTTTAAAAAAATCAATTTTATTGATACATATTAATAAAGCATAAATCTATACCAAAGGTACAATCAATGGTATTCTGTATAATCACATAGCTGTACATTCATCACTTCATTTTTTTTTAGAGCATTTAGAGCAATTTTGAACAGAGAAATGATATGATTGGGCTTACAATTTAGAAGGATCATTCTATCTGTCCTTTGAGAATAGACTAAAAGAAGTCTATTGCAATGGTTTAAGTAGGAAGTAACTGTAATTTGGACCAGGGTCTGAGCAGTGGGATGGTGAGAAGTGGTCAGATTTTAGATATATTATGAGGATAGAATGGAAGTAATTTGCTGATGGATTGAATGTGGGGCATGAAGGGGTAAAAAGAGTTGAGGATGATTCAGGTTTTTAGCCTGAAGATCTGGTAGAATAAAGATAGGGAAGGGGAATGTTTATGGGGGAAAATTAAGGGTTCAGCTTTGGACATTTGAGGATAACTATATGTTATAATAAAGTTATCTGAAAATAAAATATTGCATATTTTGTCATTTTATAGAATTGGATAGCTCAAAAAACGAAGGCAGTAAAATGGAGATCATTCAAATTCATTACAATACAGCAGTTACTTCTTGTTTCAGATGGTAGCTGACCTGGGTATATGTTTGTTGCAATGCCTTATATTTGTATAGAATTTTCCATTGCACAAAGTACCTTTCATGTCAGTTGTCTCATTCATCCTTATGTAATTCTATGAAGGATAGAGGTCACGTTTATTAATACTATTTTACAGATGAGAAAGCAAATCTAGAGAGCCATTTGACTTGTCCAAATTTATAAAGGGAATTAATGGGAAAGCAGGATGAAAAAAACCTACTTGTTCTCCAACAGACAAGTTTCCTCACTTTCTTACAGAGACCATAGTAATAGATGTCTCTGTTACTTTTAAATGAATTTAAATGTGATAGGTTTTTTTTGTTTGTTTGTTTGTTTTACATTTTTCAGGGGTATATCTGCTATTAAAGCTGCTGACAGATAGAAGGAATTATAGAACTCCTTCAGCCAAAATCTGCCATACATTATCAGAACTGAACTCTTATCACATACCAGTCAATCAAATGAATCTCCTTTGCCCTGAATGTCAGCATATTAATTTATAAATATAATAAATATATAAAGGAAGTTACAAACTTGTAGTCCAATAAATGAACCATGAACTTCAGTTTCTGGAGGAGTATAGAGAACAAAAAGCTTGTTTTGTGCTCTTATCCTGACTTTGACTGTTGGTAGCCATGTTCTCTCTAGGCCTCAGCAGTCTCATCTGTAAAACAAGAATGAATGATTGCCTTTAAAGTGCTTTGAAAACTTAACTTAAAAAATTAACGTAGTGGTTATGGAAAAAAATCCTTAGCTAAGATGGACAAGAAAAAGAGATCTCCAAGTTCATCAACCTTAAAAAAGTTTTAATCTATGAATTAAACTATGAAATCTTAATTTTTTTGCGATTAAAACCTTTTTAAATTTCATTTTAAAAGAAATAAAATTATGTGTGTCTTTTTTTTTTTTTTTTAAGATTTATTTATTTATTTATTCCCCCCTTGCTGTGTCCATTTGCTTTGCATTTTTCTGTCTGTTTGCCTCCGTTTTTTTGGGTCATCTTACCGTGCCAGCTCACTGCACCGCGCGGGCCATCAGCTCACCACACCATGTGGGCCAACTTGCCTTCACCAGGAGGCCCTGGGAGTTGAACCCGGGGCCTCCCATATGGTAAATGGGAGCCCAACCAATTGAGCCACAGCCGCTTCCCTGTCTTTTTGTTTTTTTGTGGGGTTTTTTTTTGCAGGGCAAGTTGATTCTTTTTGCTTTCATATAGACACCCACTGTTTTCTAGAGCCTGGGTGATGACTGGTAGTACATTTTTATTTAAGCAGCATTCTTTTTTTCTTTCAGAAATGAAGAAATCCAGTTCTCTGGAGAGTAAGAACCTTCAAAGACTTTCATTAGTAAGTAGAACCCGAGTTCCACTTATTACTTTGCCACCTGCTGATGGGCTACCCGATTTAGATTCTTGTTCATATCTGATCGACTGTGACATGCAAGAATCTTCTCGTTCCCCCATATTCAACTTGTGTGAAGAGTCAGCGGTTCTTTCATTTAGCTTTCAGCCTGAAAACCAAAGTGATATTTCTTTCTCTGAAGAATCTAGGGAAATGACCCCAGGGGGTCTTTTTCTTCTTGATAATATATCTAGCCAAAGCAAATGGCTGAAATATCAGAACACACCCCAGTGCAACTTGACTACTCCAAACAGAGTTGATAAGAAGGTAACAGAAGCTTTCTTTGCTGAGATGCATTTCAGTAACACAGGTGAAAGACAAAACGATGCTATGAATAAAAGTTCTTTAGACTCTGTGCATTTACAAATGATAAAAGGCATGCTCTATCAACAGCAGCAGAATTTTAGTAGTCAAGACTTGATTTCCAGAAAGAAAGCACTTCCTCTGAATTTAAAGCAGACTTCTGATACTGAGAAAATTCAAGATATGTTAGGAGAGTCTGCCTGCTACAACTACAGTGTAATAGGAGATTTACAGGTGAGGAAATGTACCAGAGTCCCTTGGTGCATTGTTTCCAGTAGTTACTATCTGAATTTCAACAAAAGAATTACCAAAATAGTATAGGAGCAATGATTTTACTCCTGGAGAAGATGCCTTTTTTTGACCCATATATACTAGCTACAATCACATCATCTCCTTTGACTTACAGTCTTTCCAACTAGTCGTGAACATTATGTGCAATATCTGGTTTAAAAGTGCTACGTATAGCCAATCTTGTTATACTTAGTTTCTCATTTGAAATTTCAATGATTTTTAAGAATTCTAGAAATCAAAAGAAAATGTATTTATTTTATTAAACATGTCTATAGAAAATAATTTACTCATTATTTTTCTGGAGTGTATAATGACTTGATTTATTCCTTTTCAGAAGATAAACACCTCTGAGTTATCCTTCCCAAGTGCACAGAAAACAAAATCTGCTTATCTTCCCCAAAGGCAAATTCATATACCAGCTGTTTTCCAATCTACTGCTCATTATAAGCAGATTTTTACTGCTTGTCTCATAGGTATAACTATTATCTTTTTATTTTGTTATGATTTCTGCTTAATGTAAGTTGTATAGCCATGAAAAAGTATATCTTATATTGTAAATTTTTATATTTAATCTTCCAATTGAGATTTATTATTTTCTATTTTTACTCCAGTTTTTTTAACATCTATTCTAATTTCAGTTCGTAAATGAGTTTTAAGAGTGGGAAATACCAATATTTTCTTTTTAAAATTATAGTTATTTCATTATTTTTTTAAAACTGGAAGTATTACTAATGTCTTTAAGTGGAACATTTGAAGTATGAGGCATAGTTAGTTTTGATAGTTTGCTTTATTGTACAAGGGAAAAATTTGCTTTTTTAAAAAAAAAAGAATATTAGCATATTATGGTTGACTCTTAAAAGACTATTTTCAAATTTAGCTAACAAACAGCACAATAAGTTATATAAACATGGAATAATTTTGTTTTTAATTTTTACCTGTATCTATCTTTTTTTGTAGAACATCTAAATATATTGCTGTTTGGATTGTCACAAAGGTTGCACAAAGCTCTTTCAAAAGTTGACGTATCATTTTACACATCATCAAAAGGAGAGAAACTAAAAAATGTGGAAAATAATGTGCCTTTCTGTCATCATCATCAGCCTGCAAAACTTGTCATGGTTAAAAAGGAAGGTCCAAATAAGGTATTATTCCCTCCCCTCACCCTACCCCCCACCTACCCCCCACCCCACCAAGTATTGTATTACAAGTAATATTGTAATACAATAACACTTGTATTATAAAAAATTTGTACCTATTGCTTTTTTCACAAGCTTAGTTAAAGAGTAAATCTTGACTAGGCCCCTTCTATTTAAGACATTAGTACCTCATTTATAGTAAATTCTCAATAAAATTTTATTGAAAGAATAAAGGATCTGTGTTCTAGGATACCAAGATACCAAGATATGAGTTAAGGTCAACCTTCAAATTGCCTAGGAACTTACTCCATAGTAGTAAATGGAGACAAATACTTCAAAGAAAACTTTATATAAATCATCTATACATATGTATATATGTGTGTGTCTCTCTCTATATATGTAATTGCTGGTAACATTGTATTAGTAAAATGTTTATATGTTGATTAATGGTTTGTACTCATTTTTAAGACTGTGTCTTCCCACATAATCAGTTTTCCTCCACTGTTTGTTTATCCCACTTCTTTATATGTGAGCCATCATTAGTTAAATGTGAAAATTTGGATTTAAATTAATTGTCAAAAGCAAGAATTCATGAGTTATAGTTATATCACAGAATAACTGATAAAAGTGTTTTGTTTTTTTTTAAGATTATTTGAAGATCTAGTTGCGTTGTAGCTCACAATATGTTGTTGGGTATAAGGGTTAGGTTACAGAGTAGAAAAACGTATCATTATCTGAGATTTATTTTTAAAAAAAAATCAATATATAGGTCTGTATCTTCCCATATGTGTGTGTTTGTATGTGTGTATATTTAGGTGACTGAGTAAAAGAAACAGAAAGAAATGCATAAAATGTTGCTTGTTGCTGTTCCTGGGTAGCTTTCAGGTTGTCCATAATGAAGATTTCTAATTAGGAAAACAATAAATATTATTTTTAAAATAAGCTTACATTATCTTAGAGTATTGTAATCTTTTGACAAAGAGAAAATAAATGGAAGAATGATGGTTTTAAATTTTAATTTTAATGTTTAAATTAATAGTAAAAGTAGGTCATATGGAGATTGATTTACTGGAGTAAATTAATGTTAAACCATCTTCATAAAAGTCTTGACATGGGAAGCGGCTGTGGCTCAATCAGTAGGGCTCCCGTTTGCCATATGGGAGGCCCCAGGTTCGGTTCCCGGGGCCTCCTGGTAAAGGCAGGCCCGCCAGCACGGCATGGTTGGCTGACCCAGCGAGCACAAGCAGCAAGGGGGGGATAAATGAATAAATAAAATAAAATCTTTAAAAAAATAAAAAAAATAAAAAAAATAAAAGTCTTGACAGACAAAAAATAAAACAGTAGAAAAATGAAAACTTGTTTTTTTTTTTTCACTAAATTTTAATATCTTTTTTTTCCCTTTAGGATCGTCTCTTTTATGCATGTGATGGAACCAAAACTGACAGATGTAAATTTTTCAAGTGGCTTGAAGAAGTGACTCCAGAATATTTAACACAGGAAAAATCTCATCCCAGTGTGGTTTTAAGTGATATTAAGAGTATTGGATTGTACTTAAGAAGTCAAAAGATACCAGTCTATGAAGAATGCCAGCTTTTGGTGAGGTATGTTTTATGTTACCAAATAATTACGTGTAATTATATCAAATCAGTTTAGACCAACTCTTAGTGCATTTATTCCAAGACTCTACTGTGATCTTGGAAAGAACTTTTTAAAGCTGTTTTTGGCCTCTTTTAAACATCAAGCAGTAATATAAGGATAACTAGCAGGAATGATATTTTTCTAATCATTTTTATGTACAGTCAGGACTATTCACAATTCTAAGTGAAATCCTATTCAACAAACAACAGCAATACATTTTATCAGTGCAGGATAATAGGATTCACAAGCCTGAACTACAGTCCTTATAGGATAATACAGTGCTACTTTTTGTAAACATAAAAGTGGAATTATCCAAAGAGAAAATATGATGACTATTTTCATGGTGATTTAATAATAGCATTTATTTAGAGTTTATATATGGCAGGCTCTCTTCTAAGCAGTTTACATATATTATTTAATCATTGTAATAACCCTATAAGATATAAAGATGAAGGGAATAAATTATCCCTATTTGATACCTTTGGAAACTTAGGAACTCTATCTTTTAGATACTTTTCCTACTTCAATCTCTTTTAAAACTGATGACAATTCTGTGAAGATTTTTATTATTTTCTTCCTTTGACAGAGTATATTTATATTTTGTATACACGTCTGAAAGTATAAACACATACACACACCTGTTTCTTTTCTTTTCATACTGTATTTTAAAGATTTAAAACAATACTTTAATATTCAAATTCATTTTTGTTTTTTTACTTCATTTTGCAGAAAAGGATTTGATTTTCAGAGAAAACAGTATGGGAAACTAAAGAAGTTTACTACTATAAATCCTGACCTTTATAATGAACCTAAAAGTAAACTTTTTCTTAAGCTAAGTAGGAAGGAAAGTTCTTCATCTTATAGCAAAGGTAAGTTAATCCAATCATGTTGGGGACTGAGTCTTGTATCTCAGTTACATACAGCCCTGTTACTCCTTTATAATAAAGAGATTTTTTAAAAGTACAGTTTGATAGTAATATAAATTATAAATTATTATATAATGAATTAGGCCATTTCTAAAATATTTTTAAATTGTAGTTTTTTTAACTGTATTAAAAAGATACCAGAATGGTTTCATTTTGTTTTTAAAAAGTCATGCTAAGTTCTTGGCATCATATAAATTGGTATATTGATTCAACTGTACTTTGACCTAATATGAAAAAAAATCCTGAAAAATCTAATGATGTTTATCAATGCTTCTTTCATTAACTACACAATCTGATAACCCTAGACCCTAAATTTTGTATATTTGGAAATAAAATCCTTTTAAAAATGATTTTTCTTAAACGGTTATTAGGTACACAAAATTTGATTATTCAGTCTTTGGTTTTCATGACCAACTCTTGTCATTGGTCCTTACATGGTTACTTTTATTTAGTTATTTAGCTATTTTAAATAGCATAATATCTACCTGTGAACCCACAAATCAAAACAAAATCTGGTACCTTTATAGCATTTAAATATAAATCTATTAACTCATCATTTAAATGCATATAGCTTTATGCATTTAAATATAAATCTATTAACTTATCTCTTTGCCTCCCCTCCAACACAAATTGTCCTTTCAGATGATCTTTGGGTGGTTTCAAAAACTCTAGACTTTGAACTGGATACTTTTATTGCATGTAGTACTTTTTATGGACCGTCATCTATCAATGAGGTGGAGCTACTGCCTTTGAAAGGCTATTTCCCTTCTAATTGGCCCACCAGCAGTAAGTATTACCATGCCCATCCTAATTTATTTAAAAAAGAATGATACACATGGAATGCATTGTGAGCACAGGTGCTAATTTTGTGTGGGATTGTTTGAATAAAGCCAAAAAAACCCCAAAAAAACACAAAATCCACATACTTCCAGTTCCTACTGTACTGTATAGTGGGTTCCTAAAAATGTATATGAAGGCTGAATATATAAATATCTCTGCAGTTCAAGTTCCAGAGGGTTAACCATATAATGAAATCTTTAACTCTCACTTCAATATTTCAATATCATTGAATTTTACACAATATATACCTGATTTCTAAAAATGTAAACATTAAGCATATAAATAAGAATTTTCTCAAATAATTTCTTCAAGTTCTAATTTTCTTGGTTTATTTGAAGGTAACTTTAGTGAACAAATAATTTATTCTTACATTAAGAATGTCGTATTCATTTTGTAAGAGATTTTGTAGGAGGTTAAGCAAGAGGGTATGATTTTTCCTTTAAGGGTATTTTATCATCTTGTGAGAAATTTCTTAATAAATTAATAGGCTACTAGCCTAATTTTCCTTTTTTAATAAAGTAATCTTTAGTAAGCCATATACCTATCCAGTTCTCCGCATATGTAGGCTTCTCTATGCATTTTGATCTCTAAAATAATTTTTGTTGGTTGAAGTGGTCCACACCTTATTAAAGACACAATGTTTAATGGCAAATTCCTAGTATTTCACACGTATTTTTAAATTTTTAAATATTTATTTATTTATTTCATCCTACCCACCCCACCACACCCCGCCACCCCCCCTTTGTTTGCGCTTGCTATCTGCTTGTCTTTTTTTTTTTTGGACACACCGGGAAACCAAACCCAGGACCTCAAGGGAGGTGCCCAATCGCTTCAGTCACCTCTCCTCCCTGCTTGTTGTGTCTCTCATTGTGTTTCCTCATTGTGTCTCTTTGTGCATCATCTTGTTGTGTCTGCTTGGCGCGCCAGCCCGTCGCATCAGCTCACTGTCTTGTTCATCTTCTTTAGGAGGCACGGGGAACCGAACCTGGCACCTCCCATGTAGTAGACAGGTGCCCAACTGCTTGAGCCACATCCGCTTCCCTTCACATATGTTTTTAACTTTTAATCTTTTGTTTCATAACTGAATAAACCTAGTCAACCAGTTTGAGTTCAATAAAGAGCCTAATAAAATAAACATTTGTCACTCTTAATATGCATATTTTCATATTTGTTGCAGTGTTTCCTCAATAATATCAACATTCTGATTTTCTGCCTTCCATATATTTCTATAAAATGATTGAGGTAGAAATACAAGAAAATCTTCAAAATTTACACAAGGATCGTGCCAAGGTGGTATGCTGATTAGATGGTACTGTTGGCTGTCAAACAGTGCCACCGTGCATTTATTCAAAAGAATTGTTCTTATTCATTTGTTGACATATGGAAGTCCAAATTTTATCTAAGATGTGCAGTTTATGAGTATCAATATATAAAGCCTGAATGAGCAGATACTATGATAGTTTAATGCATAAAAGTTTGTGGACTTCTTCATGTAATTAAGGGTTTATTTTATGTGATTGATTAATTCAATAGTTATATGGACATTTAATACAGATTTTTTCATGGTCCATTTTATTTATACTAAATGTTTATTTTCTATATCCTCTCCACAGCTGTGGTTCATGCATTATTAGTTTGTAATGCTAGCACAGAGCTGACCACTTTGAAAAACATTCAGAACTACTTTAATCCAGCTACTCTACCTATAACGCAGTACCTGCTAACAATGTAAGTTACCATTTACCTTTGGATCATTGGTATTCAAAAATGGTGATTAAAAATGAATATGAGGAGAAGCGGATGTGGCTCAAGTGGTTGGGCATCCGTCTACCATATGGAAGAACCCGGGTTTGATCCCTGGGACCTTCTGGAAAAAAAAAAAATAATAAAAATAAAATAAATAAAAAATGAATATGAAAAAAAGTGAATATAAAAATGCAATAAAAGGAAAAACACATTATGTAAATACTGGCAATAGAGTTTTAGTCTTCTTTTAATTACTGAGATTACTGTCAGTAATTAAAAATAAAAAGAGAAAGGGAAATTTACATCTATGTGTCTCTCTACCTATTTACTTAGTTATGATGGTTCCAGTTAATGTATTTTTTCCCCTTTGTCAAGGAATAATTTCTTAAGGATTTCTTTGAGTGTTAATTTTATTTTATTTATGCATCTGTATTTTAATCTACTACAGATATTCACATTTTACAGAAGCATTTTATGGCTTAAATCCTACATGCATATCAATATTAAATTTATTGTTGACATTATCTGTGTCTCATTTTGAACTTCTCATGCACCACTTCCCTTTTGTGTGTGTGTGTGTGTGGTACTGGGGATTGCATCCGGTACCTTGAACTTGTGAAGCAAGCCCTCAACCACTGAGCTCCACCCACTCTGCAACCTTTTTTTTTTAACAGTTGGAAGTGATATTATATTAAATGAATTAAAATGATAGAAAAAGTCTATTTCTATAATTTTGAATGTTATTACATATCTGTGGTGTTTCATTTTTCTCACTATAAAAGGCCCTAGGTAAAATATAAATATCCTAATGATTCCATTATGCAATTTATTCACTGAGAAATGGATTCTGTCTTTATAGAAATAGAAATAAAACCAATTTATTTAATGCAGTTTTATTTGAAAAAAGAGGCTATATTAATTATCTAAGTCAGCTTTGTATGGTAGTACATGGACTTTAAATTTAAACTCAGTCCCTCACGTATTGTGTGCTTTTAAAGAAAAAAAATTAACATTTTTGCATTTAATTTACTGTTTGGGATAATTAACTGCTGCCTAATGTTGTTATGAAGAATACATCAAGTAACATAAAATGCTTGGCATAATGCCAGCACATAGTAGCTATTCAACAAATGTTTGTTGTTTTTTAATTTCTTCCACCTTCTTCCAAATTGGAGTAAGTATCCATTTGTGCCCTTGAAAATATGTTCTCTGTGATGCTTACAAAAGTGAAGGCTAAGTTATGAATAGGGCTACCAACCTATTTCCAAAAGCCTCTAATTTTTCTTTGGTTTTACTTGCTGCCTTTTGACTAGGTCTTCCCCAACTACATGTAGCTACAAGAGAATCAATAAGAGAAAATTTATCCCACCAGCCTTTGCAAATACCAACACAAAATTTGAACTACTCAGCCCAGGAGCAACATTGCAGTTAGCTAGTGAGTTAATTCAGGCACACAAATTAAACAAGGATCAAGCTACAGCTCTTATTCAAATAGCTAAAATGATGGCATCACATGCAAGTGTTGAAGAAGTGAAGGAAGTGCAAACTCATACCCTCCCTATTACAATCATACATGGTAAGTAGCAAGAAAGAAAAGAGTTCCAGCAAGTAAAGTGTTAGGAAAGTTTCTGTAACTCGTTCTGCTCCTTTGTAATTTCATAGTCAAAAAGATTCCAGCAGCTATTCCATACCTTCATTCTTCTCGTGACCTCATGCTTGCTCCTACCCACTCTCTGAAATTGATGATTCCTCTAAAAAGGAAATGGAGTTTCATAACAGAAAGTCTTTTCAATGTTCTGTCCTCCAACTTACCTAAGTTTGGACCTTTTCCTATTTCTTTCAGTTCTGTCTCAGTGAAGGAGCTTTATTTCCTTCTAATCAAAACTAAAAGCTCAATCTGAATTCTATCACCTCTTTGATCCACCAGCTATAGCTCTTCTTTCTACTCTATCTTCAATTTCGTCTTTCTCCTGGCCCCTTTTTCCTTTAATAAATAAGCATATATACTCAGGTCTCTTCCATATTTAAAAAAAAAAAAAAAAAAAGATCAAATCTGTACCATTGCAAGCTATTGCCTTATCTTTTTCCTTCTCTTCAAAGCAAAGCTTATTGAAATAATTCATACATGAAATTCTCTAGGACTATTTTTACCTTCCATCTGTTTCTAACCTTTTGTAGTCTGGGTTTGAATCACAACACTAAAACTCCTTTTGCTAAAGTTCTCACTAATCTCAAAATTTTAAACTATTTTAAAAATATTGTATGATATCACTAACATGAACCAATTAGAATAAGCAAACTCACAGAGTTAAAATCTAGAATATAGGTTACCAGGAGGCAGGGTAGAGGTGGGGAATAGGGAGTTAAGCTTAAAATATACAGAATTTTTATTTGGGACTATGGGAAAGTTTTGGTAATGGATGGTGGTGATGGTAGCACAGCAGTGTGAATATGAATTCTTCATTTGAATGTGGTTCAAAGGGGGAAGTTTTAGGCTGTGTATATATTACTAGAAAAAAAATTTTTTTAATCCATGGAGCTGCTCAACACAAACTATGAATCCTAAATTAAACAATTGACTACAGTTAATAGCACAATTATAAAAATGTGCTTTTATTAATTGTAACAAATGTACCACACCACTGCATGGTGTTAATAATAGGGTGGTTTGTGAGAACCCTGTATTTTATGCATGATTTTCCTGTAAACTCACAAATTCTCTAATAAAGAAAAAGCACCTGACACATGGAAAGCACTTAGTAAATCGCTCAACCACTGAGCCACATTGGCTCCCTCAAATAGTTTTCTAAAACATAAATCTGATTGTCAATTCCATGACTTTCTGATATAATATTTATGTCATCTAAAGCTTCTTTAAAAATAAATAAAAATTTTTAAAAAGTCTTCAGTGACTCCCCCTGTCCTTTAAGATAAAATTCAAACTTTTAACCATAGCAAGGAGAACTCTTGTGATTTATCCCCTGCCTCCCTCATCAGCCTCATCTCTTTTGCCTTTTTGCTATTGGTCATATAGAAATACTTAAAGCCCTTTTAATAGCTGAATGTTTTCTCATATCTCTGCCTAGAATGACCCTTTTTCTAAGCAGTCTGGATATCTTATTCTATAAGAACTACTTCTGCCATTTCTTATTTTCAGGAAGCATTTCCATTTTCACAGAAGCAGAGATAGATGCTGTTTATCCTCTGTTTCCATAACAATATTACTTACTATATTATTTTGTCATTATTGCTTTACTTGTCTGTCTACTTAAGTAGAATAAGACCTCATTAAAGATGGAGGTCTCTTGATTATTTGTTTATCCCTTACCCTTAGCACATAGTGAACATTCAGTGTTTCTTGAATAAATTAATTAAATGAAAGAGGAAGGAGGATAGATGGGCTAACTATTTCATGTGCTTTCAGGGATTTATTTATTATATTTTTATTTTTCTTCTTCCAAAATAATTAGGTGTTTTTGGAGCAGGAAAGAGTTATTTGCTAGCAGTGGTGATTTTGTTCTTTGTACAGCTATTTGAAAAGAGTAAAGCTCCTTCAGTTGGAAATGCAAGGCCATGGAAACTTCTGGTTTCTTCTTCCACTAATGTAGCTGTTGACAGAGTACTTCTTGCGTAAGTATAACAAGTATATTTAAGTAGCTAATGTTTTAGGTTATTGTTGAGGCAATCGACCATGGGCCCTGAGTGTCCATGTACATTCTTGTTATGTATGCCAATAATAATGTAAGGTCTTTGTTTCTGACCTAGGAGTCTCATGTCTTCTGCCAGCATCCATGAAACAATAAAAGGCTAACATACTAGTATTAGGTAGGATAAAATCAAATACCAAACTGACAATTTTAGCACAAGGATTGGATACACATGTATAAATTCAGATTCAGCCAAGAAGATGTAAGGACAAAAGGTGGATTATTTGTGGGGAGGTGATCTTACATATAAGAGGGAGGGATAGGTGAGGGCTCCTCTTCACAAAGCTGTAACCAGAGGGTAATATATTAGAGGAATATTCATAGCCTTTGGAGGTAGATAGACTTGGCTGTGTTTGAATCATGGTTACATCACTTATTAGCCATGTGCCTCAGCAAAGTTGCCTCATCTCTGAGCTTCAGAGCCTTCATCTCTATGATATCTTGCAGAGCTATTGTATTAAACAAAGTAATGTATGTAAAGCCTAACACTTCCTAATAAATCTCAATGCTTAACATATGGTAGTTATTGTTTTCCATATTATTATATCCTTAGGGCAATTTTATTTGTAATAAATACTAGCATTGGTATTTTGTGAACAATTCATGGGCCCTCAAAACAAAATAATAAATATTTTTTAATTCTCTAAAAAATTGCATTATCTAAAAATCCTTCAACTATATTGCATTTCCTTTACTTGAGTTTAGACATTTCTTCTGGATTTATATAGCTCTAAAATATACTGTTCCTTAAAATTAGTTTTAATATTATAGATATTGAAACTTTGACTTATAATCTGTTTTCTAAATAATCAGAATTAATTTTACTTTATTTTCTTTAAAGTCTTATCAGTCTTGGATTTGAAAAGTTTGTCAGAGTTGGGAGTGTTAGGAAGATTGCCAAGCCAATTTTACCTTATAGGTAAGAATGTTAAATTTCAAAACTTACAGAATGTTCAGAGAAGTATAATTTTATATACCTCTTACCTTAAATTTGGTTTCTGAAGAAGATGAGAGAAAGTCTTACTTTTTCTTGGTTGACTTAGAAAATCTGTATGTTACTTTTCTGTGATGTTACAAAATATAGAATAAAGGAGGGTGTTCTTTTATGTACTTCTGTGTTTAGCTTGCATGCTGGCTCAGAAAATGAAAATGAGCAATTAAAAGAACTACATGCACTAATGAAAGAAGATCTCACCCCAGTGGAAAAAGTCTATGTGAGAAAAAGTATCGAGCAGCATAAACTGGGGACCAATAGAACATTGCTGAAGCAGGTATAGGGAAATAACTTCAATTTATTTCTTAAATTATATATACTATTCAGATTTTCTTTATTCCTGTTGATGGATGAATATTTTCCTTGAATAAAACAAACTACTGTGATAGCTTATAGTGAGCATGTGATTCCTTGGATATAGTCTACCCAGTGTACATTTTATGTTTGCTGTAAAGCATTCTTCAGATTTGTGAACATATCCAATTCACCATTACTCATCTTTTCTCCTCCCTATTTTTATATTGCTTTTTATAGGCTTGAAGACATGAGAATAGATTCCTGGCAATTTAAATGAAACTTGGTTGTATTCTAGGAGAAATAACAGAAGATGCAGTTTAACCCTAGGCAAAATAAAATAAAATTTGTCTTTAATACCCTCCTAGAAAGGAATATGCCTATATCCAAAAATCCCAGAAGATAAGAAACTTGCTTCCAAGTATGGGGAGCCAAGACCTGAGACCACAGGATCCCAGACTATCTCAGTAGCATCATCCTCTTTATCAAGCTTGGATCAGGGCAGCCTGTGTGTCAGCTAGTAGGAGAGAAAGAAGTCAATCCATAGCTTCTTCCTAGGAGAGGACAGCATGGGGAAAAGAGAGCTGTTGGACTTCTTGGGCCTCATAGACATATGTGGCCTTTCTGCGAGAGGTTTGGAAAGATCAACCTGCCTGAGACTCTCTGTATTGATCGGCTTTTGCTAAAATAAAGCTGCTTAACAAACAAAATCTCAGTAGTTTAAGACAACAAACTATTTATGACTTTACAAACTGATGACTTTACAAGTCTACTGGCATGGCTCAGCTTGAGGCCGTGGGTCAGTTCTCTCAGTCAGAGAATAACTGCCTTTGACATGATGATCTTCTCCTGGTGGATGGCAGAAGTTTAAGAGGGCAGGCCAGATCACACAAATACACTTAAAGCTTCTGGTCATATCATGTCCACTAATATTCCATTTGCCATAATAGGTCATATAGCCAAGCCCAACATCAGTGAGGCAGGGAGATTTATTCCACCTATTTCTCTGATGGGAAGCACTGCAAAGTCACTCATAGGGAGGAAGTGAAAAATTAGAAATAATAATCCAGTCTAAAACAGGCCTCCAAATTTTGGTCCAAGAAGTTCTCAGAAGGCTTCAGATTAGCTTTCCATTAAATCTCTAATAGAGTTAGCTCTGTACTCCTCTCTTCCCAACTGAATCCAGAAAGGCTTACTTTGGCTTGTATAACTAATACAAATGAGACTTTTATATAAACTACTTACTGTTATGCTCACTTATCACCCAACATAATTATGATATGTCAGAATAATTGTTGATAGTTCCTTTGATAATTTTCTAAATGAAAGCCTAGTTTCATTTTCTAAATGAAAGTCTGTTGCTCATTGCTATCAACTGTTCACAAATGAACACTATTTTAAAGGAAATATTTTTTTGCTCTAACAAATTTCCAATATCTTAAAATCAGAAGGCATTCAGACCTAACACAGTAATTCCTAAAGTAAATATCTCTTTAGTAAAACTCATTTTAAAAATGCTTTATAGTTAATTACTACTTCCTAAATCAATAACAAAATTTCTCTTGCTGTTAGAATCCTAGCAATATAATAATAAATTAAAAGACAAAAATAACAATTTTTAAAAGAAAAAACTTAGTTCTTTAGGGTTCTTTTAATTTCTTTATTTGTGTATGTCTTTTTTTTTTTTTCTTTCTTTATTTTTAAAGAAGCTTTAGATTACATAAATGTCTTGTAATTGTAATTTCTTTAAATGAAAGGAGTGCTTCCTGATTCATAACTTTAGATTCTCAATCTAAGGTTGTTTTGTAAGATATAATTATCAGAAATTAGATAATGAATGATATTTCAGAGTGATACCAAGAGCAGTGTTATTGTTACAAGGGTGTCCTCTGCTTGATCTTTTAAGAGTTTAATGTTTAAAAACTGTGTCGTTTCTAATATAAATATGGCTTCAGGATTTGGGGTTTTGTTTTTAACAAAAGAAATAGAATTTAACTAGTAGAAGGCTGTTGTGTGTTCAGTGTTACTCATTTAAAAGAAAAATAAGGTGTTCATAGTATTTTTGCCAGTTGTACTTGTTGAAAAAAAGATACAGTCAGTTTGTATGGCCTGTATGGACTGCTCTTGCTACCAAATGTAATATATATATTGTTAGTAGTCTACTAGACTAATAACCACATTCAATAAGAAAATTCATAGATTTTCCTATTATTTATATTAAGTTCCAGAGATTAAATACTAGCTTTTACCAGACTTTTTGCCTTGAAAATGATGGTAATCTGTATAATATTCAAGATCTGTGAGATTCAAATACACTTGTAGCCTATAAGTACACTTTAATTTACTGTGGTTTGATGTTAGCTATCTTCACCTTCTTAAATAAATCAAAATATTAATGTGCTTGAAAGTTAGCAACAGACATTAATATTTTCATTGTTCTTTGTTGAAGACTTTGGCCTGTGTTGATATAAATAATGCATGTTGTGTTTGTTCAGCCTTCTCTGGAAGGATAAAATATGTATGTCATCCTTGATGTGTCCTTAATCCTTGTTGTTGTAACACCTGCCTTATGAAAAGCAAAATGTGCATTTTATTTGTTCTTATTAATGGACTTGTAGCTTAAGTAGCCACTATTTTGTGATTACTATTTTATATGTGGGAATAATGAAAATGTGGAAATAAGTGGCCTATGATTTCTGATTGCCAGTAATTAAATTAGGACTAGTTCTAATTTTAACCTATATCAATTCTTTGGTAAATATATTCTCTTATTTTCTTTTAATAGTTTTTAATTAGTAATATTTTTGTTAAAATAAAGGTTCCAGTAGTTGGAGTCACCTGTGCAGCCTGCCCGTTCCCAAGCATGAATGATCTTAAATTTCCTATAGTTGTGCTGGATGAGTGTAGTCAAATAACTGAACCAGCTTCTCTCCTTCCCATTGCAAGGTAATGGAAAAGATTCTTTTCTCAAAGATACTTAGATGTCACAAATGTTTCAAACATTTTCTCAGTTTAGTTTCTTACTAAACTTTTGTTAAAATTCATAGCAATTCAATTACTAAACTGAATTTTAAAAAGAAGGAAAGAATACAGAGGGAATTTGTTTTTAGGTTAATGTATCAAAATTTTGTTCAACCCCAGTTTAGACATTTGGACCACATAATCCTTAAAATCCTGAATTCTCCTAGTGCTAGTATTCTACTAGAACCTTGCATATTTCTCTAATAGAGTAAAGTTTCCAATTTGTCATGGTTTGAGGACCTAACTTCACTGAAGAATGTGCTTCAGTTTCCTTACCTTGATATAATTCCAGTGTTTAGGTTCTGAAAAAAAAAATTTAAGTTATGAAAGTTTATAAAGTACATAAAGGAAAAGCAGTTGAAAATAAAAATTTTCTAGTGAAATCTAAGCTGTCCCAGGAAATTGAAACATTGTGCTTTTAAAGCATCTCTTATTGAGGAATCTTAAAGCAAGGAATAGTAGGTCTCAGCTCTAGTCCTTGCTCTGTCCCAAATAATGAGGGAATAGGGTACCAACTGTCATAGTTTTCTCAGGATGTGGAGGTTCCTGGGTCATGGCACTTTGGGTTTTAAAACTGGGACAGTCTTGGGCAAACCAGGACAAGCTGCTCATACTACTAGGGAGCTAGGGGTAGGAAAGAGAGGAGGCCCAAGATGGGGGATAGGGCAATAATACTTGTTGATCACCTACTGTATATTAAACATATTACATACCTCATTCAGTCCTTTTAACAACCATGCAAGGTATTCTTACCTCCAAGTTACTGGTAGATACTGAAGCTTGGAGAGATTAAATAACTTGCAGGGTCTACAGAATATAACAGAGCTCGCTTTGGATATACATTTGTCTATATAACTTGGGCTTTTCCCAATATATCCTGCTGCTATCTAGAAAGACATTGAGTCCCTGAGAACTAATTTACTTCCTCTCTAAAATAGCAGTTTAAACCAGACGACTTCTAAGAAAATATCTAATTCTAAAAGAGTCTATTGGAATGTAAAAATTAGTGCTTCCCAAAGTAGGTTCTTTGGACAGGGGGCACTTAATAGTTTTTACATGGAAAAAAACAAAGTCTGTAAGAGCTTTACTGCATAACTTCTCAAAGCCTTTAATATACTCATTAGCACTATTCGGCTTTTTAAATCTCAGAACATTTCATTGTATTCAAATTCTTTGGAACACTTATGGGAAGAGTGTGGTAACTGATGTCAATGTACCCTTTTTCATTGTCTAGATTGATTTTTGAAATTCTGCTTTTAGGTTTGAATGTGAAAAGCTGATTCTTGTTGGAGACCCCAAACAACTTCCTCCTACTATTCAGGGTTCTGATGCTGCTCATGAAAATGGATTGGAACAAACTCTTTTTGATCGACTTTGCCTAATGGTACATACTACTAAATTTATATAGAGTTATCATTTATTAATTAAAATATGTGTAGGTTTATAGAGAATAAAAATATTAGAAGACCTAGTCCCTGCCCTAAAATAATTTATAATCAGAGTTGTTTAAAAAGTACTCATCTTAAAGACAAGTAGAACCCTATAATTTAAGCACCCCTTTATAAAGAAACTTTTCCCTATGTACTTTAGTAGTAGGTTCTGAGTATATTGCTTTTGCTCTAAGACCAAAAAAACCTATGTCTCTATATCCATCTACTCAAAACCAATACTGCTGTGTGTGACGCTCTACTTCACATCTTTGAAAATTTAAATAATTATTACTATTGTTTTTCTAATTGAAATGGAATTCGCATAACATGAATTAAACATTTTTTAAACAAATCAATTTTATTAATGCATATTAATAAAGCATGCAATTCATCCAAAATGTACAGTCCATGGTATTTGGTATAATCACATAGTTGTGCATTCATCACTTCAATCATAATTAGAGCATTTTCCTTATTTCAATAATAATAATAAACAAAAAACAGACAAACAAGAAAATTCTTCACCTCTCAGTCTATGTTTCCCCTGCTGTACATAGCTGCTGTTTATGGCTTATCTTGCACATTTATTTATTTATTTATTAAGCAGTTTTATTGAGATACTTTCACATACCATACGATCTATCCAAAGTGTATAATCAATAGCTATTAGTATAATCACAATGTATTACCCCAAAAAGAAAAGCTCCACACTACTTAACAGTCCTTCCCCCAGCCCTACATAACACTAATCTAATTTCATTTAAATAAATTGATTTATATTTACATTTTATATAAAAGGAATCATACAATATGTAGTACTTTGTATCTGGTTTCTTTCACTTATCATAGTGGGGATTTTTTGGTCTGATATTAACATTTGTTCAATTTCAAAGAAAGACAGTCTTATATATGACTTTATGCATATTTATATTTCACATGTGGTTTTACTATACATTTCTTAGCTTTCCTTTTAGTAACATCATGACCTTAGACTTTCCCTTTAAACCACTTTCATACCCACATAATAGTCCTTATTTCTAGTAACTAAAATTACGTTGGGTATTTACCTTTTCTCTTCATTTCCGAAAATTAACAAACCTTCAATTCTACACGTTAACCTGCAACTATCCAATTTTCTACTCTTATTCTATTTTCTGGTGACCTGTACTCAAGTTATTAACTCAGGAGATTACACAATATATTTAGTTCATAGTAGCACAGTCATACAGTATTTGTCCTTTTGTGTCTGGCTTGCTTCACTCAACATAATGTCCTCCAGGTTCATCCATGTTGTCATATGCTTTACAACTTCATTTCTTCTTACAACTGCATAATAATACACCACAGTTTGTTTATCTGTTTATCAGTTGATAGACACCTGGGTTATTTCCAACTTTTGTCAATAGTGAATAATGCCACTATGAACATCAGTGTGCAGATGTTTGTTTGTATCACTGCTGTAAGTTCTTCTGGGTATATAACCAGTAGTGATATTGCCAGGTCACGTGGCAAATTTATATTCACCCTCTTTAGGAACTGCCAAACAGTCCTCCACAAAGGCTATACCATTCTGCATTCCCACCAACAGTGAATAAGTGTTCCTATCTCTGCACATCCGTTCCAACACTTGTAGTTCTGTCTTTTTAATAGTGGCCATTCTGATAGGTGTGAAATGATATCTCATTGTAGTTTTGATTTTCATTTCCCTAATCACTAGTGATGTTGATAATTTTTTTCATGTGCCTTTTTTGCCACTTATATTTCTTCTTTGGACAAATGTCTAATCAAGTCTTTTACCCATTTTTTTAATCAGGTCGTTTGTCTTTTTTTTTTTTTTAAGCTTTATTTATTTATTTACTTTATCTATTCTAACCACCACCACCACCATCCCCTGTTTGCTGTTTTGTGTCCATTTGCTGGGCAATTCTGTCTGTTTCCTGCCCTCTCTTCTCATCATTCTCCTCCTGTCTTCACCAGGATTCAATCCTACAGACCTCTGAAGTGGGAGAGAGGCGTTCTGCCACCTGCGCCACCTCAGTTCCTGTTTTTTTTGGCATGTCTCGTCTTGGCTCTCCCCTGTCTCTCTCTCCTGTTAGGTCATCATCTTGCTGCGTGGCTCGGTGGGTTCTGGCGGCACTCACACCTTCTAGATTTTTCTTTATTTTACTGGGAGGTCCCGGGGATCGAACCCAGGTCCCTCCATATGGCAGACGGACGCCCAACCATTTGAGCCACATCTACCCCTCTCGACTGTCTTTTTATTGTTGAGTTATAGCATCTCTTTATATATCATGAATGTGTTCATGTGTCATATCTTATTTTCATCTGTCTTTTTACTTTTTTGATTATCCTTTCTGCCATTCTTCTATACTTTCCTCCAAACCTCTCTCTCCTGTCTTTTTCTTTAAGATTTCTTTTGATATTTCCTGCAAAGGTGGCTCCTCTTTATAAACTCTCTTAGTTTCTGTTTCTTTGTGAAAATTTAATCTCACCTCCATATGTGAAGGACAGTTTTGCTGGATAAAGAATTCTTGGCTGACATTTTTTCTCTTTAAGTATCCAAATTCAGTATCCACTGTCTTCTCGCCTCCAGGTTTCTGATGCAAAATCCACACTGAGTCTTACTGGGTGACACTTGTATGTGATGGTTTGCTTCTCTCTTGCTGTTATCAGAATTTTCTCTTTATCTTTGATATTTGACGTTCTGAGTACTATGTGTCTTGGAGTAGGTCTATCCAAATTTGTTCTGATTGAGGTATGCTGCTCTCTCAGGACATGTAAGTTCATTTCTTTCATGAGAGTTGGGAAATTTTCAGCTATTATTTCCTCAAATACTCTTTCTGCCCCTTTTCCCTTCGGGTAGTTTGTCTTTTTATTGTTGAGTTGTATGATCTCTTTATATATCATGGATTTTAAACCCTTATCAGATCAAGGATTTCCAAATATTTTCTCCTATTGAGTCAGCTGCCTTTTCACCCTTTTGACAAAGACCTTTGAGTTGCAAAAGTGTTTAATTTTGAGGAGGTCTCATTTATTTATTTGTTTGTTTGTTTGTTTATTTATTTTTGCTGCTTGTGCTTTGGGTTTAAGGTTTAAGAAACTACCCTCTACCACAAGATCTTTTTTTTTTTTTTTTTTTAAGATTTTATTTATTCATTCATTTATCCCCCCCTTGCTGCTTGTGCTCGCCGGGCCAGCCAACCACGCTGTGCGGGCGGGCCTGCCCCCACCAGGAGGCCCCGGGAACCGAACCCGGGGCCTCCCATATCGTAAACGGGAGCCCCACTGACTGAGCCACAGCCGCTTCCCTACCACAAGATCTTGAAGACATTTTCCTACATTTTCTTCTAGGAGTTTTATGGTTGTGGCTTTCATATTTAGGTCCTTGATCCATTTTGAGTTAATTTTTGTATAAGGTATGAGATAGGGGTCCTCTTCCTTTTTTTCGGATATGGCTGTCCAGTTCTCTCAGCACTATTTGTTGAATAGACTGTTCTGGCCCAGCTGGGAGGGCTTGATAGCCTTGTCAAAAATCACTTTATCGTAGATGTGAGGGTCTGTTTCTGATTCAGTTCTGTTGGTCAATCCATCTGTCTTTATGCTAGTACCATGCTATTTTTTTTTTAACCACCATAGCTAAGTAATATGCTTTAAAGTCCTGTGGCTTTCTGTTTCTCTCTGTCTGCATTTCATTCTGCTTATAAAGTACTCCATTAATAGGATTAAGAACCATTCTGATTTATTTCGGCCATACCTTACCTGAAGTAACCTCATCAAAAGGTCCTGTTTACAAAGGGTTCATACCCACAGGAATGGATTAAGATTAAAAACATGTTTTTTCTGGAGTACATAGCTCCTAGCCACCACACATCTCAAATAACATTATTTATAGATACATACCAATGTAAAAAAAGTATTAAAACATGCATGGGAATGGCTCAAACCTACTTCAGGATTAGTGTTGTTTCTGAGGAAGGTGGTAGAGAAAAGGGACGATGGAGGGGCTTTGGCTATAGTTGTCACGTTTTATTTCATAAGACGAGAGAGATCTGAAACAAATATGACTAAATGCTAATGTCAAGTCTGGATGGTGGGTGCATGGGTGTGATTTTTTTTTTTTTTTTTTTTTAGCTATCAGGGCCAGATATTGAACCCAGGACCTCGTATGTGGGAAGCCGGTGCTTAACCAATGAGCCACATCGGCCCCCTGAGTTGGTTTTTTCGTTTGTTTGCTTGTTGTTTGTTTTTGTTTTTTTGTTTCTTTGTTTTTAGGAGGCACCAGGAACTGAACCTGGGACCTCCCGTGTGGGAAGCAGGCGCTCAACCACTTGAGCCACATCCACTCCCATCATATTATTTTATTTGCTTTTCTGTATGTTTGAAATGGTTTATAATTATTTAAAAGTAAAGAAAAAGTAATATATACTACTCATTGCGGGAAGTGTAAAAGTATGGAAAAGCAAAAAGGCAAAAATAATACATCCATAATAACCTCCCTGACCCCAAGAGAGAACTCTTTATAATATTTTAGTATTTGTCCTTCCAGTTTTATTCTATGTATTTTTACATAGCTGGAACCAAACCATAAATATAATTCTATCCTACCTTTTTTTAAACTTTGCATTGTAGTAAATCATTTCCCCATGCTATTACTACCTTTTAGTCACCACTTAACCATAAATATGTTTCATCATTCGATATTATGTTGTGTGGATATACCAAAATTTAGTCATTTCTTTAACATTGAACCATTAGTTGTTTCTAATTACAAATACTGTTCCTTTGAGCATTTTTATGCCTAAAGCTTTTTGTCAGAAGTTTCACATGTCCACTGCCTTAAACTTAACAAAAAATTTACACCCCAAAGAGTAACTGATTACTGAGGATATATTTTTTGGTTGTTGTTCCCATAAAAGGTATTTTGTCTATGTGATTATTAATTCTGCATTTTATTATGTATTATTATTAGAATAACTTGTAGCTATTTCAAATGTTCTAGCAATACTATAGAGCTTTTTGGAAATAAAGAACATTCTCCAGAAGAGCCCTAAAGTAGCTGGGACTTGAATATTATGATACGGTAACAAAATGTGAAACTTCTTTGAAGATTTAGAGTGAAAAATGGCTTTTATCCAAGGTGGACAGTAATTAATGAATTATCAACAATTTTTTAAAAGATTCCTTTTCAATTTAGTCTTAGGTAAACTCCAAACAGATTATGAAAGCATAATATTAAGTGCCAAACTTATTAGATAATAAGTCTAAGATTTGGCATGTTTTTAATTTCCTAGTGTGATATTAGTTTACCAGAAAATAATTTTAACAATTTCTTTTAACAATTATTTTGATTTGTGATCTACTCTATCATGGTTGTAATTCATCTCCTGAGAGTACAATGTGGCTTAAAGTTTTATAATAACATTTTTGTCATATTTTCCTTAGAGAAAAAATATGCTATGTTTTAACTTTCTCTTTTTCTGCATATAAATTTTTTAGGGTCACAGGCCAGTTCTACTGAGAATCCAATACCGTTGTCACCCTGCAATCAGTGCTATCGCTAATGATCTGTTCTATGAAGGAAACCTCATGAATGGTGTTTCAGAAACAGAAAGGAGCCCTTTATTGAAATGGTTACCAACCCTGTGTTTCTATAATGTTAAAGGACTGGAACAGGTAAAGGACATTCATGTTGATAGGAATAAACATGAATTCTTTCCTGGTTTAATTTTATTGTAGTTTATATGATTTTACTTGGTCCTTCCATTGCCTTTCTGGGTAATATAATTTAGGATCTGTTTCTTATTCCAGATTGAAAGGGATAACAGCTTTCATAATGTGGCAGAAGCTGCTTTTACACTCAAGCTGATTCAATCACTGATTGCAAGTGGAATAGAGGGCTCTATGATTGGGGTGATAACATTATACAAATCCCAGATGTACAAGGTTTGTATTACATATTACAATGTTTATCACAAATTAAATATTACAATTATATATTACATTATTTGATATTACAATTTGTAATAGTTCTATTTTGTTTTGTTTGGTGCTTGGAAAACTTTGAGGCTATAGTAAATATATTAAAAGAGAAACATTCTAATTTTTTCCTGGCCTGGCTTTTTTTCTGTGTAATTAAATGTAAAACTAACAAGGCTTAATTAAATTCAGTTTACAGCTGTTGGGGCAAAAATGCAAATAAACAAATTAGAGGGAGGAAAATATGGTGTATGCTTTGTGTTTTAGAACAGATGGAATCGAATTTCTGTCTTCCAAAAATGTTCTTTTATTATTACTATATATTTTATCAGTAAATGAAGAATTACCAGCTATTAATGAACATATGAGCCAATTGCTTAACTAGATTTTTCTTTTCCTTTTTTTAAAAAGTATTTTTCATCTGTTTCCTTATTAGATTATTTATCAGCTCTAAATTAGCACATCCTAATGAGTTCCCTAGCAGTGGACAAATCATCACTTTTGGTTTTGTTTCATAATTAATATTGTCATCAATTCATTTGTCTATATTTCAGAAACTAGTCAAATCTATGTGAGTCATAAAAAAGAAAATAAAAATCACAATTACACCATATTAATTAAATTAAATGTTTGCTGTGAGGAGATTCACCACTTAAGTTCTTCCTGATCTCTGTATTGCATAATCCCTGTCTTCTTTCTTCCACAGCTTTGTCATCTCCTCAGTGCTGTGGACTTTGACCATCCCAATATTAAAGCTGTCCAGGTGTCAACAGTAGATGCTTTTCAGGGAGCTGAAAAGGAGATCATTATTCTGTCCTGTGTAAGGACAAGACAAGTAGGATTCATTGATTCAGAGAAAAGAATGAATGTTGCATTGACCAGAGGAAGGAGGCATTTATTAATTGTGGGAAATTTAGCCTGTTTGAAGAAAAATCAACTATGGAGGCGTGTTATTCAACACTGTGAAGGTAAAGTGAAATTATTTTTAATTCAAGCATTTTAATTAAAATCAAATTTTTTTTTTTTTTTTTTGAGGTACCAAGGTTGGGGATTGAACCTGGGACCTCGTTAGTGGGAAGCCAGTGCTCAACCAGTGTTTGTTTGCTTGTTTGCTTTTGTTATTGTTATTTTTAGTAGGCACCAGGAACCAAACCTGGGACCTCCCATGTGGGAAGCAGGCACTCAACCGTTTGAGCCACATCTGCTCCCTAAAATTGACTTTTTGAACTAATGCTTAGGCTAGTTCAGGCGGGAGCAGCACTGAATTTGCCCTGTGGTAGATTACTAAAATTATAATATAGGGGCCACTATAAAATGAGGAATAGTTGTCTCACATCTTATATCTTTTTAAGAAAGGGAAAATGGATTGCAACATGGAAGCCAGTATGAACCACAGCTGAACCATCTCCTTAAAGAATATTTTGAAAAACAAGCAAAAGAAAAACAGAAGAAAAAGAATGAAAAAGAGAAATCTAAAAATAAGTCTTTTTCACAAAAAGACATGGTATAGTTATTTTGTATTTATATGTAAATTCAAATTTATTTTTCAGTATATATATTTTTATTACTCCAAAACCCTTGTTATGGAAAAAAGTGATTTCTATGATACCTAAATATTAAATAAAACATATCCAAAAAATTCTGCTCTTCAAAAATGCACATATTTTTTATATTAAGGTAGGCAGATGTTGAAAGTAATGCAATACTTATAAAAAATAAATTTCTTTTTTAAAATTATGGCTCTTGTTTGCTAAAGAAGGGACAGGGAAAAGCTTTCATGGGGAATGTTCAAAAATATATGACTATCTCAAAAACTCATCTATTAGAACACCATCTGCACAATCAGTTACACTAACACACTTCCTTCTGAGCTATAATTCTATCAGAATCTTTTAAATGATAAATAAATATAATTCCCATTCCCATTTTATAAGTAAAAACATTCACATAAAACTTGTAAGTGTAAAAGAGAAGAAAGAAGAAAAAGAGCCAAGTCCATGCATGAAGATAACGGGGCTCAGCACAATGCAATGGCCAGTGTCTAGCTTCATACCTGGTATAGCAGGTGCTATTAAGTGTTTTATTTTAATAAAAATAGTACATTCTCCTTGCAGAAAATTTAAAAATTACAGAAAAGGATACAACAGAAAAATAAAACAACCTAGAGATCCACGAGTTAGAGATAACCATTGTTAACATATTGCTTTGGTCTTTTTTCTGTGTTTTCGCTGTATAAATAGGTTGAAATCATTTGAGTCCATACTGAGTTTTAGAAATTATTAGCAAAGGAGCATTTACACATCCTATTAGAAAAATGACATGGGTTTGATTATAATTAATATCAAAAAGTACTTATCTTTACCAACTAAAAAAATTCTCATTGACCCAGGTCACTCTTACATTCATTTTTAAAATACAGAAAATTGCTTACTCGAACTACTTGGCAATATGACCACTTCACCTCTATGAAAGTCATTTTTTTATGCTAGGGAGAAAAATAAACCCAACAAACAAAACCTGTCATTTAGTAATTCTCCAAGTCTTCCTCCAAATGTGTTACTGATTGCAGCAGCAGTTGCTCTTTCTTATTTACTTATTTATCGCCCCCCACCCCCCGTTGTTTGTGCTTGCTCTCTGCTCTCTGCTCTCTGTCTCTGTTTATATCTCTGGCTCATCTTCTTTTCTTTTTTTTTTTAGGCGGCACACCGGGAACCTCCCATGTGGGAGGGAGGCGCCCAATGGCTTGAGCCAACTCTGTTCCCACTTGTGTCTCTTCATTGCGTCATCTCGTTGCATCATCTTGTGTCAGCTTGCCATCTTGCTCATCTTCTTTAGGAGGCACCAGGAACCGAACTTAGGACCTCCCATGTGGTAGGCGGGTGCCCAAGTGCTGAGCCACATTCGCTTCCCAGCAGTTGGTCTTTTAAGTATTCATCCAAACTTTGATGTGAAAGATATGATTCCCAATATTTCCTTACACTGGATAGGGAATAGTTGAAGTATTGCAGAGCTAGGCATTACCCCTGGACTATACAAATGAAATTTAAGTGGGATTCCTGAGTTTTGCTGCCCAAACCTCCCCCATTTTTTATTTCTTAATTTTGAGTCAGTTTTTGGCCAGCTGAGCTAGGTGTCAAGTAATTTTTTTCCCAAGAAGAGTATTAAATGATATATCTTTTGAGCCTTTGCATATTTGAGAATATATTTGTTACATACACATATAAGAGCTATCTAAATGCTGTGGATGATGGTTGAATCTCCGTCTCAGATCTATAGCTGCATGGCAGACTCATTTTATGCGGCTCCTAGTCTAATTCCTACTAGTTTTCATCTAGTAATGGTCATTAGACTCTGATAGTCTCCTTCACTTGTTCCTGTGCTGTCATTACTCCCTTCCTCTTCTCCCCATTTCATTTTGCCAGTTTTCCAGAAATTTCAATTTTTGCAACAATATAAGAAGAGGTCTTAGGGTTTTTCAAACTTTGGCACTCTTGACATTTTGGATCAAGTAATTCTTTGTTGTCAGGGACTGTCCTGTGCATCCTAGGGTGCTTAGCACGTGTTTATTTCCCTGCACTAGGTGCCAGTAACTCCTTCCCCCCAAGTTGTGACAATTAAAACTTTCTCTAGAAACAACAAGTATCCTGGTGTAGAGGTTGGATCCAGCACTCCAGCTGTCTCAGAAAGTGGCAGCTGCATTTAGAAGCAGGGTTGCCCCATTTTCTGGTTGGTGTAGATCTTGTGTTTTTGATCCAGGCACCAGTTACAACAAAGAGTTTTTTGTTGTTGTTTTATTGTTAGGAGGGCATCCCTGCTCTGTTTCTAATGGCATTATACAAGTTGTCCACCAATTATGTTTTCAATTCAATGCCATTGTCTTTGCAGTTAATGACTATTCCTCCCAACTTCTGACACGTCAGGTTTCTATCTTTTTATGTCTTCATAGTTATTTTAATGTGACAAGTCTATTGAAACCTTTTTAAATAGGATTACATTGAAATCTTTAAAAACACTTCCCATTATTCATTCATCAGTGTTCCCCTTGTGTAGAACCTAAGAAGTTGGTCCAAATGTGACTATGTGCTGTAGAAATTATTAGTATGGTATATTACTATTTTTGCTAAGGGATACTTATATCTTATAATGCCATACTTAATTTTTTTTTCTTTTTCTAATTCTAGAATAGCTAATGAACAGAGAACAGCAGTGGTGTTACAGAATTTTTCTGAGAGAACCTTTCCAGTTATTCCTAACCCACCTGCATAGTTCACCATATTAAACACTCTTTTATACAAGGCACTTTAGAAAATAAAAAGAAGTGACGGTGTGGGAGAAAAAAGGGGAAAGATGGAAATGGCTTAGTCTCTCTTCTCTTGCCTCCCATACTGCCTTAGGTCAGGGTTGAGATTTGGTTTTCAGGCTTTCTTTTCCTCTGGGTGGACCTGACTTACAGTGAATATGGTGGGTTTTTTTTTTTTTTTTCCATTTAAAAAATTTATTCCTGTATATCATTCATACATGAACATATATAAACAATAAGTGTAAAGTAAAAGTTGTGAACTTACAAAACAAACATATACAACATCATACAGAGCTCCCATACATCACCCCACCACAAATACCTTGCGTTGTTGTGAAAAAGTTGTTACAAATTATGAAAGAGCATTGTCAAAGTATTACTACTAACTGTAGTCCATATCTTACATTTGGTGTATTTTTCCCCCAACCTACAAATATTTTTTTGTTCATAAACCATATAATTTATCTAAAGTGTACAGTCAGTGGCATTTGGTATAATCATTGAGTTGG
Source organism: Tolypeutes matacus (assembly GCA_026826555.1). Taxonomy (NCBI): domain Eukaryota; kingdom Metazoa; phylum Chordata; class Mammalia; order Cingulata; family Chlamyphoridae; genus Tolypeutes; species Tolypeutes matacus. The sequence goes on along the minus strand of JAKSZT010053767.1, from coordinate 9,298,407 downwards.
GCATTCATCACTTCAATCAATATTAGAGCATTTTCGTTACTCAAAAAAAAACATCATCATCATACCCATATGTTAGCACTGCTAATTACAAATCCTATGATATGCTTCCACCATTTCTATTCATTTACAAACAACCTTTTTACCAATTCTGTACAGATTAAACCTGAGCTTTCCATTCTCTAACCACATTCTATTCTCTGGTGACTTACATTATAATGAATTTGCTCATTATATTTAGGTCATAATAGTGAAATCAAACCGTATTTTTTCCTTTTGTGCCTGGCTTGCTTCACTCAACATAGTGTCCTCCAGGTTCATCCATGCCATCATATGCTTCACGACTTCATTTCTTCTTACAGCTGAATAATAGTCCATTGTGTGTATATACCCCAGTTTATCCATTCGTCAGTTGATGGACATCTGGGTTGTTTCCATTTTTTAGCAATTGTGAATAATGTCACTATGAACATCATGTGCAGATGTCTGTTTATATCACTGCTCTCAGTTCTGGGTATATACCTTGTAGTGGTATTAAGGGGATATGGTAGATCTATATCTAACTTCCTTAGGAACCGTCAGACTTCCACAGTGGCTGTACCATTCTACATTTCCACCAACAGTGAATAAGCATTCCTGTCTCTCCACATCCTCTCCAACACTTGTAGCTTTCTGTTTTGTTAATAGTGGCCATTCTAGTAGATGTGAAATAATATCTCTTTGATTTGCATTTCCCTAATGGCCAGTGCTGTTGAACATTTTTTTTTTTTTAAGATTTATTTTTATTTATTCATTTATCCCCCCCCCTTGCTGCTTGTGCTCATTGTGTCCATTTGCTGTGCGTTTTTCTGTGTCTGTTTGTCTCCCTTTGTTGCGTCGTCTTGCTGCATCAGCTCACCACGCCGCACGGGCTGGCTTGCCTTCACCAGGAGGCCCCAGGAATCGAACTCAGGGCCTCCCATATGGTAAACGGGAGCCCAACCAATTGAGCCACAGCCACTTCCCTTGAACATTTTTTTCATCTGTTTTTTTGCCATTTGTATTTCTTCTTTAGAAAAATGCCTGTTCAGGTCTTTTGACCATTTTTTAATCGAGTCGTTTATCTTTTTTATTTTTGAGTTGTAGGATCTCTTTATATATCATGGATATTAGACCCTTGTCAGATGTGTGATTTCCAAATATTTTCTCCCATTGAGTCAGCTGCCTTTTTACCCTCTTTACAAAGTCCTTTGGGGTGCAGAAGTGTTTAAGTTTGAGGAAGTCCCATTTATCTATTTTTCCCTTTATTGCTTATGCTTTATATGTCTGTATATGTCTTTATTGCTTATGTTCTATATGTCTTATAGATGTTTCCCTACATTATCTCCTAGGAGCTTTATGGTCCTGGCTTTTATGTTTAGGTCTTTTGGTCCATTTTGAGCTGATTCTTGTATAGGGAACAAGATAGGGATCCTCTTTCATTCTTTTGGTTATGGATATCCACTTCTCCCAGCAGCATTTGTTGAAGAGACTTGATAGGCTTATCAAAAATCAGTTGACCATAGAGGTGCAGGTCTATTTGAATTGAACTCTCAATTCAATTCCATTGATCAATGTGTCTATCTTTATACCAATACCATGCTATTTTCTTTTTAAGATTTATTTTATTTTATTCCCCCCCCCCATTTTTTGTGCTCACTGTCTGCTCTCTGTGTACTTGTCTTTTTTTAGGAGGCACCGGGAACCAAACCTGGGGCCTCTCAAATGGGAGGGAGGTACCCAATGGCTTGAGCCAACTCCACTCTCGTGTCTTTCATTTTATTTCCTTGTTGTGTCTCTTCGTTGCATCATCTTGTTGCATCGATTCCCCATGCCAGCTCATTTTGTCAGCTCGCTGTCTTGTTCATCTTCTTTAGAAGATACTAGGAGCCAAACGCAGGACCTCCCGTGTGGTAGGCAGGTGCCCAACTACTTGAGCCATATCCACTTTCCACCATGCTATTTTGACCACTGTGGCTTTATAATACACTTTAAGGTCAGGAAGCATGAGTCCTCCAACTTTGCTCTTCATTTTTAGGATGTTTTTGGCCATTCAGGACCCCTCTCCCTTCCAAGTAAATTTGGTAATTGACTTTTCTATTTCTGTAAAATAGGCTGTTGAATTTTAATTGGTATTGCACTGAATCTATGAATCAATTTTGGGTAGAATTGATATCTTCATGATATTTCATATTCCAGTCCATGAACACGGAATGTCTTTCCATTTGTTTAGGTCTTCTTTGATTTGTTTTAGCAGTGTTTTGTAGTTTTCTGAATACCACATTCTCGGTTAAATTAATTCCTAGATATTTGAGTCTTTTTGTTGCTATTGTAAATGGAATTCTTTTCTTGATTTCCTCCTCAGCTTGCTAATTACTAGTGTATAGAAACACTACTGATTTTTGCATGTTGATCTTGTATTCTGCCACTTTACTGAACTCATTAGCTCTCCAACACGTGGCAATAGACTTTGTGAAAGAAGAAACTTATACTTTATGGTCTGTAACTGTGGACATACCAATACCAGTTATTGGTATTTTGCATCAGCACCCCTTTGGCTGACTAATACAGAATTTGGTACCGAGGAGTGGGGAAGTGCTTTTGCAATTACCAAAATGTTGGAATGGTTTTATAAATGGGCAAGCGGTATTTTTTGGAGGAATTGTGAAATGCTTGATGGAAAAGGCCTAGATCGCTTTGAAGAGACTGTTGATGGCAATATGGACGCTAGAGAGACTTTCTATGATGCCTTAGAAGTACATGATGAACCTATTATTGGAAACTGAAGGAAAGGCAATCCATGTTTTAAAATTTCAGAGAACTTAGCAAGATTAACTCCTGGTGTTATATGGAAGACAGAATTTGAAAATGGCAAACTGGAGCATTTAGCTAAAGAACTTTCCAAGGTAAACTTGGAGAATGTGGCTTGGTTTCTCCTTGCAGCTTATAGCAGAATACTAGATGAGCGAAATATACCAAGGACTGAACTTTTGGGCACAAAGAAAGCAGAAACTGATTCCGAAACTTCCAAGTGTCTGGAAATCAAATTTCCAGATGAAAATGCCCTATTTGAAGACTTTACTAAACTTGGAACTCATAACTCAGAATTGAAGATGCAGTTATCTCAAAAAGACTTGTGGAAAGTCTTACTGTCTGATGGCTTGGACTCCTGCTTCTTGCATGCTAAACCAACAACATTTTTGAGAATGCTGTATGAACAAAACCACTGTCAGCTTGGACAAAAGAGCACATGGAAAGGAGAGACTGAAGGAGAAAAAGCTTTAAGAAGAAAACCATGGAAGCAGAGATCTGGGATTAAGACATCTTCTTGGGCCAAGAAAGGAGCCCCACCCATATATACGGAGAGGGTGAGTTTTCCCCAGCTGTTGAAGAGGGTGGATGTCCCCACCCGATGTTCTTGGAGAGTTTTGCCACCCCAGGGTGCAGGGAGGGTGGAGCACATTCTTCAAAATTTAGGGCAGTTAAGGTCAACACCCCATAGGTCTGAGAGGGCTGTACCAGTCCCCCATGGATTAGGGAAGGCCAAGTGGTCAACCCATTGCTCTGAGAGGGTTGAACCTGTATGCAAAAGGTTAGGGAAGGCCAGGTGGTCAACTTGTTGCTCTGAAAGGGTTGAATCTGTATGCCAAAGGTTAGGGGGAATGTTGTCTTCACCTCAGTGTACTAGGGGGGCTAAGACTCTAACCCAAAGTTTGGGTAAGGTGTGGCAATCACCCCAACACTCTTGGAGGGTGAGGTCTGGAGCTTAGTCGACACCCAAATGCTTGATGAGGGTGGAATCAAGAAAATGGCTGTTGGGCAAGTCTGTGGAAAGGGTGAGTTCCCATGTGGCCCCAAGAAGAAACCATCATCTTAAGAATAACTCTCAGACTTTGAAATCAAATGAAGGATGCCCAGCAAGTTTACTGAACTGTAGAGGATCTATGGCTTATGTTTAACATCCCAATTTCTCCTTATGGCAATGAAAATGTTTATTCTTTCTCTTTCCATTTGTGTATTGTAAGTTTCAGAGGTATAGCAGACGGGACTTTGCCTCAAGATGAACTGTATTTCTTTAAAATGATTTTGATATGATTTTGTACGTGGGCTGTTACTGATTTAAGTTTTTTTGAATATTGTAATGTATTTTTGGAATTCAGAGGGTGGAATGTGGCTGTTGGGCAGTTTGATGTAATTATGAATTCCAAAAATATAATTGGATCATGCTTGTAAACTGATCTGTTAATCTGGGCATGATTAGCTTATGATTAGGGCGTTGAGCCCCACCCCTTGGTGGGTGGGGAATCAAATATAAAAGGCATGGCAAGAACAGTTTTGTGAAGCAGTCTTTTGAGAAGCAGTTTTGATGTTGGAAAGAAGACCCCAGGAGAAGAGAAGCAAGCTGTTCACCTGATTGTCTACAGCTGACCTTGTGGAAGAAACAAGAGCTAAGCCCGGGAGAGAAACGCCAGAAGCCTAAACCCTGGCAAACGCCAGCAGCTGCCTTGCTCTAACATGTGTCAATGGACTGTGGTGAGAGAAGAAACTTAACGCTTTATGGCCTGGTATCTGTGGACTTCTACCCCAAATAAATACCCTTTATAAAGACCAACCCATTTTTGGTATTTCACATTAGCACCCCTTTGGCTGACTAATACAGTGTCCCATTTGAAGACTTAGCTAAACCTGGAACTTGTAAATCAAATTTGAAGATGCAGTTATCTTGGAAAGACTTGTGGAAAGTCTTTTTGAATATTGTAATGTATTTTTGGAATTCAGAGGGTAGAGTGTAGCTGTTGGGAAATTTGATGTAATTATGAATTCCAAAAAATATAATTGGATCATGCTTATAAACTGGTCTGCTAATCTGGGCATGATTAAGTTATGATTAGGGCATTAATTGGGCCACGTTAGTAGGGCATTGGGCCCCACCCTATGGTGGGTGGGGGACTCAGATATAAAAGGCAAGGCAAAAGACAGAAAGAGCAGTTTAGAGTTGGAGTTTTGATGTTGGAGTTTTGATGCTGGAGCTGGGGAGGTGAGCAGACGGAGGAGCTTGGTCGTGAGGAAGGAGAAAAGCAAAGCCTAGAGAACCTCATAGTCTACAGCTGACCTTGTGGAGGAAACAGAGGAGCTAAGCCTGGAGAGAAACACAGCCCCGGGAAGAGAGGGACCCAAGAAGCCTGAACCCTGGCAAACGTCAGCAGCTGTCTTGCTCCAACACGTGGCAATGGACTTTGGTGAAGGAAGAAACTTATACTTTATGACCTGGTAACTGTGGACTTCTACCCCAAATAAATACCCTTTATAAAGACCAACCAATTTTGGGTATTTTGCATCAGCACCCCTTTGGCTGACTAATACAGAATTTGGCCATTATTTCCTCAAATACTCTCTGCCCCTTTTCTCTTCTCCTTCTGGAACAATTATAACACATGTTAGTATGCTTCATGCTATCATTCATCTCCCTGAGCCCCTGCTCCATTTTTTCCATTCTTTTCCCTCTCTGTTCTTCTATCTTTTCAATTTCAGTTGTTCTTTCCTTTATGTTGCTGATTCTTTCTTCCACGATTTCAAATCTGTTCTTATGTGCCTCTGTTGTATTTTTAATCTCACTTATTGTGTCTTTCATTCCCATAAGCTCTGTTATTTTTCTATCCAAGATTTCAAATTTTTCTTTGTGCTTACCCAGTGTCTTCTTAATGTCTTTTATTTCTTTAGCTATGTTGTCCTTCAATTCCATGATTTGATTTAGGAGATTTGTATGAACCTCATCTATTAGCTGTTTCAAGTCCTTTTTCTCATTTGGAGCTTTGATTTGTTCCTTCTTTGCCTGAGTCATATCTTCCTTTATCTTAGCATGGCTTGTAAGCTTTTGCTGCTGTCCAGGCATCTGATTATAATGCTGTGTTTACTCTCATAGCCAGTTTCTTTCTCTTGCTTAGGGATTTACTGTTAAGTAGCTGTGTGCTACCACTGTTCTTTGACTCTTGGTTCAACTTTTTCTAGATATTTAGGATTGCCATTGTTTAACTCTTCAAACCAGGCTAAGGACCCTGTAATATGGTGCTGGCCAGTTTCCAGTGGTCTTGGAGAGGGGGGCAGTAAAGGCACCTGATTGCCTCTCATTTATTTTCATGCACTTTTCTGGTCTTCCAGCAGATGGCGCTTTTTGGCAGCCCTCTGCTCAGACCCAAGGTGCTAGGGCAGAGTGCACTCAGTGTAACTCTGTGGTAGGTGGTGCAGAAGCAATGTCTTCAGGGCTGGCCAAGCCTCACAAACATATTTTCTCAGAAGCTGTTCTCCAACCTTGGTTGGCCATATCCTCCCTCTCTCAGCATCCTCAGCAACCAGCCCAGGGCAGTTAAGAGGGTTTTTGTTTTTTTTCTTAAGATTTATTTTTATTTATTTATTTATCCCCCCTTGCTGCTCATGCTGGCTGTGTCCATTTGCTGTGCATTCTCCTATGTCTGCTTGCCTTGCTTTGCTGAGTCATCTTGCTGCGCCAGCTCACCGTACCGTGTGGGCCGGCTTGCCTTCACCAGGAGGCCTGGGGAATCGAACCCCGGGCCTCCCACATGGTAAATGGGAGCCCAACCAATTGAGCCATAGCCGCTTCCCTTAAGAGGGTTTTGAGAAGGCAAATTATCTTTAGCTCCCTGCCGGCTCTCAGTGCAAACAACTGTTGCAGCCCCATCCAGTCTGGAAGTGTGTGACCCCTCTAATACAGCAGATAATTTGCTGGCCAAAATCTGAATTTGCTGTAGCCTGTGTCCCTCTCCCCTTTCTTCAGGAAGAGGATTCCTGAAACCCCCTCAGTTCACAGCCACTGCATTCTACAGTTGCTGCAGTCCACAAACTGCTATTTGCTCTAAGAGTAGGGGGTTGGGTGCCATTTGCTGCTTCTGCAGCTTTACTCATGGGATTTGTTAGCCAACTGAGACTCCTTTCCATTGCCTCTCTCTCTTCTGGGTGGTGTCTCACCTTCCCCTGGTGTCCTGAGTCCCAGAGCAGCCCTCCAGACAGTCTCTGCCTGTCCTCTAGCTATTTTTTTCTGAGAGAGAAGTCATCTACCTTTCTAATCCTCCATCTTCCCGGAAGTCTTGAGCTGTCTCTTTGTGAATATGGTATCAATAGTTTGTTTTTTCCCCCTCTGGTTCTCATCTTTCCTATCCTAGAGAGAAGCCTATTTCGAATGGATAACAGAAGCCTATTTTGAATGGATAACAGATCATCATCCCAAGCTGTGATATCAGCTACAGCAGCCCTGGTTTATATACAGGGATCAGATCTTAGAGTGCTCTTGCCCCAGCCCACATCTCTCAGAGCAGAATCAGGTCTTCTCTTGTTCCTTTTCCCCAAGACTATAGCAATATAAAATTGTAAGGGAAAGTTAGCTCTCATTTCCTTATTTCCTTCAAAGACCCAGTAAGTTTCCTTATTTCCTTCAAAGTCTCAGTAAGAGGAGCAATCTATTGACTCATCTACTTTACCTTTCTTAAAGAGAAAAGTAAATCAAAGCATTATTTAGATTGGGTGTTGTGGGCCATTATAAAGTTGCCTTTGGTTCATGATATATTTTGAGCTCAAGCATACTATCTTAATCCTGATCACGAAGGTGGTTTTCCCAGGGCGAGGCTCATCCATTGCACTCCGGATGTGCTGACCCCTGTGATTTCCCCAAATATGGGAAACTCGACTACATAATTTGTGGTAGTGGGGGACTGTGTTCACGCTCTCCCCTGAAAAAAAAAAAAAAAATCCAAGGTGGGAAGCAGATGTGGCTCAAGCAGTTGGGTGCCTGCCTACCACATGGGAGGTCCCAGGTTCAGTTCCTGGTGCCTCCTAAAGAAGACAAGCAAGACAGTGAGCTGACACGATAGGCTGGCACAGCGAGCTGACGCAACAAGATGACACAACAAGCTGACGCAGCAAGATGACGCAATGAAGAGACACAGCAAGGAAACAGTGAGAGACACAACAAGCAGGGAGTGGAAGTGGCTCAATTGATTGGGTACCTCCCTCTCACATGGGAGATCCTGGGTTCAGTTCCCGGTGCCTCCTAAAAAGAAGATGAGCAGACAGCGAGCACAATGAGGTGGCGGGCGGGGGGGTGGGGGTGAGGGTGGGGGTGGAGAAATAAATAAAATTAATCTTAAAAAAAAAATCCAAGGTAATATGAAGCCCAGCTTAAAGCTTCAAAATAAAACATAACTTTTGGTATTGTTCTTTATTATTTGAACAAAAGGAACATTAGACTTGGAGATGCCAAAGTAAACTCCAAATGCTGTATGCTCTTGTCTATGGTTTAATTTAAAGTCAGCTGTGAAATAGCTTTATACTAATTTGATTTTTTATATTAAATAAGAATGAACTGGAAATTTGTGATTTACTCGACAGATATTGGACCTTGAAAATTAAATAATTGTTCTAAAGACATTAGCTAGAGGGCAGATGTGGCTCAAATGGTTGGGCGTCTGTCTGCCATATGGAGGGACCTGGGTTCGATCCCCGGGACCTCCTGGTAAAATAAAAAATATATATATATAGAAGGCGCATGGGCTGCCAGGCTCTGTGCTGGTGAGCCGCCAGGCCCCAGGAGCCATGCAGCAAGATGATGACGTAACAGGAGAGAGACGCAGGGCAGAGACAAGATGAGATGCTCTGAAAGCTCCGAAAACCAGGAACCAAGGTGGCGCAGGTGGCAGAACACCTCTCTCCTACATCGGAGGTCTCCAGGATCGAATCTGGAGGAGGAGGATGAGAAGAGATGGCAGGAAACAGTCACAGAGAATTGCCCAGCAAATGGACACAAAACAGCAAATGGGGAAGGGGGGTTTTAAAATGGATAAAGTAAATAAATAAACCTTAAAAAAAATAAAGACATTAGCTCAACGTTGATTTGAAATGCCTGCTTTGTAATGAGTCATGATTGAAATGTATGTTAGTTCAAGTTGTGTTTTTCATTTCCATTAGCAGGACATGATTATAAAGTACAAGAAAAAATACAATCCAAATATTTCTACAAGCTTCTCGGCTCCTTTATCCTGAAACAGTAGTTAGCTTGGGTTTTTTGTTGTTGTTGTTATTGTTGTTTTTAATCTTGCCTGTTAGTCTTTTTTAAAAAAAAAAAAAAATCTGTGGGATACTGCTAAAGCAGTGCTTACAAACAAATGTATGACTATTTTTTTTATTCCCCCCACCCATTGTTTTTGCGCTCACTGTCTGCTCTCTGTGTCCATTTGCTGTGTGCTCTCTGTCTGCTTGTCTTCTCGTCTTCTCTTTAGGAGGCACCAAGAACTGATCCTGGCAACTCCATGTGGGAGAGAGGCAATCAATCTCTTGAGCCACCTCAGCTCCCTGCTTTGTTTTGTTTCTCATTGTCTTTCCTCTTTGTGTCTTCATCTTGCATCATCTTGTTGTGTCATCTTGTTGCATCAGCTTGCTGCGCCTGCCCGCTGTCTCGCTCATCTTCTCTAGGAGGCACCGGAAACCGAAACCGGGACCTCCCATGTGGTAGGTGGGAGCTCAATCACTTAAGCCACATCCACTTCCCTCAATGCTTCTTTAGAATCATATTTTCCATTTATACTTTAGGACCATCAGCAAAACAGGTGCTCAATAAGTACTTAAATGTTAAATGATATAAAATCTATAATGTACAAGTGATCCTTTTACCTTTGCCAAAAATTGCCTCCTTTTTCACAATTTTTTCTATGTTTTTAAACAAATCAAACTGGGCTTATTTCTCTTTCCTTCTGGTATTTGTTGTTGTTGTTTTTTTTTTTTTTTAAGATTTTATTTATTTATTCATTTATCCTCCCCCTGCTGCCCGCGCTCACCAGGTCAGCCAACCATGCCGTGCAGGCGGGCCCGCCCCCACCAGGAGGCCCCGGGAACCGAACCCGGAGCCCCCCATATGGCAAAGGGGAGCCCCACTGATTGAGCCACAGCCGCTTCCCCTGGTATTTGTTTTTATATAAATATAATTTTATATACTTTAAGTGTGAATGCCTCATTTTTTATTGTTTTATTCATTATATCACCTTTCTTTTTCTTTTTTGTTTAATTTTATTTATATATTTTTAAGAGGTAATTACATTCACATGGCTCAATATTCAAGAGGAACAAAAGGGAATACAGTGAAAAGTCTTCCTGGTGTCCCACAGCTATCCAGTTTTCCTACCGAAGGTCAATCAATGTTATAATGTTCTTATATTTCCTTCCAGAAGTTATTTTACAAACATAAAATAAGTACATATAAATGGTCTTCTCTTTTTACATGGTATCCTATCATACACACTTTCATGTACCTTGCCTTTTTCACTGAACAATATATATCTTAGGGCTCACTCCATATTGCCTGTACTTTTAAAAAATCAACGTGGGATTTGTCATCACTCTAAGTTACTCCAATAAGCCCTGACCACCACCTAACCCTCTATTCTCCTTCACCAGCTCTTTGGCTTCATCATGATCTCTCATCTTCTGATTCCTTACTGTTCTTCCAATCTATCAGCCTCCTTATCTCTCCTATCTGCCTAAATCCTATCATGTTTAACTACTCTCAATTGCATTGATATAGTGCCTCTTCGCTGCAGTTTTCTCCAGCTGATAAAATTCTAAATTAGCCCAAACATCCTTTTCCTTTTTCCTACCTCTGGGATGCTGTGTGCTCTAGAGAAAATTAAAACTAATGTGCAGATGTGTGCCACAACACATTTATCATAACTTTCTCACATGTCCCATATGCCCAGAAGTTATATGTCTCTAATAAGCTCTTCCAACTCATTGTCTTCAGTCACTATTCCTACTAAAATGATTTTTCTAATAAGCAAATATCACAATGGAATTTTTCAATGGCATCTCATTATGTATGATATCGTTTCTCATCATGTGGCCATTGGTCCACCTGTACCAGAACCACTAAGTCATCTAGCCTCAGAATTTTGCTTAAAAAAAATAGCTTCATTGAAGTATAATTTACATCTAATAAACAAACCCAATTTAAGTGCACATTTTGACAAATATATAGACCCACGTAACCACCACCACAATCAAGATAAAGAACATTTCAATCTTTAAAAAGCTCTCTGGTGCCCCTTTGGAGTCATCCTAGGTAACCACTAATTAATTCGTTCTGTCCACAGGATTAGCACTCCATATAAATCAAATCATATGGTATCTACTCTTTCATGTCTAACTCCTTTCGCTCAGCACATTTTTTGGGCCATCCATGTGATGTGCATCGGCAGTTCATTTCTTTTAATGATAGTTGTTGTTTTAAATCCATTCACCTATTCTTCACCTCTGGTATAATTTCACTTCCTCTACCTTCCCTGTTTCCTCTTTCTGCAACTCCCACTGGTCAAATGACAGACTCCTGGACTGATTCTCTAACTCTTATCCTTACTGTTGTCTAGATCTTTTACTTTTTCTACTCTGTGGAAGATTCCTTTGAATCTTTTAAAACCTTCATCTAAAGTTGTTATACATTATGACTATCACCATCTTAGTTTCCAAGAGCTCTTTCTTATTCTCTTATTATCTCTTTTTTGGCATTCTGGTCTTGTTTTTTGGGTATATTTCTCTTCTTTTTGATAATATTAGTTTTTAAATCTTTTTTCTTTACAAGATTTCTGTTTCCTCAAGATTTCTTCCTTAGAGTTTATTTTCATCTCTTTCATGCTGAAGAGCTAACATTATTTTCCTGAAATTCTAATGATTCTTGACTTTACATTCATATTCAGGAGGAAGATAAAAATCGCATTGGGCACTCTTGTATGGGGGTGGAAGTCTTGGTGGGGAGGACTAGCTCGGCCAATGGGCTTCACTTTCATGTGATCAGGTTGGGATCAGGATGTTTCATTAGGATCTCCCAGAGTTCAACAGGAAGCCCTTTCTCAGAGACCACTCAGCTCTCAATTGCCTGTCTAAGGGATTTACATGTTGGGAGGATGGGGCCACAGGTCTCATGTTCCAAATGAAGACTTGACTGAATATCTTTTGGGACTGGCAAATTGCCTTTATTTTCTAAGTGTAGGACTGAACAAAAAAGTTTCCTGATTTTAACAGCTGGCTATGGCTTGTCTCTGAGGACTTCCTATATCAGTCTTAGCTATCTCCAGTTTCTTCCCAAAGTCAGCTGTAAACTATCAGGTGAATGGTTCATCACTCCCTGGGGCCCCAGCCGCTCAAGGCTTCTCTTTTCCATCGCATGGCAGGATAAAAAATGACAGAGCTCTCTCTTCCTATCTGTCTGAGTGATTGTCCATTTATATTAGACCCAGAAGGGGGGCAGGGACTCAACATGAGTCACACCCATTGACGTAGTCGAATCAAAATCCCTAATCTTGGGAAGCAGATGTGGCTCAGGCAACTGGGCTCCCACCTACCACATGGGAGGTCACTGGTTCGGATCCTGGTGTCTCCTAAAGAAGACAAGGATGCGAATATTCTCACTGACCTGATTTTATGATAATCAGAGTAGACTAAACTTTGGCTATATTAGAAACCATGCATGTGTCCCCAGACCTAGTTTTTCTCCCTAGGTCTGCTTTTCAGAATGCTGGTGATAAACTAAGCCTGATTTATTATATGACCATCCTGTACAGGAAAAGACTGTAACTTTGGGTATCTTTGGTCAACCTTAAGAGATTTAGCAGGGGGACAGATGTGGCTCAGGTGGTTGGGCACCCATCTCCCATATGGGAGATTGTCCCATATGGTCAATCCCCTGGACCTCCCAGTAAAAATTTTAAAAAAGAAAAATATAGTAGGCACGTGGGCCACCAGGCCCCATGTGCGGGTGTGCCGCCAGGCCCCACAAGTGGGTGAGCCACCAGGCCCCATGCGGGTGTGCTGTCAGGCCCCACAAGCCACGCAGCAAGATGATGACATAACAGGAGAGTGACCAAGGGAGAGCCAAGACAAGATGCACCGAAAAACCAGGAACTAAGGTGGCACAGGCGGTAGGATGCCTCTCTTCCACATCAGAGATTCCAATGATCGAATCCCAGTGAAGACAGGAGGAGAAGGATGAGAAGAGAGGGCAGGAAACGGACACAGAGAGTTGCCCAGTGAATGGACACATAAACAGCAAAAACAAGGGGGGGTGGGGAAATGGATAAAAGTAAATAAATAAGTATATAAATCCTTTAAAAAATGTATAGGGGAAATACTTTTTTTTTTTTAAGTTTTATTTATTTATCCCCACCCCCCCCCTTGCTCTTTGTGCTTGCTGTGTCCATTTTGCTTTGCCTTTTTCTGTGTCTGCTTGTCTCCCTTTGTTGCGTCATCTTGCTGCATCAGCTCGCCATGCCATGTGGGCCAGCTTGCCTTCATCAGGAGGCCCCAGGAATCGAACCCGGGGCCTCCCATATGGTAAACGGGAGCCCAACCAATTGAGCCACAGCTGTTTTTCAGTAGTACTTTGATGATACTCTTTCATGATTTGTTAACAAATGTTTCACAACAATGCAGGGTGTTTGGGTGGGGGGTGGGGGCGGTGATGTGTGGGAGCCCTGTATGATGTTATGCATGTTTGTTTTGTAAGCTCATGATGTTTACTGAACACTTATAGTTTATGTATGTTCATGTATGAATACTTCAATAAATTGTTTTTTTTTTTTTTAAAAAAAGACAATGAGCTGGTGCAACAGGCAGGCACAGCAAGCTGACACAACAAGAGATACAAGAAGAAAAAACATAATGAGAGACACAACAAAACAGGGAGCAGAGGTTCCCGGTGCCTCCTAAAAGAAGACAGTGAGCTGATGTGACAGGCAGGCATGGTGAGCTGATGCAACGAGATGCAGGGAGGGAAAACGTAATGAGAGAAACAACAAAGCAGGGAGCAGAGGTGGCTCAAGCAATTAGGCACCTCCCTCCCACATCAGAGGTCCCAGGTTTGGCTCCCAGTGCGTCCTAAAGAAACAGGGAAGAGGAACAGAAACAGCAAGTGAAAAACAACAAGGGGATGGGGAGAAATAAATAAATAAAATAAATCTTTAAAAAAGCCCTAATCTTAACATAATCTAAACAAAGACACCTCAGCTAAATTTAATGCAATCAAAGGGTAGCACACCAGAGGAATAGATTAGTTTACAAACATAATCTTTCTCTTTTGGGATTCATAAATAACCTCAGGCTGCCACAATAGTCTATGTAGAAAAAATGTTAAATCCATAAAAAGGCTATTAGAACTAATAAATGAGTTTGGTAAGGTCTCAGGATATAAGCGCAATATATAAAATCAATTTTATATACTAGTAACGAACAATTGAAAATTGAAATTTAAAAAGTAGTGCCATTTACAATCGTAACAAATGACAGGAAATACTTAGGTATAAATGAAAAAAAAAAAAACTAATTGAAAGATTTGAATGCTGAAAATTACAAAATATTGATGAAATGTCAGAGACCTAAATAAATGGAGAGATGTCAGTTCTTCCCTAACTAATCTATAGATTCAATGCAATCCCAATCAAAATCCCAGCAAGATTTTTTTTTTAAGGTACCAGGGCAGGAGATTGAACCCAGTGCTCATATGTGGTACCCTGGCACTCAAAAACTTGAGCTATACCTGCTCCCAAGATTTTTTTGTAGAAACTGATAAACTGATTCTAAAATGTGTATGGAAAGGCAAAGGATTTAGAAGAGCCAAAACATTTTGAAAAAGAACAAATTTGGAGGGAGAACTCATACTACCTGTTTTCATAACTTACTATAAAGCTATAGTAATCAAGAGTGTTAGAAAAAAATTAAAAAGCAATAAAAAATAATAATAAAAGAGAGTTGTGCAAAAGCAAAGATATAGAAATCAATGGAACAGAATGGGGAGTCCAGAATAGACCCACATAAATATGGACAATTACTTTTTTTTTTTAAACTTTATTTTGTACATTTAATAATTGAAAACATAAACAATTAAAAACTAAAAAGTAAACACAGATGAATAAATATATACATTTCTCAATTAAATGTAATGGATACATGTAAATTTTTTTTTTTTTGAATCAAACAATATATTACACAATATATTTGGTTCATAGTAATGCATTCATACAGTATTTGTCCTTTAGTGTCTGGCTTGCTTCACTCAACATAATGTCCTCCAGGTTCATCCAT
>JAKSZT010053767.1:9079873-9283163 GCA_026826555.1 Tolypeutes matacus | reverse complement strand
AAATATATTGTGTAATATATTTGGTTCATAGTAATGCATTCATACAGTATTTGTCCTTTAGTGTCTGGCTTGCTTCACTCAACATAATGTCCTCCAGGTTCATCCATGTTGCCATATGCTTTATGACTTCATTTCTTCTTACAGCTGCATAATATTCCATCGTGTGAATAGACCACAGTTTGTTTATCCATTCATCTGTTGATGGACACCTGGGTTGTTTCCAACTTTTGGCAATGGTGAATAATGTGGCAATGAACATCGGTGTGCAGATGTCTGTTTGTGTCACTGCTCTCAGTTCTTCTGGATATATACCCAGTAGTGGTATTGCAGGGTCACGTGGCAAGTCTATATTCAACTTCTTTAGGAATTGCCAAACAGTCCTCCATAGTGGTTGTACCATCCTGCATTCCCACCAACAGTGAAGAAGTGTTCCTATCTCTCCACATCCTCTCCAACACTTGTAGTTCTCTGTCTTTTTCATAGTGACCATTCTGAATAGGTGTGAAATGATATCTCATTGTAGTTTTGATTTGCATTTCCCTAATCATGAGTGATGTTGAGCATTTCTTCATGTGTTTTTTTGCCATTTGTATTTCTTCTTCGGAGAAATGTCTATTCAAGTCTTTCACCCATTTTTTAATTGGGTCATTTGTCTTTTTATTGTTGAGTTGTAACATCTCTTTATATATCCTGGATATTAAACCCTTATCAGATATGTGATTTCCAAATATTTTTTCCCATTGAGTTGGCTGCCTTTTCACCCTTCTGACAAAGTCCTGTGAGGTGCAAAAGTGTTTAATTTTGAGGAGGTCCCAATTATCTACTTTTCCTTTTGTTGCACTTGCTTTGGGTGTGAGGTCCAAGAAACCACCACCTACTACAAGGTCTTGAAGATATTTCCCTACATTTTCTTCTCGTAGTTTTATGGTCCTGGCTTTTATATTTAGATCTTTGATCCATTTTGAGTTGATTCTTGTATATGGGGTGAGAAAAGGGTCCTCTTTCATTCTTTTGGTTATAGATACCAGTTCTCCCAACACCATTTGTTGAAGAGACTGTTTTTTCCCATCAGCGTGGGCTTGGTAGGTTTGTCAAAAACCAGTTGACTGTATAGGTGAGGGTTTATTTCTGGATTCTCAATTCTATCCCACTGATCGATATGTCTATCTTTATGCCAGTACCATGCTGTTTTGACCACTGTAGCTTTGTAATATGTTTCAAGGTCAGGCAGTGAAATTCCTCCCACATTGCTCTTCTTTTTTAGAATACTTTTGGCTATTCGGGTGCACTTACCCTTCCAGATGAATTTGGTAATCGCCTTCTCTAATTCTGTAAAGTAAGCTGTTGGGATTTTGATTGGTATTGCATTGAATCTATAAATCAGTTTGGGCAAGATTGACATCTTCACGATATTTATTCTTCCAATCCATGAACACAGAATGTCTTTCCATTTGTTTAGGTCTTTTTAAATTTCTTTTAGCATTTTTTTGTAGTTTTCTGCATATAGGTACTGTACTTCCTTGGTTAAATTAACTCCTAGGTATTTGAGTCTTTTTGTTGCTATTGAAAATGGAATTTTCCTCCTGATTTCCTCCTCAGATTGTTCAGTACTAGTGTACAAAACATTACTGATTTTTGCGTGATCTTATATCCTGCCACTTTGCTGAACTCATTTATTAGTTCAAGTAGCTTTGTTATGGATACTTCAGGATTTTCTAAATACAGGATCATGTCATCCACAAAGAGTGAGAGTTTTACTTCCTCTTTTCCTATTTGGACGCGTTTAATTTTTTTGTCTTGTCTAATTGCCCTCGCTAGAACTTCTAGTACAATGTTGAATAACAATGGTGACAGTGGGCATCCTTGTCTTGTTCCTGATCTTAGGGGGAAAGCTTTCAACCTTTCCCCATTGAGTATGATGTTGGCTGTGGGTTTCTCATATATGCCTTTTATCATATTGACGAATTTTCCTTTTTTTCCTATCTTTTGAAGTATTTTTATCAAAAAAGGATGTTGGATTTTGTCGAATGCCTTTTCTGCATCTATTGAGGTGATCATGTGGTTTTTTTCCTTCAACTTGTTAATGTGGTGTATTACATTGATTGATTTTCTTATGTTGAACCAGCCTTGCATACCAGGAATAAATCCCACTTGGTCGTGATGTATAAGTCTTTTGATATGCTGTTGGATTCGATTTGCAAGTATTTTGTTGAGAATTTTTGCATCTTATGTTCATGAGAGAGATTGGTCTGTAATTTTCTTTTCTTGTGGAATCTTTATCTGGCTTTGGTATTAGGGTGATGTTGGCTTCATAAAATGTGTTGGGTAATTTTCCCTCCTCTTCAATTTTTTGGAAGAGTTTAAACAGGATTGGTGTTAATTCTTTTAGAAATGCTTGGAAGAACTCACCTGTGAAGCCATCTGGTCCTGGACTTTTCTTTGCTGGGAGATTTTTGATGACGGATTCAATCTCCTTAATTGTGATGGGTTTGTTAAGTTCTTGTATTTCTTGTTGTGTCAGTGTAAGTTGGTTATGAGTTTCTAGAAATTTGTCCATTTCATCCAAGTTGTCTAGTTTGTTGGCATATAGTTTCTCATAATATCCTCTTATGATTCTTTTTCTTTCTGTGAGGTCATTTGTAATTTTCCCCCTTTCATTTCTGATTGTATTTATTTGCAACTTCTCTCTTTTTTTCTTTGTTAGTCTAGCGAGGGGTTTGTCAATTTTATTGATCTTCTCAAAGAACCAGCTTTTGGTTTTGTTGATTTTCTCTATTGCTTTTCTGTTCTCATTTTCACTTATTTCCGCTCTAATCTTTATTATTTCTTTCCTTCTTTTTGCTTTGGGATTGGTTTGCTGTTCTTTTTCTAGTTTCTCAAGTTGTTCAGTTAAATCTTTGAGTTTAGCTCTTTCTTGTTTCTTAATATAGGCATTTAGGGCTATAAATTTCCCTCTCAAGACTGCCTTTGCTGTATCCCATAAGTTTTGATATGCTGTGTTCTCATTTTCATTTGTCTCAATATATTTACTGATTTCACTTGCAATTTCTTCTTTGACCCACTGAATATTTATGAGTGTGTTGTTCAGTCTCCACACATTTGCAGATTTACTTTTTTCCTGTCTGTTATTGATTTCTAGTTTCATTCTGAGAAGGTGCTTTGTATAATTTCAATCTTTTTATATTTATTGAGAGCTGTATTGTGACCAACATGTGGTCTATCCTGGAGAAAGATCCATGGGCACTTGAGAAGAATGTATAACCTGCTGAGTTTGGATGCAGTGTTCCGTGTATGTCTGTTAGGTCTAACTTGTTTATCATATTGTTCAAGTTCTCTGTTTCCTTGTTGATCTTCTGTCTAGTTGTTCTATCTAATGATGTGAGTGGGGTGTTGAAGTCTCCAATGATTATTGTAGAAATGTCTATTTCTCCCTTCAGTTTTGCCAGAGTTTGTCTCATATATTTTGGGGCACCCTGGTTAGGTATTTATGACTGTTATACCTTCCTGGAGGATCGTCCCTTTTAGTAATATATAATGGCCTTCCGCATCTCTTATCACTTGTTTGCATTTGAAGTCTGTTTTGTCTGATATTAGTATAGCTACCTCTGCTCTTTTCTGATTAGTATTCGCGTGGAGTATCTTTTTCCAACCTTTTACTTTCAGCCGGCTTGTATCCTTGGGTCTGAGGTGAGTTTCTTGTAAGCAGCATATGGATGGCTCATGTTTTTTTATCCATTCTGTCAGCCTGTATCTTTTGATTGGGGAATTTAATCCATTCACATTCAATGATATTACTGAAAATGCACTATTTATTTCCTCCATTTTATTCTTTGGTTTTCATATGTCATCTTATTTTTGTCTGTCTTTTTACTCTTTTGGTTATCCTTTCTGCTTTTCTTTCTTCTATACTCTCCTCCAAGCCTCTCTCTCCTGTCTTTTTCTTTCAGGTTCTAAGGCTTCCTTTAATATTTCCTGCAAAGGTGGATTCTTTTTTGCAAACTCTCTTAGTTTCTGTTTGTTTGTGAATACTTTATATTCACCTTCATATTTGAAGGACAGTTTTGCTGGATAAAGAATTCTCGGCTGGCAGTTTTTCTCTTTCAGTTTCCTAATTGTATCATACCACTGTCTTCTTGCCTCCATGGTTTCTGAAGAGAAATCTGCACTAAGTCTTACTGGACGTCCTTTGTACATGATCGTTTGCTTCTCTCTTGCTGCTCTGAGAATTTTCTCTTTATCTTTTACATTTGATAGTCTGAATAATATGTGTCTTGGCGTAGGTCTATTTGGATTTATTCTTATTGGGGTACGGTGTGCTTCTTGGACACGTAAGTTCATTTCTTTCGTGAGAGTTGGGAAATTTTCAGCTATTATTTCCTCAAATACTCTTTCTGCCCCTTTTCCTTTCTCTTCTTCTTCTGGAACTCCCATGACACGTATGTTCTTGCCTTTTGTGTTGTCATTCAACTCTCTGAGCCCCTGCTCAATTTTTTCCATTCTTTTCTTTCTCTGTTCTTTTCTCTCTTCAATTTTAGCTGCTCTGTCTTCAGTATCACTTATTCTTTCTTCTATCATTTCAAGTCCGCTGTTGTATGTTTCAAATGTATTTTTTTTTTTTTTAAGATTTTATTTATTTATTCATTTATCCCCCCCTTGCTGCTTGTGCTCACTGGGTCAGCTAACCACGCCGTGCGGGTGGGCTTGCCTTCACCTGGAGGCCCTGGGAACCGAACCCGGGGCCTCCCATATGGTAAACGGGAGCCCTACTGATTGAGCCACAGCCGCTTCCCTCAAATGTATTTTTGACTTCACCTATTGTGTCTTTCATTCCCATGAACTCCGTTACTTTTCTGTTCAGTGTTTCAAATTCTTCTTTGTGTTCGCTCAATGACTTCTTGATGTCATTGATCTCTTTAACTATATTCTCTTTCATCTCATTAATTTGATTTTGGAAATTTGTGCTCATCTCACTGATTAGTTCTCTCAAATTCTGCATCTCTTCTGCGACTTTGCTGTATTCCTTTTCTTGGGCCATGTCTTCTATTTTCTTAGTATGGCTCGTAATCTTTTGCTGGTGCTTAGGCATCTGGTTAGTTTGTATTTTACTTAGATGCTCTGTCTCTTTCTCTTTTATGGGGTTTTAGTGGCAGAAGGCTGTGAGTTACCACAGCTCTTTGATTTTTGACTCAACCTTGATTGTTAGGATTGTTCTGCTGGTTGCTCAAAACTGGGCACTGGACCCAGTAATTGGTTGTAGAGTTGTTTCCTAGGGCCTTGGGCAGGAAGGCTATAGAGGCCAGGAAAAGCCTCTCTTACTTATTAATTTTCTTATATGCTCTTCCTTGGTCTGCCAGGAGATGGCGCTTGTTGGCAGCTCTCAATTCAATGCCTGGTCGGAGCGTATTTGTTGTGACACAGGCCAGATCAATGTGATAGAGCTTCCTGTCTAGGGGCTAAGAGCCCTGTTATTCAAACTTTCTGAGACAGTTCTCCAGACTTCTTTCATAGCGCCCCCCTTTTCCCAGCTAGGAAATATTTCCACTCCCTTCTGAATCCTCAACAATTAGTCCCTGTTAGTAGAGGAGGAGATTGGGAGATTTGTATATCTTTAGCCCCTTGCAGGCTCCAAGGCAAACAATGGCGCAGCCCCACCCAGGCTGGAAGGGCTCTCGGGACAGGGCAGACCAAACCTGGGAGTCCAAAGCAGGGTCAGCCCCAGGCTCTCTCTACCCTCTCCCGTGGAGTCCTCAACAATTAGTCGAGGCTAGAAGAGAGGGAGTTTGGGAGGGTCGGATTTCTCCAGTCCTTTCTAGGCTCCCAGGGCAAACCGCCTTGTAGAAGGGTCCGCAGCCCAAATTTCAGGTCAGAACCTGAGTCAGCCTAAGGCTGTGTCCCTCTCTCTCCCCTTTCCGGGAGTGGCAGATCCCTGAAGCCCCCTTTGTCTGTGGTCACAGGCCCAGAGGCCCAAGAATTCTGAAGAGTGTGGGGGAGGGTGCCGGCAGCAGCAGTGGCTGTTACTTGCAACTCATGGTTCTGTTGTCACGATTTCCCTCTTCTGTCCCTCTCTCCTCTGGGTGGTGTGCAGCCTTCACCTGCTGTCCTAAACCAGATTCTAGCGGGGTTTTAAATCATCGACAGTCAACGACTGAGGAGCCCTTCGATGTTCTTTCTGCTCCACAGCACCCAGCTGCACCTGGACAATTTCTTTTTAACAAACATGTGAAGGCAATTCAATGGAGAAAAGGGAGTCCAAATATGGACAATTTCTTATTTTATTTTTTAAAAAATTTATTTTATTTTTATTTATTTATGCCCCGCCCCCCTTGCTGCTTGTGCTCACTGTGTCCATTAGCTGTGCATTTTTCTGTGTCTGCTTGTCTCCCTTTGTTGTGTCATCTTGCTGCGCCAGCTCACCGGGCCATGTGGGCTGGGCCGTTAGCTCACCTCACCGCACGGGCCAACTTGCCTTCACCAGGAGGTCCCGGGAATCGAACCTGGGGCCTCCCATATGGTAAACAGGAGCCCAACCACTTGAGCCACATCCACTTCCCTGGACAATTTCTTTTTGACAAAGATGCGAAGGCAGTTCAATAGAGAAAGAGTCCTTGGTGCTGGACCAAAGGAACAACCATATGCAAAACAAAAAAACAAATAAACAAAAAACATGAGCCTTGATCCATATTTTGCACCATATGCCAAAATGGATCACAGACTAAAATGTTAAACTATAGAACTTCTTGAAGAACCCATAAGACAACACTGGTGTACTTGGAATAAAGATTTCTTGGAAAATATACCAAAAGCACTATCTATAAATCACACTTCAACAAAATTTTAAACATCTGATCTTCAAAATAAATTTTTAATGGAACAAAAAGGCAAGAAACAAAGACACATATCTGATAAAGGACTTGTTTCCAGATATAAAAAGAACTCTCAAAACTGAATAATATGAAAACAACCCAATTTTTTAAATGGATAAGAGATTTTAAGATACTTCACCAGAGAAAAAAATAGGAATAGCAAATAAGTACGTGGAAAAATTCTCAATCTAATTAGTCATGAAAGGAATGCAAATCCATAATGACATATCCTTACACGTGACTTAAAAAAGTTTTTTTTAACTGTTAATACCAAGTATTGGCAAGGATGCAGAGTAAATGAAACTTTCAACTTTGCTGATAGGAATGCAAAATAATTTTGGAAAACAGTTTGGCAGTATATTAGACAACCAAAAGGGGTGCTGATGCAAAGTACCAGAACTCTCTTGGCTTTTATAAAGGGTATTTGGGGTATGGAAGTGGCTGTGGCTCAATCAGTAGGGCTCCCGTTTACCATATGGGAGGCCCCGGGCCCGCCCGCATGGCGTGGTTAGCTGACCCAGTGAGCACAAGCAGCAAGGGGGGGATAAATGAATAAATAAATTAAAAATCTTTAAAAAAAAAAAAAAAGGGTATTTGGGGTAGAAGCTTACAGTCACAAGGCCCTAAAGACTCCAACTCAAGGTGCCATAAGAGGTACTTTCTCACTCAAAGTCTGTTGCCACGTGTTGATGCAAGATGGCGGGCAACGTCTGTGAGGGTTCAGCCTTCCTCCTTCCTCTTAAGGCTCCATGGTGCCAGCTTCTTCCAGTCTCAGCAGTAGGCTGGCATAAGGCTCATCTCTTTCCCCGGGGCTCATTTCTTTCCGGCTTAGCTGCTCTGTTTGGTCTCTTCACAAGGTCAGCTGTAGACTATCAGCCTCATCTCTCTTCTCAGGACCTCTGCCATGTTTAATGAGCTGTCCCTCTTCCTCTGTGTTCTTCTTCTTTGTGTGTCTACTTCCATGTGAGAGTCTGTTTATTAGCCCAGGGGGGCTGGGATTCAACACTGAGTCGTACTGAATCAAAGCCCTAATCTTATCATAATTTAATCAGATGACTAATACAATCAAAGGGTATCATGCCCAGAGAAACAGACCACTTTACAAACGTAATCATATATCTCTTTTTGGAATTCATAAATAATATCAAACTGCCATTGGTGGTTTCTTAAAAAATTAAAACACACTTTCCATATGACCCAGCAAACCTATTCCTATACTCAATTGAAATGACAATTTATGTTCATGCAAAAACTTGTTTATAGTAGCTTTATTCATAACTGCCTAAAACTGGAAACAGCCCAAATGTTCTTCAATTGGCACATGGATAAACTCTGAGACATCCATACAAGGAAATATTATTCAGCAATAAGAGGGAATGAACTGATATTCACAAAAACATGGATAAGTCTCAAATGCATTATGCTAAATGAAAGGAGCTGGATTCAAAAAAGGGCTACAAACTATATGATTCCATTTATATGACAGTTTGGAAGAGGCAAATCTATAGGGACAGAAAACAGATCTGTGGTTGCTAAAGTCAGAGGGTAGGGATAGGAACTGACTACAAAAGAGGACAAGGAATTTATTTTTTAGCATGAAATTGTTCTATATCTTGATTGTTGTGCTGGTTACATGTCTGTTTTAGTTTGCTAGGCTGCTATGACAAATATCACACAGTGGGCTGGCTTAGACAACAGGAATTTATTGTCCCATGGTTTCAGAGGATCAAAGGCTTGCTTTCTCCTGGGGTCAGTAGCTTTTTGGTACTGGCTTGCTGCAATCCTTGGGGTTCCTTGGCTTGCATCTCTGCTTACTATCACATGGTGATGTCCTCTCGTTTCTCTTCTGGGCTACCTCTGCCTTCCAACTTCTAGCTCCTCCCTGTTGCTGTCTCTTTATAAGATCTCCAATAATTCCAGTTAAGACCAACCCTGCTTCAGTTGGTCACACCTTAACTAAAAAATAACATCTTCAAAAGGTCCTGTTTACAAAGGGTTCACACCCCACAGGAATGTAGATTAAGATGGTCTGTATGCATTTTTCAAGACTCACAGAACTGTATATGAAAACAGAAGTATTTATGTTAAATAAATTATACTTCTACTAAAACATAAAACACACACACAACCAAGTGACCAACACACAATTGTTCTAAGATTCAGCCATGTTTCTTTTTAAGTTTATGCTTCTAACTCCTTGTTCCTCTAGGGAAATGTTCCCTTTGCCTTCCTTATGATACCATACCAAGTGCCATCTGACCTTTCTGATTTTGTCTCAAGTTCTTAAAAGATAGAAAAATTGTCATTAGTGGTTGTTAAATTGAGGGATTCCATTTACACCTTCTCACTTAGCTCATCTCCAGTTGTATAACTTGCTGGTGTTCTGGATGCCCTATCTAGAATTATGAGGGACCACATAATAAGCTCACTAGTTTACTTTGACTCTTTTTTAAAAAAAAAACAGAACAATC
Source organism: Tolypeutes matacus (assembly GCA_026826555.1). NCBI lineage: Eukaryota > Metazoa > Chordata > Mammalia > Cingulata > Chlamyphoridae > Tolypeutes > Tolypeutes matacus. Next base: position 9,273,829 of record JAKSZT010053767.1, on the reverse strand, counting down.
ATTGATTATTTTCTGGCTTGACAAAATATGCATTACTAAAAGACAGGTAAAATTTGAACTTATATTGAATCTGACAAATTAATTTATTTTTTTTTTTTATTTTTTTTTATTTTTTTTTTTTTACCGGGAGGTCCCGGGGATCGAACCCGGGTCCCTCCATATGGGAGACAGACGCCCAACCAGTTGAGCCACATCCGACCCCCTGACAAATTAATTTATATAGCGTTTAGAATATTACATAAGAAACATCAACTGAAGGGAGTAAAGAATAAAAGCATCACATGTAGATGCTCCTGGTAAAGGGGGAACTATATCTACAGATGAAGTCCTGCAATGTTTAGCACATTAAAAAAATTTAAAAATCCTAGAGAAAATGCAATTAACTTACTCAAGTTAAGTGTTTTCCTTTGGGGGGGAGGAAAAGGTGGTGTATTAGTCAGCCAAAAATACCAGAAATCTATTGACTTTTATAAAGGGGTATTTATTTGGGGTAGAAGCTTACAGTTACCAGGCCATAAAGCATAAGTTACCTCCCTCACCAAAGTCTGTTGCCATGTGTTGGAGCAAGATGGCTGCCAATGTCTGCAAGGGTTCAGCCTTCCTGGGTTCCTCTCTTTCTGGGACCTGTTTTTCTCTGGGCTCAGCAACTTGCTCACTTCACAAGGCCAGCTGTACACTACAGCTCATCTCTCTTCCCGGGGCCTCTGCTGTGTCCAATTGAGCGTTCTCGTCTTCCTCACGTATCTGCTTCTCTATGAGTTTACTTCCCAGGCTCCAGGATCAAAAACTCCAAATTCTGTTCTCTGCTATGTCTTTTCTCTGTGAGTCCCCACCCACCAACAGGGCAGGGATGCAACGTCCTTCTGCTGTAACCCAATCAAAGCCTTAATCATTGTTTATTCAAGTAAAAGTGAAACCTCTGAATCCAATATAATCTAATATGCCCGGAGGGACAGTCAAGTTTACAAACACAATCCAATATCTATTTTTGGAATTCACAAACAATATCAAACTGCTACAGGTGGTAAAGAGGGGCAGGAACTCAAAGGCATGTGCAGAATGGCTTCTCCATTTCAAAATGGTAATACAGGGAAGCGGATGTGGTTCAGGCAGTTGGGCGCCTCCCTCCCACATGGGAGGTCCCGCGTTTGGTTTCCAGTGCCTCCTAAAAAGAAGACGAGCAAACAACAAGGGGGTCAGGGAGAAAGAAATAAAATAAATCTTTTTTAAAATGGTAATACAAATATTTAAATCATGGCACTAGGGCATCTCTAAGGAAAAGAATGCCTTAACAAGAGTACGCTCATTGCATAATTCTTTAGTAATATGTGCAATTTTCAAGTAATGGCATGGACTTAATAACTTTGCTCTAACAATGGCTATTTTTCTACTCACCCTGTGGGCTTGATCTGTTTGAGCATGACAGGGACATTTTGCCAGTTTCTAGGGAACTATCCTCTTATTTTTGAAACACCTTCTATAAAGGAATCATCAAGAATTTTGTTTCCATTCAATCAGTATAAACCTCCTCTGGCTAAAATGAACTCCCCTTACTATATAGCCTTATTCAAGACTCTTCAGTGCAGGGGCCTGTGAAGAAGGTTTTGATTTTGTTATTCAAAGGACAGCCAGCACCACTAAAATCATATATTATTGTATAGCAAACACTTCTGACTCACTTATCTGCTTTTTGTTTCAACTGTTCTATCATCAGTCTGTACCGGTGACAGTCTTCTCCTATTGGCCATTCCAATTCATCTCCTTCAGGAACCCCTGACCATGTAAATACCTGTTTAAAATTTCCATCTACTCCCCATATCATAAGGAAAAACAAAGACTTCGTCTAGTTGATAATACTGAATCCAATCTTTAGCCTTCTCTTCAATCCATATTCAATAGAAGTTTTGTTCCTGAGAATTATTTTTATCTGGCTAAGAAACAACATCTCAACAACTCTGGTTATTCTTAGAGCCAATCCAAAGGCAAACAAGGTGGCAGCAAATGCAGTTAATCCAAACGGAATAATCAGAAGAGGATCTCGCCAGGCTGCACTCATATCAATCTTTACTGTGTTCCACCCAAAAGAACATAACAAAAAATGAAAGCAACATGAATATAGCAGGGTGCTAAGAGGAGAAACTGTGTGAATGAAGCACGATTTTGGTAACCATCTTCATCACACACCTGTCCACTTTATGCAGTGATGTGAATGTGGTGCCTTGTATGCTTGGCAGACTTTGCAATACTGAGATACAGCTATCCTGAGAATTTGCTGGTTGCCACCCCAGAGGGACAAAGCCAGGACCCACAAACATGGCATTGAAGTAATTATAAAGAATCACAAACACCCAATTCATGCTTCCTCCAGTTGTATGTAAGGGCCAATACCATAGCACAGAGTCAAGCAAAGCCATCATAGATCATATTGCTAAAACACCAAGGTCTATGACAGGACCCCAGGGACACAGTCTCTAACTATTGGAGATTTTCAAACTTGATGACTGAGCAGAATATATCCATTTTGGTGAGGAAGAAATTAAAGAATGCTAGATTTCCTTTGTCTGTGAACACATTTCCATATGCCACAAGTCCACATATCTCCCTTCACTACCATGCCTTCAAGTTGCGGCGTGTTAATGCAGATCATTTTCACTGTTAAGCACTCAGAGCTCTTTATCTTAACCAGGAGAATCCAGTGTCTTGGTTTGAAACCCAACCTTCCACGTCTGGTTTATCCCATCACCAGTACCCTTCTGCTCAGGCCCAGCACACAGCTTCCCCACCTTGGATTTTAGGAATCAAGGTAAGATTGAGGGAGAGGGGAAAAAAACTCCCCCTTCTCTCCGTTATTTTCCATGGGTTTGGGTGTTTGGAGTTTGTGCCCATCTGATTCAGCAGTGAGTGATCGCAAGGCCAAAACAATAATGGTTTAGAAGTAAAAGTTTATTTCTGTCATGCACACAAAAGCTGGAAGTAAGCAATGGAGAGCTGGCATGGCATGTCTGCTCCACCATCTCCAGGCTGTGCCCCTTCTCCTCATCACCAGGTTGGAGATCCAGGTATCATATCCGGGTTCCAAAAAGCAGGGAGGGAGAAGGGCACACTCCTACCATTAAGACACCACGTTGCATACACCACTTCTATTTACATCTCATTGGCTAGAATTTGGAGGCACTGACCACTCCTACCTGCAGGGAAAGTGAGAAATGCAGTCATTATTCTAGGCAGCCATGTGCCCAGCTAAAAGTTGGAGGTCCTGTTACTATAGGAGAACTAGAAAAGGACCACAGGCAGTCTCTTCCACAGCAGTGTCACATTAAAGATGTTACTTTCAATCTTGTCAGGATATATCTATTAGGAGATGGCATTCCCATCAATTCATGAGGTAGTTCCCTGCCCTGGGTGGAGCTTATGGATCTAATGACAGGTGTCCATGAAGACATAGGGTTCTCTGTGGTCACTGGCTACATGTGATTTTTATCCCAAGTTTGCATTCATGCTTCTGATCAAGTTGGCTCCAAGCCATGCTTTATAAACTGTCATATCACACACAAAAATTCTATCAACAATACAACACAATGAGCTGGCTTAAATGACAAGCATTTATGGGATCATGGTTTCAGAGGCCAAAGGTCCAACATCAAGATATGAGCAAAGCTTGGCTTTCTCCCCAAAGTCTGTAGTGTTCTGGTGCTGGCTGCCAGCAATCCTTGGGGTTCCTTGACTTTCCCATCACATATCGTCTCCTTCTGCTCTTCTAGTTTTCCTTAATTTCAGGCTTCTGGCTCTTTATAAGGCCTCCAGTCAACTGGATTAAGAACCACCCTCATACTACTAGGCCACACCTTAACTGAAAATAAGAGGTCCTGTTTACAATGGGTGCATACCCACAGGAATGCGGATTAAGATTAAGATTATTGGTGTAACTAAGAAAATATGTTGTTAATGGGGAAAAGTATGGGAGGGGGAAGGGGTGATGTATATGGGAATCCCCTGTATTTTTTATGTAACATTAATATAATCTAAAGTGTCTTTTTAAAAAAATAATACAAAAGATAGAATATGATATAGCCATAAACTTAATGGTTGGGAGAATATTTAATGATATGGCAAACTATTCCTCATCTATTCTTAAGAGAAAAGCATATTATGAAGCAGTATGAAGAGTAGGATCCAAATTTTATTTCCAAAACATAACATATGCACATAAGTCTGTGGAAATTAATATAAATGATTGTAAGAAAATGCAAAAAAAGATTATTGGTGTACACAATTCAATCTCATAATTCACTGTAACTAATGAGAAAAAAACAAAAACAACTCAATATCTACATTATTCTTTGACATCTACTGATAGCCAAATAACACTCTACAATGATTTCTCAATACTTCTAAAAGGGAAAAGTGGTTGGCATACAGTGGTTGAAATTTCACAATGGCAGTTTGTATCCATTGTGTGTTGTAAGGGACTATGGGTAGTTAAAATAAAACCAATATCATATATCACATCAAATTAATATTAGTGTGAATGGACTTGCCTTTATAGTTGCACTCATTTTTATTTGTAAGTTTTGTTGGTTTTCATGGTTGTATAAGAGATATAAACAGAAGGAATTTATACCAAGATTTATGTTTCTATATCTTCAGACAGCATTATCATAAAAATAGCCAAGGTCAATGCTGAGATGGCCATGGATAAGTTTTTCTCTTTCAAAAAGGGTAATATATTACTCAAGGAAAGAACATAGGCTGAGGGGTTTTCAAGCCTAGGTACACAGTCGAATAAGCCTGGATTACCATTGTGTTCTCAATGTGTAGCCTTGGGCAATAGTTTCCTCATTTGTGAAAATGGTATTGACAACAATGTCCTCATTGGGATTTTTATGAAGACTAAATGAACTATCTTAAAACTTCCTACCTGGTACAATGCTGGCTCATTGTAGGTTTTCTTCCTCTCTGCAAGTAGTTCCTATTTCCTCGGTTTCATCAGGTATCAGCCAGAAATAAGCCTTTAAGAACACACTCCAGAAAAACTCTGCCTCTTTTAGCCACTCACTGCAAACTAAAAATATGGGGAAAGACCACATGGAGAAAAACCTGCAAAAGAAATAATTCCTCTAGAAAAAAAATTTGTCAAAGGCATTGATGTTGATCTGACACAGCCTTGGCACAGCCATGAACTATGCACTGGTCAATCAATATTAATTAATGAAGAGAAGGAGGAGGAAAAAGTGGTGGTCCTCATCTCTCTGAATGCATGTTGACCTAAATTTTGAGTTGGCTCTCCACATTGATCAATTTATTTATCCATTAAGGAAAAGTCACTTTGTATTCTATACTTACATATTTCTTTTTAAGTATTGAATTAGAGAAAACTTTTCCAATTGCTAGCAAATTTGTGATTGAAGATCACTAATCAATACCACCATCAAATGATTGAAACCAAGAAATACAATACTAACTTCTAATGAAACTGTATAAATAGGTTTTTATTTATTGTTATTTCAACATTCTGTGTGGGCTAATTTTATTTCATCCTTATTTTAAGAGAAAAAGTGCTTTGAGCTTTTGGGGTGAGGGAGAAGGACTACTCTTTAATTAACTTATTGTGAACATGTATTGTTCCCAAGCTTCAACACAGAAAAAAACTAAGTATTATCTCCATTTCATGAGACATTGGTGGTCAAAGAAAGAATCAGGAAGAAATAAAAAGAAACATGTTATTCTTTGGGAACAGAGAGCAATTTAAACACTGTATTTAGCCCTAAAACAACTTCCTCAAACCTCTGAGAAATATTGTTGGTCTCAAACCCAACATAACTCAAATAATTTTAGGTGTAAGGGTAGAAATTCCCAGATTCATGCAAATAAGGAAAATGAATTTTTCTCCAGTTTTTAGTGGCATCTTAGATTCTCTCCATCTGGAGAAGAAAAAGAAAAGGGAAGCTATGCTCTATTTAGGTCATTAGCAGGAGTTCAGGTTTGGGTTAATATTGACATAGGATTTTATTTTTTATTTCTTGCATATTTTGCTTTCTCAGAATTTCTTAGTAGATTTTTACCATGAAAAACTTTAGAAAACTCTATTTTTCTGCACAGCATTGCATTGTGAGATTATTCTTTTTCTTCCTTCAAGAGAAAAATGAACCATCAAATCCTCAAAAATAAAACCCTGGAGAAAAAGAGTTTGTTGAGAAGAATGCCATTATCCTCTTGCAAATCCTCTCCTTTCTCTTCTTCTCAGTACTGCTGTCTCAAGCAAGACAATAATACAACATAGTTTCAGTGTGGTGATTGGTGCTATAAAAATGCAAAGTTAAATAGAAACTCACAGTAGTCTCTTTCAGGGTAAAGATGGCTTCAGTCAACAGAGAAAGCCAAAAGCCTAAAAGCAAAGCAGGAAAGAAAACTCAGAACCAAACATTTTCTGGATTCTGATTATTTTTAAAGTAGCAGCTTTAAGGTTTTTTTTTTTGTTTGTTTGTTTGTTTTTTGTTGTTTTTTTAATATTTTAAAGTACAGAATAAAAGAGGATGAAAGTTTTTAATCACTGCTGATGACAGGTCAAGAAGAAACACAATCAAGTAAGATTAGACACAAAGGATTTCCTGTTAGCAAGTATTATTAAACAAGAGAATGTATTACTTTGAGACATTGGTAAAAAATCTTTCTTTAGAAATCCATTAAGAACCTCTGGTGTGGACTCATCTATCTGGGAAAATTAGACAGATGCAGCTGGAAAATAAAAAATAGCCTCCAGGAGCTTTCCTTTTTTCATCCAGCCCCAGGGACAGTAATTTAACAAAGTTACTGAAATTAGCACTGTTTGTTTCTGTCCTATACAACAGTGTTTACATAGAGTGTCCAAGACCAAACTTTAAATGTTTATTTTTAAAATCACAGAATCTCATGTCAAACTAAAATGGTCCAACTCCTGGGGCTTTAATTTTTTTTAAACTTTTAATTTTGAAATAATTCAAACTTAAAGGAAAGTTGCAAACATAATACAAAAATAATACAGAGAACTCCAATATAACTCCTACCCAGATACCCAGATTTACCAACTTTTAACATTTTGCCACATTTGCTACAGCATTCCATCATCTTTCTATCATATCTATCTATCTAACTATTTATCTATATATAATCTTCTAAACATTTGAAAGGAGGTTGCATATATCTGGGACCTTAATTCTAACTGTGGATGAGTACTATGATGTAGCTCACCCCATTTCAGACATCTCTGATCTGAAATTTCCTCCCAATCTTTGACAAAAATTACAAAAGACAGACACTCTCCAGAAGACCAGTGTTTTTTTAAATAACAATTTCTGATTATAAGTTTCCAAAATGTACTTGGAAGATGTAGAAAAGCATAAAGAACAAAAATCACCACTAATCAATCACAAAGAGACAAGCACTATGAATATTTTTCTTTCCAGAATGTATGCATTTATATTTCCTTCCAGTCATTCAGTCAGATATATACGTGGTCTATAAATTGGGATAGACTACATATATGGAGAGATCTTTTTCTTGTTATTAAATTATATCATGAGATCTTTATCTTATTAAATATTCATCAAAAATAGTATTTTTAAAGTCTGCATGACACCTTGTTATTGTGGTGATACTATAGTCATTTCCATTAATAAATGGGACAGCTTAAATTTCACAAGTAAAGCACTAAAATTTTAAGTTCTTAAGTTACCTTTGGGAAAGCACGATTTGTTTGATAAAGTTAAGGACAAGTAAATTTTAGCAGGAAAGATGAAAATGGAGAACGGAAATAGGAATTTGAGTGAGGCCTATGGCAGATGATTCTGTGGGCCTCACCGCCAGGTCCCCCAACATTTTACACACATAAAATCTAGCTGAAAGGAATATCAAATACCAATTTGGAAAAGAACAAAAATGTACTAGGGGAACGACAAGAAATCTGAAGAATACATCTGGAATGTGGTTCTGCATGTGTGAGGAAAAACACTTTATATGTACACACATTAAATAATATACAGATATACTGTATACTTGATTTGTGCACTCTACAAACCCATCTGAGGTCCTTTTAGCAGTTTAGAGTCCAAGTCTTTCCCCAGCCTATTGCGTCTTGGTGTCACTTCTAGCTGCCTAGTTGCTAAATCCTCACAAAACAAAACAGAGTCTTGGGGCCTAGACCTGATTATTCTCAAACTTAGCTGCCAACAGAACCACTGGGAGAGTGTTTTGTATGTTTGTTTATTTCGGCTCCGGGGCGCCCACCACTAACAGATTTGATTCTCAGGTTCGGAAGCTGCCGGTTACCCAGCGTTTGTAAGAGTCGCAGGTGAAGGCCCCCAGAGGGAGCGAGTGCTAAGCGACACTCCCTCCTTGAAGGCGGCGGGCAGGCGGGGCCCGGGGCTTCCCGGCTGACCTGGGGGCCAACCGTACCTCCCGCCCGCGTGGTCCCGCCAGGGGGCGCCAGGACCTCGCCGCGCACCCTCGGATGCGCGCGGGCCTGCTGGACCCGCTGCGCGCCTGGAAAACATTCAGGTGTGGAAGGAAAGGAGCGTGACCACGGGGGGCGCGGCAGTCTGTAAGGGGCGCCCCCTTCAAGCCCTTGAGCGCTCCGGGGTCCCTCGGGTATAGCCCTCTGGTAAGATGTTGTTTTGTGTTTTGTTTTAAAAGCGTTCCCCGCCCCGTCCTGCTTGAAGGCGTAAATGAGAGAGGTGTGGGAGGGGTGGGAGGGGGAAATGGAGAAAAGAGGCGCTGGGGGACTGAATACCTTCTTTAAATTACTGCTGACACCTCGGTTCCAGGCCCCTAAAATCTCAATCAACAATCCATTAGAACTCAACAGGAGTAAAACTAAATCCTCGTTTAAGTGTATTTATCCGATCTCCTTTCTCTCTTTCAAATGCTAAATCCATTTCAGCATATGCCCCCTTCTTTCTCTCGCCTTTCTCTCAAGACTGGCAGCCCATACCACTCTTGTAAATATGAAAGATGCTAATCATATGACATATCACGTCTCCGTCGGAGCCGGAATAAAGCCTTCAGATTTGGGATCATTGCCTCCAGACAACAGCTTCATCAGCCGGAAAGTTGTTTTTTTTCTCCTTTCCTTCAACTCTCAATCCCTTCTTTGTCTGGAGGAAAATGCAGCCGACTCGAGCCACCCAGGCCATATGGTTCACTCTGTATTTTCTTAGTTGAATTCTGAATTGTTTCTGTGACTTGCGAAGTTTTTTTTGGAAGTGCATATAAAGACATAGAAGAGCTACTTGTGCAAGGAGCGCTGCCCAGGAGCGCCGCGGCCGCCCCCTCCCGGCCTGGAGACCGGGCTGTCGCTGCTCCGCGGAGTGTAATATCAGCAATTGAATTATCACAATATTATGACTGACGAGGAAACAGGCCATAGTTGTTTGGATCGCTCCGGGTGCCTATTCCTCAGTAGGCTCTCGAGTAATACTTGGGGGAATGAAAGAAAGAATAAATCAGCTAAAAGGGTCAACCCGGATAATTTTGAGCTCTAAAAGTATCACTTGGGGTCCCTGAAAATAAAACGTAGCCTCGCCCTCTCCCGACACTCTGTCTACACAACCATTGAACATGCTCTGACGTAAAGAACTTCTTTTGTTTACTTGATTGAATGTAAGCTGTATGGGGGTAGGGGTCGTGTCTGTTTTGTGCATTGCAGCGTTCCCAGGGGCTGGTACAGGGCTTGGCGCACACTGAGCACTCATTAAATGTACTCTGAATGTGGTAAGGAGTGCTGACTGAATGAATGAGTTAAAGTACCGAACTAATATCCCATTCCCAAAAGGTACAGATAAGCCACCTTCTCTGCTAAGGATCCCAACTTATTTACCCCAACCTCGCCCTTTTTGTTTATATCAGCAGCAGCAACAACAACAACATATATTTATTTCCTGAAGAGAACTCAGCATATTGTTTTGCTTCCTCGGGGGGAGAGGGGAGGGAAAATCAGCTTTCAAGGTCTTTATCCGTTGCTCTTGAATAAGTTTTGTGTTTTCCAGGTTTGGGACTGTCCGAAGGAGGGAGCAGGCTGCCAAATTTCCTTTCTCTCTAACTCCTTACACAAACCCAAAGAGCCTTTTCACCAAATCATTAAATTCTACAGAGGTGGTCAAGCTCGCACTGCTTTTCATGAAACGGAGAAAGAAAAGGGTCCTTGAAGTTTAGAAGATGCCCAAGGAAAACTCCTTGAATGACATCAAAAGAACGAGTTTCCATAGCTGTTGAAGCACGAGGGCCGTGTATCCGCACAAAGGGGGACCGGGGCACCAGGACGGGCCCACCACTCTGTCCCAAGACAATTGGGTCACTGAAATAGGGAATTAATTACCATTGGAGAGTGGGCAGCCCATTCACCACTGGCTGAGTTTTATTAAACGCCAATATAAATAACAAAACAACTCTTGTGGCTGCACTATTCCTACACGCCAAAGGAAGGATTATGCTGGGGATTAACATCTTAAAGTCTATGAGACTTTCTGACTCAAGGCTCGGAGCTGGTAATCGTGTTTGTCTCCTGGTTCAGCGATTAGTGCTCTCTTTCTTGCACTTTCCCCTGGATAGCCAATGTCCCTTTTTGCAGGCACGGGCGGGGGGGGGGAGGGTGTCTCTCCCTAGTGGGCCCCTAAGTCCCCAATCACGCGCCGGCTGTTCTTTCCCCCTTACCTGTGCAAAACAATCAGAAAGCTGACGGGGATTGGCAAAATCTCCTACGGTAATTTCTTTCCTCCGTGGGAAAGAAGAGGCGCGTTTGGCTAGCAGATCTCATCAGGGATGACGAGAAGCCTGCCGGGCGCCGCCTTCACCAGAGCGGGTAAGGAGAGGGCAGGGTCGGCGAAAGAAGGAACAGAGCCTCCTACCACCTGCTGTGCAGATTCCCTCGCCACCAAGCAGAGCTTGTGCGTCAAGCTTGAATCCTTCCTGGTTGGAGTGGGTCACCAGAGCAAGCTATGCGGACTTGGGGCAAGGGTTTCGGGAATGGGGCTCAGGGTCTGTCTCCTCTTGCGAATTCCCACGACGCTAAAAATGTACGGAAGGGGAGGGGTTGAGGCCGTGAAGTGGCAAAGCAGCGACCTAGCCCGGACCTCTCCAGAGCTAGGGTGATGCCAAGTCCTTTCAGGACAGAATCCAAGGGAAGAACTAGGTTGAGATTAAGAATTCTGTCCGGGAGCCGTGGCTGGAGACAAGTACCAAAGCGGAGCAGAGCGTGGGTCTGCATTGTTATTTCCCTTGGCTTCCTTGGCTCCCGGGAAAATCCGCTCGCTCCCAGAGCTCACCACCACCAATAACGAACCCTGCCTGGCCTACCAGGGATCTTCTGCAAAGAAGGCTAATGGTTACCACCCTGGTCTCCCCTGTTCTGGAAACCGCATTTCCAGCTCCCAGAGAACTAGAGATGGTGGAGGTGAAAGATGTCCAGGATTGGATGACTTCTCGCCATCTTTCTGCCTGTTTGAGAGCTCAGCCCAAGCGTTGCGATTTAGGCTACGAAGTCCTCTTTGGCAGGCAGGCACGTGATCCTGTTCTTTTACTAGAGCGTAGTCGCACCCTCTCCTAGCCAGCAGAGTGGCTTACTGTGAATTGCGGGTCAGGCTCGCTGGGCGGCCAAATCTTTGCTCTTTTATTCTCTTGGAAGAGCGCGCCCCTTTGGGCAAACCCGCGCCCCCCACCCTCCCCGTATATTCACCTGCAACAGCAAGAGTCTGGCGTGGGGACCATTTGTCCTCTGTCGCCACTTGTGAGGTCGAAGTGTGGATGGGATGTAGCCTATGGCCCCTCGGCAACACCTACACTAAACTTTAGGGCTTTTGGGTCGTCTCAAAGTTCAAGCTTCTTAAAAGCAACAAAGACTTTCTAAAGATCTCCACCCCATCACCCCTCCCCTACTTCACTTTTCCCTGGCTACAAGCACTCGGGGCCCCCTTTCTTTCTAAGGCTTGGGGATGAGTTTAAATCACTGTGCTCCCATTTCTTGATAACTGCATGCTTTGAGCTTTTGTTCTCTTAAAGTAGAATTGCACACTGAAAGAAGGGCTGAAGATGAACAGTTTGACCCTTTAGGACAGTTCACGCAATGGACAGGAGAGGCCCCAGTCACCATCCTTGCTGAAGCTATTCAGGCATTCCCCTCCCTCTTCGCATAACATTTCAGCCTCGTTTCATCTGGACAATCTTTTAGACCACACAAGTACCTCTTGAATTTATTTAAGTTAAAAGAGTGCTAGATGAGTCCAGCTAAGGATATTTGGCCTTGGCCACGTCTTTGTAAATCTGAGTACAAATCGAAATTGCTTTCTTTCAGCAAAACCCAGCAAAATGCTGAACAAACAGAATTCTGCTATCCAGGCAACTGGATGTGAACGCTTGGTCTCTGGATTGCACTAGCATTATTAGATCCTCCTACAACATCCTTGGGACTGTTTCTTTTTTTCCTTTCTTGTTTTAAATGTTCTTTTCATAGTGGGAAATACTTCCAGAAGTGTTCTATTTTCAAGTGTGAAGAGCGACACTACTCTTGAAAGGTACAGTACAAACACACAACCAGAATTCTGAGAGTTCAAGATGTACACCCGTACTTCACATGGTGATCTAATGTATATCACTGCATACACCCAAAGAAGCCCTTATTTTTTAAAAAAATTTTTATAAACTCATGATGTCTTTATACATAAATGGATTAGAGATTGATTTATGTCAATGTTTGAATATATACACAATTCCTTAAGTTTCTTGACAGTGTTGGAAATCTTTTATCCAGTTGAAGGCAATTTCTAGAAGAGGAAATATGCAGTTTATCCGCATACCATCTTACCATTACTACATATCTGCAAAGGATATATTTAAATAAGCATTATTAACTTACCACTATAACTTATCAGTCACTGACTGTATAGAAGGTTGGGTACACATGTACCCTTTCAGTGCACCATAAAAACATAAAATCTTGGGAGAACATAAAAACTGGGGAGTCAGACACCCAAATACTGTTAACAATCAACTAAAGAAATCCATTGTGTGTTTTACTGGTACTAAACACCCAGCTTGATCTTGGTGTTTATTTAGGGTTAGACAAAAGCTTACCAAGTTTTCCTCTAAGCTTCTACTTAACTGGATGCAGATTATGCTCTTTCCCAAATGTCTTTTATCATCAAATCAACCCAAATCTTCTTAACTAAGCCAAATTTTTAAACAATCTGTCCAAAGAGATATGTCACTATTGATGCTAAAAGAAATGTCCCTTTGCTTTCTATTACATTAATCTACTAGCTTGTGTTTCTTTTCGGGCAACGAAAGATGTAGATATCAAAACACTGACACACCATGGCTTTTCCCATCATTCTGGTATTAGCTTTTAGCAGTCTTGGCATCATTTCCTCAGAACCTAGCTTTCTCATCCTTTACTTCATTCAAATTAAACAAACAAGCAACAATCCTGCATCCACTCCCACATACTCCTTCCATCCTTGCCCATTATTGAAGACCATACACTTAGTGGTCTTTCTTTTGGGGGAAATGCTAGAAGAGTGTGTGTTTGTGTGGTATCAGTGATCATTGTTATAAAATAATTTTCATGTGTACATGCAACCAAGGTAAGCATTTCTGGCATCGTTCACTACTGACCTATCTTCTGTTTTATCTAACTCCTTTATGAAGTTTTTTTTTTTTTTTTTTTTTTTTTAAAGATTTTATTTATTTATTCATTTACACCACCCCCCCTTGCTGCTTGTGCTCTCTAGGTCAGCCAACCACGCCGTGCGGGCGGGCCTGCCCTCACCAGGAGGCCCCAGGAACCGAACCCGGGGCCTCCCATATGGTAAACGGGAGCCCCACTGATTGAGCCACAGCCGCTCCCCTTTTATGAAGTTCTGATTCTGCCAGTTCATTATACAGAGTCAGAGACCCAAAGAAGGGTGAGAGAGGCGGATGCTGCATATTGGAGAGACTGACCCTCTCTTTTATTCTCTCTTTATCATTTCTGCACTTCTAACAAATTCTGAAGGGACTGAGAAGGTAACTGAGGAAATAATGCTTTCAAATTTAGGGAATTTATTTTTTTAAAGTGTGGTTCCCCTTAAGCAAATATCAAGGAACCAAGTGAAATTCATGGCAGTTTTCCAATTATTTTAAGACAGAATGAAGTCTGGAGGTAGGAGACCTGCAGTGAATAACAATCTAGCAGGAACCTAACTTTATTTTCTTTACTTTGTACCTTCCAATCTTGCTCTTTTTTTCCCTGCAGATAACATTAAACAGATTAAAACCATGCTCAAACACAACAACCACTTTCATCATCCCCTTCTTTGAAACACAAGTTATTTCCAATTCTTACAAACTGACTGAAACAGAGAGTCACAGATAGTATTCTATTATCCTGTCACTCTTCAACTCTTAACACCCCAACTGCATCTTGCTTAAACCCATTCTGTAAATGTGATTCAAGAGACGCCTCTCCAGTCTACTGGAGTCCAGATGCATCCTCGTCACTCATCTCCCCTCTAACATTCAGCCCAGAGCTCACTCTTCTGGGGGCTCTGGTTCTGTCTGTAAGGAAATTAGCGTGAGGGATGTAGATGCGGGGGGCGGGGTGTCTGGGGGAATGACAAGCAATTCAGAACAAGTTTCCTCCAAAGTTCGGTGGCCCTTAAGCTCTTTTTCCCCATTGAAAAGCCGGGGGCGAGGGGGGAGGGGGGAATCCAGAGGACGAGCCAGGTGTCCCCACAAGGCCCTCCAGCGTGTAGCAGAGGCCGCGGAAATGTGAGAGCAGTCCATTCGCGCTCATGAGCCACAACTCTGCTGCTCCTCGCGCTCAACTCCCTGCCATCCACGCAAGAAGTCTTACTCCCTGCCTGGCCATAAGCTAGGGGTAATCCGAGGGGCGGGAATCGTCAGGGCTTCGAATCTCTGTCTGTCATAGGTAAAATCAGGAGGTCCCATCCAACTGTATCCAACACGTGTTTTTATTCTCATATCCTTTGAACGCCACCCCACCCCCATGCCATTTTCCCCTCCAGGAGACGCCTCTATGAACCACTACCACCCGGTCTTCTCCCTTTACCTCACCCGCATCAGTCTGCAACTCAAGCATGTTCGCCCACAGTGGGCCCACAGCTCGCCAGCCACAACCCTTTCCTTCCCTAACCGAATGAATGCGTTTTAAAATCGTTTACTATTTGATACAGCTCCTAAGAGGCTTTGCCAAGAGACGGCCCGCAGCAACACAGGGCTGACTGCTTTCCCCAGGATTCTGACCCCCATTAACTAATTCGTCTGCTCCCATCGCCCCAGAGCTAGGAGACGGTGCAGCGCCGAGTGTGCGCGCGCGCGCGCCGGGGCGGGGGAAGCCATGGTGTCAGAGAGGACCCGGGCGGGGGCGACAGGCCTGCCCACCCCCCCCCCAACGGTCCCCAGTGCCCCGGCCCCTAATGAGCCGCTGAAAGAGAGCGAGCTCCAGTGCGCGTGGCTCCCTGGCCTCCCGGAGTCCGGGGCGCCCTGATTGGCCAGCTGCGCCTCGCGACCTCCATTCATTAATAAATTAGCGGCACGCTCCAGCCGAGCGCAAGCCACCAATCACAATGGGCAGCGGCGGCGACAGCAGCCGCAGCATGAGCCGCCGCAGCCGCAGCTTCGGCAACAGCCGCAGCCTCTAGCTCCAACAGGAGCTTTAAAACCATTTTATGCTGATTAGAGAAGGGAGGGAGACGAAAGTGGGGGGCGGGGGGAGGAGGAGGATGGATGGCTGGGCCAG
The DNA here is from genome assembly GCA_026826555.1 of Tolypeutes matacus. Lineage (NCBI taxonomy): Eukaryota > Metazoa > Chordata > Mammalia > Cingulata > Chlamyphoridae > Tolypeutes > Tolypeutes matacus. The sequence continues at coordinate 9,258,066 of JAKSZT010053767.1, read as the reverse complement.
GGGAGGGGAGAAGGGGGTAAAGAAAGAGAAAGAAATGAATGATGATAATTCAATGAAAAGAATAGGCCAGGGGAGGGAAAAGCGGGGGAGAAGGGCGGCCGGAACAGGGGGAGGAGGAGGCGGCGGCCAAGGGGGTGTGAGGTGGGAGCCCTGGGGGTAGATATGATTGTTTTCTTGGTGGTATATAAGGGGTTTTAAGGAGAGTCGTGTGCCAGACACGCAGCCACTGAACCACAAGCAGCTTCGCTTTAACTGGAGTGCCTGGGAGTCGCGTGCCAGGAGCCGCACGGCCGGGGACTGACTGACAGACACGCACCACCACCACAACACACGAGACCCGGGCGGGCCGCCGCCGCCGGGGCTCTTGGCAAACGCCCTAGTAGGAGAAGTCCCCCGCCGAGGTGCGCCGCAGTAACGCCAGGCCCTCTGCATCCAAGCCGGGAGAAAGACGCTGCGCTGCGCTCCCGGCTGCGTGGACATTCTCTGCACACGCCAAAGTCACTGCGGCGCTGAAGCACCTTTAGCGCGAAGTAAGTATGCACACCACGGCTTCCAACTTTGAGGTTTCCCGCACTCGGCTCAAACACGTCCGCAGGCCCTCTGCCCCTGCACTCTTTGTCTGGAGGCTGGCAGAGTGCGGGACCTGGCTGGCTGGCTGGCTGCGGGGTCCTAAAGAGGAGCGCTCCAGAGCGTTGAGAGACGGGAGGGGTTTCTTCCCCAATTGAACACCTTCCTCCATGGCGCCGTTCAGACGTAGTCCTCTCCTGTGCGAACAGGAGCACTACCTGGTGACGCCGAGAACGTGCCTCTGCTACTATATTTACCCCTCGTTTGCTTCTTTCTCCCTCCCTATTTGTCTTCGGTAGGATGTTCGTCAAATCCGAGACCTTGGAGTTGAAGGAAGAAGAGGACGTGCTGGTGCTGCTCGGCTCAGCCTCCCCCGCCTCAGCGGCGCTGACCCCTCTGTCGTCCAGTACCGAGGAGGAGGAGGAAGAGGAGGAGGAGGAGGAGCTGGGTGCGCCCGGTGAGGCGCAGCGGCGGCGCGGGGCCGAGGCTAGGTCCGGAGTGCGGGACGGCTCAGCGGCCGGCGCTGGGAGCAGCAGGCCCGCGCGGCTGCTGGACCTGCCGCACGAATGCAAGCGGCGCCCCTCACGGGCCCGGGCAGTCTCCCGCGGTGGCAAGACGGCCGAGACTGTGCAGCGCATCAAGAAGACCCGCAGGCTGAAGGCCAACAACCGCGAACGTAACCGCATGCACAATCTCAACGCGGCGCTGGACGCTCTGCGCGAGGTGCTCCCCACTTTTCCCGAAGACGCCAAGCTCACTAAGATAGAGACCCTGCGCTTCGCCCACAACTACATCTGGGCGCTCACGGAGACCCTGCGCTTGGCCGACCACTGCGGAGGCGGCGGCGGGGGCCTGCCGGGGGCGCTATTCTCCGAGGCGGTGTTGTTGAGCCCTGGAGGCGCTAGCGCCGCCCTGAGCAGCTGTGGGGACAGCCCATCGCCCGCCTCCACTTGGAGTTGCACCAACAGCCCCGCGCCGTCCTCCTCCGCGTCCTCTAACTCCACTTCCCCCTACAGCTGCACTTTATCGCCTGCCAGTCCGGCGGGTTCAGACATGGACTATTGGCAGCCTCCGCCTCGCGATAAGCACCGTTACGCACCTCACCTCCCCATAGCCAGGGATTGCATCTAGAGACGCCATCTCTGCCACCCACACCCACCAGGCTTTAGTGGGTTCCTTTTCCTGTCTCCCACCAAGCCCTCCTCCCACCCCTCCCTTGTACCCTTTCCATGACCTGGTCACCACTTCACTCCACAGAGCACATGTAGCCGTTCTGATTCCTCGGTTTTGTTGCATTCCTTGGCTATGAGTTTTCTTAATTCGACGGGCTCTGATTGAATGAAGGTGTGATGGAGCTTATTATCAAGGAGGATGATGAAGTTTGGGGTGCGTTTCTTGAGGTTAAAGAGACACCGGGAGGAGATGAGAGTGGCTAGCGAAGGGGCTTGCAGAGCGGACTGAAGCTCCTCCCTACGCTGTAACGCCTGAGGACTCCGTGCAGTTCGTGTGAATCTCCCAAGGGAAATGCAACTGGTTCCTGTGTTCTCGTCACCTTTGCATCTACATAGAGATGTTAATGTCGAGTAGAAAGAAATGTATCTTAGCATCTGAATGATTTTACCGGTAATAATATTATCCACAGATTTGCAATGGCTGGCATCTGCTTTATTCCCATTGCTGTCTGCAGGCTGTGGGAATTTCACCTGTCAAACCGAACTTTCTCTCTCTGATGTGCACTTTGTTCGGCTTCCCAGATTCGTCACAATGCCCATTGTCCCGTCCTTCTCTTTCCTTTTTCTTCCCCATTTTGCCATCTGTCTCTTATGATTTATAAGGGGGGAGGGGGGAGTTGTTTTGTTAGAGGGCCAGGTTAGAAGTCATTGTATAATTTGTAGGCTTTGTAATGATTGAAAGCAAGCGTGGAAATTTAGGCTGAACTCTCTATCAAAAGGAAAAATGTGGAGGAAAAAGGAAAAATAAGGAGGGAGGATTGCTTCATGAATTATTTATCTTGACCTTTTAGGGAGAAGGAACTCCCCAATTCTTTCAAGAGATTAAATATAAATCAACAGACTGAAAACCTAAGCAGACACGGAGCATTATCAGGATCAGCCACACACGTGTTCCCTTCTATTTATTATAAAGAAAAAGTTCATGGGAAAAGTATGTATTTTTTGTATATTCTACAGAGTTTATTCTAGTATGTATTTACATCTAGAAAATTGTTCTTGTGATTAAACTATAAACAAAGATCTAATTTTCATAATTTTTGTGTGTGGTAAAACTTTTTCCCATTTCTGTGGTTTATAGAAGCAGAATGAGTTGTGTCTCTCTGAAATTCTCCACATGTCAGACTGAGTGGAGCATTTGTAGTATTCAACAATTTCTGTGCACAGTATTCCACTGATATACATTCAAAAAAATTTACAAGAAGCTAAATCATAGTTGAGACACTAACACTGAAATAAGAGTGTAACTCTAGGTAAAGCACACACTTTGTTTTCTAAGAAATCAATTGCTGAGCAAACAAGGTGAGCAAAAACAAAAGCAAATGATATGATCACTAAGCCTTCATAAGTTTCAAAGTTTAGAAAACCTAGATTTAAAGAAATAATGAAGTTGAAATTTCTTGGTGGAGTGTGTAGAAACTTGATCCTTACACCTAACCTCTTTGGGCTTCAGTTTCCTCAGCTGTAAACTGAAGGAATTAGTATAATCTAGGAGCCCCTTACAGCTCTAGCACTGTGATAAAACAGTATTAATAAATTAATTATGGAACCTGGTTTCATATTAGCCATTTTAACAAGCTAGTTGGTTTGAAAAGTAAACACCTAGAAAAAGGAGATACACAGGGTAGGCTGTAATGAAAATGATCTGAAAGAAATAGCTTGGCTTTCCAATCCTTGTTAAAGTTATTACATAGTCAAACTTCTTCAAAGAGGAAGCAATAATAGTTTCCTAGTCTCCAAGATACTTAACCCTATAATTTACACCTTAATCTCCAAAGCAGAAATGATTAACCTTTGGCTGGTTTGGGTCAAAGATGACCAAGTGAAGACTGACCACATTCTAAGCTTAAGCCCCATTGGGGGCTAGAAAAGATCACCAGCTAAGTTTAAAAAAAAAAAAAAAACTCACATCCCCAACCCCTCTCCCAACATGAATTTCATATCTGCTTTTAGTTAGGGTCAAATTTTCTACTCTTCTACATAAAGCAATGATCATTTCTCCTGAGATGTCTATCTGAAACTATTCCTCCTTTCCATCCTTATGGGTAGTATTAAGCTTTTAATAATTTAGTAATGCAAAAAATAATAATTTAGTAACTCAAAGGAAGACTCAACCCAGTGTTTTGTCTTACTATTCATAGCTGGAATTAAGAGAGAACTGTTGGAAAATCCCCTACTAATTTAATGATTGTGTTATTCTTAGCCACTCTGATTATCTGATAAAGGGAGAAAGTGATATGTCCCCTATAATCACATTTTTGTATCTAGTGTTTAAAAAGTCAAGCAAAGCAATCAAAGCAATTGTAGTAGGAGAGCTTTAAAACATCAGATTATTGATGCCAAACAATGTTTCTTCTGGTGTGATGATACTATAGATGGTGTGTGCTTCCTTTGGAAACTTGCCAAAGAAACAGTTCATGGTACACATCCACGGAGGCAGCCCCTCAGGTGCAGTTGCTCTTCCAACTCTATCAGAAACCTCAATTGGTGGGCAAATCCATAAACAGATGAGTAATGGCTTAGTTGGAGAGGCATTGATGGGTAGACGATTCAATAATTTGAGTAAGGGTAATGCCAACGACTTAATAAGCCTCCACCTAGCTGAATCTAGAAGAGACCTCCACAGTTTATCTAAGCCCAGAGCCCTCTTCAGGTTAGTAGAGCCGGAGCTTGCGGGTCCCCACACACATCTAGCAGCATGGCGTTCATGCCAGGAGTTCCTTCTGACATCTGCGCTCCACACCCAGGCTTTTCCTTTCCCGTCTAGAGCAGATCTTGTTTTACACTAAATTGGTGCAATTATTTTTATGACTTCTAATCATCTTTAGCGGTGATTAAGTTGCTGCCTCACTTAGCGCTGGGAATTCTCCTCCCTAACCCACAGCAACCCTCAACAGCCTGTGGGCTGAGGCCCAGTCGTCCTCCTCCCTCCCTACCCCTAGCCTGTAGAACTGCAGGGTCGTAGCGGCTGCAGAGGGAACAAGGCCGCCTTTCTATTTTTCCACCTCCCTCCCCACGGTGTAACAGCGCGGTGACAGGGTGGTTCCTTCTGCACCAAGCAAGCTAGTGAACCATGCCGTTCTATTTCTGGCGGCTCCCTGAGGACAGGCATTTCAAGTAACTGTGTGGAGATTTTCTTCGGGTGACTCCTTCTCACACCGCCAGTGTAGCTAGATGCTCCCAGAACTCGCCGGTGCCCTGCGGCGTGTTTACTGCAGCACTTGGAGGCGCGAAGGCTGGTAGTGTCTGCTTAGGAGACGTAGCTTCCAAGCTGCGGTGGTTCTGGGATTGGTTGGGGTTATCTGTTCTAAACTTTCCATGCCTTGTTAAGGCTTGTTTTCCCTTCACCAGATTTTTAAAAATCCACTTGAAGACCGAGAAGGAGGAAAGGAAAAAGCAGAGACGCGGGCCGCGGGTGGCCGGGCCTGCTGCGGAATCTGGGCCCAGGCTCCGCGGGAGGTGGGGGAAGGGGCGGAGGCTGCCGGGTCCCCGCCGCACGTGGGCAAGTCCTGGGTGGGCCCCTCCCGGGCCGAGCCCCACGTTCCCCCGGCGGAGGCGAGGGCCCCAGGCGGCCTTGGCCAGGACGGAACGAGGGCCCACTCGGCCGGTCCCTGAGTCCAGCCCGTAGACCCAAGAAATGAACCTGGGCCCAAGGCCACCTTCAGCCGCGCCCACTCGCCTTTCGGAGTTGCAGGCGCCGCAGGCTGCGAAAGAGCGGAGAGACCGGACCCACCTGCCAGACAGCCTGGGAGTTGAGGCGCCCCCACTCAACTCGCCTCTCCACCCGCCCCGCACCTCCTCCAGGACACAGCCTAAGGCAGGTTGTGACTCCTGTGCACCTGCACCTGGAACCCGTTAAAAGCTCCTCCTCCTCACCGCCAGCCTCAGCTTCTTTCCCCCTGGCTCCCGGGCTCCCAGGCAAGCTTTGAATGTATTAATTAAATAAAGGGGGGCAGCCCTTGAAGCCGGCCAATGCGGGGCGCTCCTGGGAGCGTGAAAGTCCCAGCCTCCGAATCCGCAAAAGAAAATGTGTGAAAAGAGAATTAGTGAAATTAGGTTAGACCAATAAAACGTGAGGGCTCCAGCACCCCCCTTCCCACTCCCCCAGCCTGGGGCTAGAAGGGCTATCTGGTCTGATCTATTGTTTCCCGCCAGGGCAGGGGGTTCATTGTGTGATAAATAATTCCCCTTGCATTTTTTTTTTACTCTTAAAAAAAAAAAAAGTATTTGCATAATCACTGCTTTGATGTGGTCAGAAATCGGAGGCTCGATCTCCCCAAATCTGTTTTTGGTAGCGAAGCAACAAAGCTGCAGCCAGATCTTTCACTTCGCTGACAGTGCGTGGGGCAGGTTGTCAGAAACAGCAGCTTTAAGCTGCTGCCTCCCTTTTTTAAAAAAAATTTTTTTAAAGGATTCACTTTAATGATTAAACTTAAGGAATGTTCAAAGGGGGGGGGAGGGAGTGTAAAAGGTGAGAGTTCTCGCCCCCACCCTCCCCCATCCGTCAAGGTTCATTATTCTCTGCAGTCTCTTTTCCAAAGCGCTTGGGTGGAGGCGGGTGCGGGGTACGCGTTGCTCGCGGCCTCCGGACGTGGCCCCTCAGCCCAAGAGGGGAGAGGTCTGCAGGAGCGGTCCTCCTCGCCCCCCACTCCTTTTTCTTTATCCAGTTTGGTTTATTGTGCGTGGATGGGGTTCGTATTATGGAGGATGCTGAAGTGAGTCACTGTTTAGTCCTTGAGTGGAAACCCGGGGTGGGGGTGGGGGTTCCCCTGGGAACGCAGCTTGGGGGCTGTTTCAGATGGTTTCCGACGAGCAAAGAAATCCAGTCATCCGGAAAGCAGAACGGGAAAACCAGTGTGGCTGAAGCTATTATTTCCTTGCAAGGTGGCCTGAATCAGGAGTACTGAGTGGGAAAGGATCCTGATGGTGTGCTCTACAACAAATGACTTTTTTTTTCCCCTTCCCGTGCCAGTGTCGGGAGAGGGGAGTGGAGGGAACGAATAGGGGGAAATATGGGGGAGCAGAGAAGCATTTCTTCCCCTAGCTTTCGCTCACATTCTCGTCTTCTCCAGTCTCTCAGACTTCCAAGGGGGACACGTCAACTTGGATTACAGACTGGGAACACCCGGTGAAAGGCCCGGGCTCGCGAGGACACAGACCGGCGTTGACTCCGCCCTCCAGCCTGGGTAGGTTGTTTTTTTGAGAGAGAAACGCTCGGCCTCTGGGGACCGGATCGCAGGGATCCCAGAATACTGTGGGCGGGGAGATGGAGACGGGAAAGGAGGAGGATGCGGGATGCACCTGAGCGTCCCGGGTCTCACTCCTTCTCCCTCTCGCTCTCCCTTGGCCTCACATCTCACAGAGCTGACCCTGCGCCATTCTTCAGGTGTCACTAGGTTTTGGATCGCAGAGCTTCAACGACGGTTAGCTCATCATCAATTCTTTTTACTTGTTTATCTTTCCCTTTTACTTTTCCAGGCTGTAACTGTATAAGCATTCACTTTTTCTCATATTAACTTTCTCGCAAAGCAAGAGCCACATGTTTCTTAAGAAATAAAAGGTCTTGGGATCCAAGATTCTTCCCGAAGGAGGCATGCTTTTAATTTTGGTTGGACTTTGGGGGCAGCTTTCTAGATTTGTGTCACCTGGCAGACACTTTACTTAACCACGTGTAGAATTCCAGGGATGTGAGAAATCAAGAGGCATAAAGTTGAAATTATTTCCAAAAGACACTTCTCCAAGAGAAGGCTCTTTGGACTGTAGCAATAATTTGTTGCAGTAATAAGTATGTATCTTGTCTCATAGATCTTGATTGTAGAGCAGGCTGTGTCATCAATGTTTTTCTCCATTTCTCCTTCCTTTCTAACGATCCCTTCACCACCATCTCTTTGTTTCTCTTCACTATGTCTTTCCGTGCTTAAATTCTCATTCCCATTTTCACTCCATTTCACTCAGTACCATTTCATCTTTCTGTTACTTACACTGACACATGCACTTCTTGAGGCATATCTGGAAACATCAAGCAGTGGAGCAAAGAACCAAAACCTTTGCCTATTTTATTTGATTTAGAAACAATTGAGTGAAAGTGCTGAAGTCCATGTAAAATGAAAATAAGAACCTTCAAAATAAGCAGAATGAACTGGGAGCTGGTTTCCATGGCAGCAGCTTGCAATAAAGCCTAATTCCTTGTGACAAAGAGGTCATCTTCCTTTTCAAATGTGTTTATGATCCCTTTGTGTATTGTATTTTGGAATAAAAGCGTCTCTGCACTATCAGGGCTCCAGGGGCAGCACTATGACTCTCAAGGGGGTTTATTACCTCCTTGGCATAAGAATAGCAGAAAGAAGCCAAACTAGTGCCAAGTGTGACAAAAGAGTAACCCCACGGGCTTGCCATTGCTTTCTTTCTGTAATACATAAATGTGGCCATGCACTGAAGTAATTAAAAAATGAGGGATTTTGGTATAACTTCAGTTTGACTTTGTTTTTTTCCCCCCAACCTTTTGCATAAACTAAAATACCATATCCAAACAAATATGAGAATATTGATTCAATGTGAGGACATGATTAATTTATCTTCTAGTCTTTCTTCCCAGATAGTTTTGGAAAAGAAGCCAAGTGAGGAAAAATCTTGGATAGACCCATGAAACTATCTGAAGGAAAGTCTAACTATAAACTTTAGTTAAGTATATTACTAATATATTAATGTTTTTTTTTCATATCACAGTGCCTAGAATATGATTAATAAATGTTTATCGAATCAAGTCTATCTAAAACAATAATGTTTTCCTTATCTCTCAAAATTACTACAGCAGCAGCTTGGAAACAGATAAGAAAGAAAACATCATTTTGTTGGCAAGGGAGCAGTAAAGCAGCCCCACAGTCCTGCATTCAAATCCAATGTTTCTCTTGAATTAGCAGATGCTATAAGACCCAAACTGCATGACAATGGCCATGTTCACAGGCAAACATTTCAAGCAGAGCTCTTGATGTGCTCATCTGTAGTGGAAGCTCTCATCATTTTTAATAGACCTGGGGGATTCCATCTTTAGTTTGGGAAATAGAAAAAAGTTGGAGTGAAAAATGAGGTTTATGATACAGCTGTGAAAATTTTTAAGAAGGTTTCAGTTCTACTTGAGTAGAATGATTCTGGAATCTTAGAATATTCTGGTCTCCTACAATGGGGAGAGCTAACTAGACTTCCTAGAATTTCTTCAGACAAAATGGTTCTAAATTACAAGAGATGAAGCTGAAATGATGAATACATTGGCCAGTGGTACTGGTGCCCAAATTGCCTTAATATAACTTAATCTTTCTTATACTCATGTCTTCCATAACAACATGTTTGGGTTGGTAATGATGGAATATATCACAAAGCAGGCTGGAGCAAATTCCTATGGTGACAACCACTGATCATAGTTCTCCAAATAATTGCTGTTTCTTTGTCTTCTACCTAAGAAAATATCAAAGTCCATTTTTTTTCAATAGCTTACTTTTCCTACCCAAGCAAAATGAGTAAAACCTTTCCCAGAGACATTCTGATCCTGGTGTTACCAGAACTTTGGTAAGAGGCTAGAAGGAGACTATTTAAACTCAAATTTTTGTATTCATGACACACTTTCAAATTCTAGAAATTTTGTTAGCAAATTTGAAGGGATTGGTGGTCTCAAAACAACATCAACATACTCAGTGGGGAAAGGTTGAAAGCTTTCCCCCTAAGATCAGGAACAAGACAAGGATGCCCACTGTCACCATTGTTATTCAACATTGTACTAGAAGTTCTAGAGAGGGCAATTAGACAAGACAAAAAAATTAAAGGCGTCCAAATAGGAAAAGAGGAATTAAAACTCTCACTGTTTGCGGATGACATGATCCTGTATTTAGAAAATCTTGAAGTATCCACAACAAAGCTACTTGAACTAATAAATGAGTTCAGCAAAGTGGCAGGATATAAGATCAACACGCAAAAATCAGTAATGTTTTGTACACTAGTACTGAACAATCTGAGGAGGAAATCAGGAGGAAAATTCCATTTTCAATACCTAGTTAATTTAACCAAGGAAGTACAGGACCTATATGCAGAAAACAACAAAAAAATGCTAAAAGAAATTTATTTTTTTTTTATTTTTTATTTTTTTTTAAATTTTTTTTTTTTAAAGATTTTATTTATTTATTCATTTATCCCCCCCTTGCTGCTTGTGCTCGCTGGGTCAGCTAACCACGCCGTGCGGGCAGGCTTGCCTTCACCAGGAGGCCCCGGGAACCGAACCCGGGGCCTCCCATATGGTAAACGGGAGCCCTACTGATTGAGCCACAGCCGCTTCCCTAAAAGAAATTTAAAAAGACCTAAACAAATGGAAAGACATTCCATGTTTATGAATTGGAAGAATAAATATCGTGAAGATGTCAATCTTGCCCAAACTGATTTATAGATTCAATGCAATACCAATCAAAATCCCAACAGCTTACTTTACAGAATTAGAGAAGGCAATTACCAAATTCATCTGGAAGGGTAAGTGCACCCGAATAGCCAAAATATTCTAAAAAAGAAGAGCAATGTGGGAGGAATTTTGCTGCTGACCTTGAAACATATTACAAAGCTACAGTGGTCAAAACAGCATGGTACTGGCATAAAGATAGACATATCGATCAGTGGAATAGAATTGAGAATCCAGAAATAAACCCTCACCTATACAGTCAACTGGTTTTTGACAAACCTACCAAGCCCACGCTGATGGGAAAAAACAGTCTCTTCAACAAATGGTGTTGGGAAAACTGGATATCTATAACCAAAAGAATGAAAGAGGACCCCTATCTCACCCCCTATACAAGAATCAACTCAAAATGGATCAAAGATCTAAATATAAAAGCCAGGACCATAAAACTACGAGAAGAAAATGTAGGGAAATATCTTCAAGACCTTGTAGTAGGTGGTGGTTTCTTGGACCTCACACCCAAAGCACGTGAAACAAAAGAAAAAGTAGATAAATGGGACCTCCTCAAAATTAAACACTTTTGCACCTCACAGGACTTTGTCAGAAGGGTGAAAAGGCAGCCAACTCAATGGGAAAAAATATTTGAAAATCACATATCTGATAAGGGTTTAATATCCAGGATATATAAAGAGATGTTACAACTCAACAATAAAAAGACAAATGACCCAATTAAAAAATGGGCCAAAGACTTGAATAGACATTTCTCTGAAGAAGAAATACAAATGGCAAAAAAACACATGAAGAAATGCTTAACATCACTCATGATTAGGGAAATGCAAATCAAAACTACAATGAGATATCATTTCACACCTATCAGAATGGCCACTATGAAAAAGACAGAGAACTACAAGTGTTGGAGAGGATGTGGAGAGATAGGAACACTTCTTCACTGTTGGTGGGAATGCAGAATGGTACAACCACTATGGAGGACTGTTTGGCAGTTCCTAAAGAAGTTGAATATAGACTTGCCATATGACCCTGCAATACCACTACTGGGTAGATACTCAGAAGAACTGAGAGCAGTGACACTAACAGACATCTGCACACCGATGTTCATAGCCACATTATTCACCATTGCCAAAAAGTTGGAAACAACCCAGGTGTCCATCAACAGATGAATGGATAAACAAACTGTGGTCTATTCACACGATGGAATATTATGCAGCTGTAAGAAGAAATGAAGTCATAAAGCATATGGCAACATGGATGAATCTGGAGGACATTATGTTGAGTGAAGCAAGCCAGACACAAAAGGACAAATACTGTATGAATGCATTACTATGAACCAAAATATTGTGTAATATATTGTTTGATTCACACACACACACACGCAAAAACAAACAAACAAAAAACAAAAAACAAAACAACAAAAAATTTACATGTATCCATTACATTTAATTGAGAAATGTATATATTTATTCATCTGTGTTTACTTTTTAGTTTTTAATTGCTTATGTTTTCAATTATTAAATGTACAAAATAAAGTTAAAAAAAAAAAAAAATAAGCAACCGCAGGAAGTAGATGTGACTCAAGCAGTTGGATTCTTGTCTACCACATGGGAGGCCCCAGGTTCGATCCCCAGGGCCTCCTGGTAAAGGCAAGCTGGCCCGTGCCGTGGAGAGCTGGCCCAGCAAGATGACACAACAAAGGGAGATGCAGAGGAGAGACAGTGAGAGACGCAGCAGATCAGGGATGTGGTGGCTCGGGCGGTTGAGTGCCTGTCTCCCAAACCAGAGGTCCCAGGATCAGTTCCTGGTGCTTCCAAAGGAAGAAAAGCAGACACGGAAAGAACACATGGTGAATGGACACGGAGAGCAGACAGCAAGTGCAAAAACAACAATGGGCGGGGGAGACAAGAGGGGAAAAAAAAAAAAAAGCAATTGCACGAACTTCCTCTCTCTTTCTGCCTGGACCAGCCCACAAGTATACCTGGGACCCATAACCTGTTATTTTCTGCCATTTCTCTTCTCTTCTCTCAGTTCCTTAATAAACTACTGGCCTAGCTGAACTGGCATGTTCTTAAATTCTTTTATGTAACACAGCCGAGAACCTAGAGGAATCCGGCTACAGTTGTACTACATTGCAAATGTAATGAATTCCACTGAATTGTATACTTAACATGATTAAAATGACAAGTTTTATGTTATATATATTTCACCACAATAAAATTTAAAAATAAATAAGAAAAAAAACCAACAACAACAACATTAAACAAGGAAGGAATTATTACGCCACACAGTATCTCACTGTGCCTCAAATAAAATATGAAAACTGTCATCACCATCAGACCATTCACTTCATCACCCTTCAGCATTGTCACTGTTAGAGTAGAACTGCTTCTTGTCCTGGCAGTGCTCTTCCATATATTCAAGACAATATTCTTACCTGTTCCAGGAAAGGTAATTTTCTTGCTACTATCTTTATACCACTCTGCAACTCTTATCCAAAGCCTCTTATTTAATTTCATTCCCTGATATTCAGTTCCATTCCATCTGGCAAGACCCTGCTAGTGGGTATTGTGGAGGACCCGCCTAGTCTTCACCAGTGTCTGATTTCCCTCCCCTTCTGGGCATGTGCAGGCTCCTTACAATTGGGCGAGGTTCAGTTTCTGGTCTCTGTCTTCTGTCTTGAGATGGTAAGGCCAAGAGATCAAAGCTAATTGGACTTCTGAGCAGTTTTCCTTCTGAGTCACCTAAACTCACAGTAAGGTTGTATGAGGGAGAAAAAAACTTGTGAGTTAAGCCACTAAGATTTGATGGTTATTTGTTTTTGCAGCATACATTTTCCTGTGCTGATTAATATGGTTGTATATTTATTTCAGGACTATATAACTTATTTGTGGGAAGAAAAACGAGTCTTATTCATTGACCAAAACTTGGTGGCCCACCTCTGAAAAATATGAAACACACTAATTGTCTGAGGACCACCACATAAAACACTTGAAAATTCTGTTATAAACATTGTCCTTATTTTTAAAGCATGTAGTATTCCTTTCCTCATTTTTCTCAGTCTGGTTTTTTTAAAAGGTAAGTGTTTTTTCCTTTAAGATTTTATTTTTATTTATTTACTGCCCCCTCCCCCCTCATTGTTTTGCTCTGTGTGTTCTTCTGTGTCTGCTTGCCTTCTCTTTAGGCGGCAGCGGGAACCAATCCTGGGACATTCTGGAATGGGAGAGAGGCGCTCAAGCTCTTGCGCCACCTCAGCTTCCTGGTCTGCTGCATCTCTTATTTTCTCTCTTCCATTTTTGTTGCATCATCTTGCTGTGCAGCTCTCTGCTTGGGCCAGCACTCCTGAGCAGGCCAGCACTCCTGTGTGGTCCAGCACTCAGCGTGGGCTAGTACTCTGCTTAGGCCAGCTTGCCTTTCACGAGGAGGTCCTGGGAATCAAACCCTGGACCTTCTATATGGTAGATGGGAGCCCAGTCGCTTGAGCCACATCCTTTCCCCCTCAATCTGATTTTAATAAACTTAGATCTTATTTCTCCATGCTGCTTATATAGAAGTATGTATGAAGTTCTCTCTTTCACCACACTTAACCTCCCACACTACCTTGTGGGAAATTAACAATATGGAGTGGTACTCTACTTTGCATAGTATTTTTGAATGACTGAGGGCAATTTGCAAGAGGGGACCCATTATCCAGATACCTTCCCCTCCTGTATACAGCCATTTACTCTTTTTTTTTTTTTTTTTTTTTTTTTTTTTTGCCATTTACTCTTGGGAGAGCCCTGCAGGTAATTAAGTCTACCCAGAATGGGATAGTTCAATAGGTTCTAGAGGCTAGTTGGTTGAGTAGATTATTTCTGGGACACCATGGATAAAACTCACTGTGATAATATCATTTGATCCTCTTTTACCCAACCCTATAAGGAGACAGCATAAACTACACATTAAGCTGAAGTACTGTAAATAGCTTATTAGAGTATGTGATGAGGCTTTTTCACTTTGAGGAAGCCAGAGCACTGGATTAAATGAAGAAGATGGATTCATAGTTAGTACCTTTCTGTTACTGAGTAGCTGTGTGACTATAATAATAAGCAAATCTCTTAAAATTTCAGGCTTTAGTTCCTTAATTTAAAAATTATATAGTTAAACTAAATATTTCTAAATCCTCTTCTACCTCTGAATTTCAATGTTTCTATGAAGTTGAATAGTTTTTTACTTTTAGAAGCACTCTTGGACAAAAACTAACAGTTTTATCTTCACATATTTTCAGAAAGATTTGCTTTTAGAAGAGCACATTTTGATTTTCAAAAATACATGGAGAAACTGACCTTTAACTTACCTTTCCTAAATATGTCTTTAGAAATGAAAATTGGAGGCTTGAAAAAGGCAATAAAAATGTCCTCAAGACAAGGTAATGTTAACATTGACACCTAAGACTTGCCATGCACCTTGAATTTGATCTTGTTTTTCATTCAGCACTTGCACTGAAGAGAAGCCAGTCGTTTCAGGTGGGGAAGAAAAGCAAACCATTAAAAAAAAAAAAAAAAAAAAAAGACTTCTTTCTTTTAAGCTGCTTCCAGGCAGAGGCTGGCTATTTCTTTTATTCAGAGACTCATATTCCTTCATCTGCCTCCTTTCTCCCTGATCTTTAAAGGTGTCTCTTGATTTGGGCATCATGGATCTATACACTCACTACACAAAGCAATTTTAAATTGTTCTTCTTGGAGAGAAAACAGATTAAGTCTCAGATCCCCATGAATAGCTCTGCTCTCTCTTTTTAATAAAGAAGAGTTAGACTGGACCAATGCCGATGGCATATTTACCTTCATGAGCAAAAAAAAAAAAAAAAAAAAAAAAAAAAAAAAAAAAAAGTTAATTACTGCTTGGAGCAAGTTAGTCTGGCTGTCCTGAGCTGTCTTTTATTAGTTGTCCCCTTCATTAATTTCCCTCACTGGATTTGCTGCTAATAGCTGCCTGGTCCCAGTCAGCTCAAAGCCGCATCTGTGCCATTGAGCAGAAAAGTAGGAGCCTGGCCAAAGGGGGGTAGCGATGGGGTGAGGGAGATGCTATTTAAAAATCAACTCTTATTAACATGATGGTCTGGTTTGATGAAAAGGGAGAGGGAGGGCTTCAGAGCAGAGAGTTGGAGAGTAGAGGAGAGATAGTGAAATCTGAAAGAACCGGCTGTAAGCTTGGTGGTATGGATTTTTACTTCACTCCTACGAATTAGTGTTCCCTTGGCATCAGCTTAGAAGAATACTTTTTTTCAAATACTAGATGAAATGTACTACTCTATCATTGAACTTCATGGAGAAGTGTTGATCTTTTAGTAAGGGAGGTTTGGTTTTTGCTATATGATGCAGAGTCTTTGAAATATCTAAATCAATAAAATATTTTTTTCCTTTATAAGTTTAGAATTTATTAATTTAGCTTGATACAGTGCACTGACTACATAGACATTTTTTCATTCTGTTCCAGCTACATTGTATTTTATTTAGGAAATGCCCAACTTTCTGTCACTTATTCCTAACAAGTATACTAGCTTGATAAATTATTATATTTACAAAATATTCCTTTAGAATGTAAGCTCCATGAAGACAGTTGTGTGTGCGTGTGCGTTGTTCAACGCTGGTATGCCCTGTACCTATAATAGTGCATTGACCATAGTGGGAGCTCAATCAATATTTGTCGAATTAATGTCAATGAATAAAGGAATCTTTTATAGACAAAGAATAATCAAGTCTAAATTCCTATTTATATGCATACTCATTTATCACACATCTAAATGACTTTTTTTCCCTTTTGATAAGATGAAAGTAGTTTTCGTTTTATCTGTTGGTCATTGGTTCAACTGTTAAATCCCTCCCAACTCTGGTCATAGATGAATATGGTCACAGATGGGTCTCTTAAACAAGGTTTTTTCTTCTTTATGCAATGGTTAATCTTTTCAAGCTACATTTAGAATCTTCCAAAGTTGGAAAAAGCATGCTTTCAATAAAGCTGTGAGATAGCAGATGAGGTGGGAGTTAGAGGTTCAGAATAGATTCTATATAAACACAATTGCTTGAAGAAGCTAAGAGGCAAGAGCAACGTCTTTCTATATACATTGTAATATAATTGGGCCTCCATTCACATTGCTCTATCACAATAAAGTAGAAAAATTAAATTTGAATAATCTGAGTATCACATGCTGGGGCTTGGGAGTCAAACAGCTTGGGTTCGAATACACTTTTATATTTTATTTTATTTTATTTTTTTAAAGATTTTATTTATTTATTCATTTATCCCCCCCTTGCTGCTTGCGCTCGCCGGGTCAACCAACCATGCCGTGCGGGCGGGCCCGCCCTCACCAAGAGGCCCCGGGAACCGAACCCGGGGCCTCCCATATGGTAAACGGGAGCCCCACTGATTGAGCCACAGCCGCTTCCTACTTTTATATTTTAATAGCTGTTTCATCTATGCACCTTAGTTTTAGCCTTAGTTCCTTATTTAGATATAGGATTAAATGCACTAATACATGTACAGCATGTGGCACATAATACATCTTAGTAAATAGTTGTTATGCTTACTACTTTCATGAAATAGATGAGTGCCAAATATACATGATATTTTAAGTATAACAATTATACAGGCTTTAGATTTAGGTTATTTAAAACGTAATTGCAGTTACTATGAACCAAATATATTGTGTAACATATCATTTGATTAAAAAATTTTTTAAAATATGTATCCAGTACATTTAATTGAGAAATGTATATATTTATTCATCTGTGTTTACTTTTTAGTTTTTAATTGTTTATATTTTCAATTATTAAATGTACAAAATAAAGTCAGAAAAAAGAATAAGACAAAAAAAAGTAATGGCAGTACTATTGAAGTATAATAGAAACATTGCAGATTTAGTAAAAATCTGGAATAATCATAACCACTATCAACTTTAGACTCTTATAATTGGATTATGGGTATTTAAAAATCTATAATTTTTGTTTGTTTGATATTTTCTATTTTTCAACATTTATACTTAATGACTATAATATAATTTTTGAAAAAGTTAAATATAATATTCCATCCATTGATGATATATCACTGAGCAAAAGAGGAGTGGCCTTACTTCTAATTATTTGCCTACATGGTCTTTTAACATTTAATTACCACATATCCTTTGAAACTAATTCCACAATATCAAATGCTGGAGAAGTAAAGTAAAAGAAGCATTGAAAAATGTTCATTTCATTGTGCATTTAGGAGCTTATTGGAGACCTTAGCAAAGGGATTCTGTAAAGTGCTGGAGGTGAGTCATATTGCAGTAGACTGAGAAGTCTTAGTTTGCCATGGATGCTATGACTAATACCACACAATATGTTGGCTTAAATGACACGAATTTATTGTCTCACAGTTTTGGAAGCTAGAAGTCTAACATCAAGCTGTTGGTTGGCTTGCTTTCTCCAAAAGTCTGTAGTGTTCTGGCAATCCTCTATCACATGGAGATCTCTCTCCATGTGTGTCAGCTCGTCCAGTTTCCACTGACTTCTGGCTTATGGTTTCTTCTGCCTTCTAGCTTCTACTGAATTCTGGCTGCTTCTGACTAGCTGTGTCCAAATTTACCCTCTTTATAAGGCCTCCAGTTATATGGATTAAGATCCATTAGGATTCAATTTGGCTACACCTTAACTACTACTAATATCTTCAAAAGGCCCTATTTATAAATGTATTCACACCCATAAGAATATGGATTAAGGTTTGAACATACCTTTTGTGGGGTCTTATTTTTATTTTTTAAATTAATTTATTTATTTTAAAGAAACTTTAGATTACATAAATGTTACATAAAAAATATAGGGGATTCCCACATGCCCCACTACCTTCCCCTTCCACACTTTCTCACATTAACAACATCCTTCATTAGTGTGGTACATTTGTTACAATTAATGAACACATATTGAAGCATTGCCATTAACCATGGATTATAGTTTACATTATAGTTTACAATCTGTATGGCACAATTTTGTAAGTTATGACAAAATGTATAATGGCCTGTATCCATCATTGAAATGTCATGCAGGACAATTCCAATGTCCTGAAAATGCCCCCATATTACACATATTTGTAGCCCTCCCTCCCCTCAGGGCCTCTGGTGACCACTGCCTTTATATCAATGATACAAATTGATATCCATTGCTAGAATAATAATAAGTCTATAGTAGAATAATAGTTAGTCTACTTTAGTCCATTCTTTACTCCCCAATCCTGAGGATTTTGGGATGGTGATACTCCTCTGTTTCTAATTGAGAGGGGCCTTAGACTCCATGAGGCAGATGGATAGAACTATCTTCCTTGCAGTTGCAGGCTCTCTCTGTTCCTTGGGATGGGCATTGTCCATCATCATTACCTTGTTAGTTGTCCTAGGTGAGTCCATTGAACAGGAGAGTAGGTGTTGCAACTCTGCTGAGATTCAGAGCCCAACCAACACATGAACAGACCAAAGATTTAAGTCTCTTGGACATATAACTATTAAGTATAGTACTATCTATAGGTTCAAATAGAAGGGGCAGAAGAACCATGAGTAGGGAAACCACAAATGAGTCTAACTCTGTCACAATGGAGAGCATAAATTCCAAGAAAAGACTCACTGGCAGGGCACCAAACTCCTGAGCTGTCTCCTCTGTCTATAGTGTCTGGATGTCTCCAGAGCTCTCAAGAGCCCCACTATTTAAGGCATTATTTACTGTGGCAGTCAATGAGATCCTGCTGAGACAGGCATAAGCATAACCTCTGGAATGACCTCCTGACTCACTTTGAAATCTCTTAGCCATAAAAACTCATTTATATTTACCATTTCCTCCTTTTGGTCAAGGTCTTTTTCCAGGTGCATTGCTAGTTGGTGCTTGGTAATAATCTCTCAGTGCCAGGGAGGCTCATCCCTGGGAGTCATGTCCCACACCGGGGGGGGGGGGGGGCAGGGGAGGTAGTGTGTTTATATGCTGAGTTTGGCTTAGAGAGAGGATTTGTTGGGTTCTTGACTCAGTCTTCAACAGAAGGTAAGAGAGTGAAGACAAGGAGGATAGAGAACTCTTACAAGGAATTTTAAATGAAGCAAAGAAGAAAGAAATGATAAAAAGAATTCAAGTGAATGGCAGGCTTTTTCTGTTTTTGTTTATTTCTAGTATAGTAGTGGCTTAAGCACATTGAGAGAAGAGCACTGGTAAAGAGGGAGAAGTTGAAGATGGATAGATGACATCTATCTATCTATCATCTATCTATCTATCTATCTATCTATCTATCTATCTATCTATCTATCTATCTACCTATCTATCCATCCACCTTATCTCTCTATATCTTCTAGATAGCTATCTAATCTCCACCAAATGAAATGCTACTGTACATACTATTGTGCA
Organism: Tolypeutes matacus; assembly: GCA_026826555.1. Taxonomy (NCBI): domain Eukaryota; kingdom Metazoa; phylum Chordata; class Mammalia; order Cingulata; family Chlamyphoridae; genus Tolypeutes; species Tolypeutes matacus. The sequence continues at coordinate 9,238,435 of JAKSZT010053767.1, read as the reverse complement.
ACATGCTTTTTTCAATCATTTTGCATTTTGGTAAAATTTAAATTTTATTTAGTATTTCAAATTCTCCCTGTTGTAGAATTTTAAAACAATATTTTTGTTTATTATATGTTTATGCTCATTAAATAAAAACAGAACACAGAAAAAAAACTAGAAGGAGATAATTAGCTATAGTATCATCACTCCAAAAGACTATTTTAACAATTTTGTGTATTCATTTTCTTCAACTTATTATCTGCATAGAGATTAGGTTGCTGTTTTGTGTGTATATATGTGTGTGTGTTTTTATATAGTTCTAATTATGCTCTATACACAAGTTTGCTTTTGGTTTTTAATATTTAGCTTTATGCACACATCTTTTTCATGGTGCTGCATTACTTTTAATGACTGAATATCAGTAAGTAGCTATACCATAGCTATCGTTTTCATGTGGATTTGGGCATTAAGTTTTAAAATTTTCACTCACATAAACTCTGCAGTAAAGGTATTTCTACTTGAGTCTTCCTCATATTTAGAATTATTTCATTATGGCACATTCTCAGAAGCTAAATCATTGAATCAGAGTATGAACATTTAAGGCCTTTGATCCATATATATATATATATTTTTTTATTTTATTTATTTATTCATTTATCCCCCCCTTGCTGCTTGTGCTCGCTGGGTCAGCTAACCACGCCGCGCGGGTGGGCTTGCCTTCACCAGGAGGCCCCGGGAACCGAACCCGGGGCCTCCCATATGGTAAACGGGAGCCCTACTGATTGAGCCACTGCCACTTCCCTGATCCATATTTTTAAATTGTTATCTGAAAGGATTGTTCAATCCTCTTTTTGACTATAATTCATTATAATAGTAGGTAATATTTACTAATATGAAAAGTAGATAATGATATCGCAAGGATTTCATACCTTGTAAATTTGCATCCTTATTTAAGTTGAATACTTTTTCATGTGTGGCAGTTTGATATTATTTATGAATTCTAAAAATAGTTATGGATTATGTTTGTAAACTAGTCTCTTCCTCTGGGCATGATACCCTTTGATTGATTTAAATTCAAAGGCTTTACATTTACTTGATTAAATCAAGATTCAGGCTTTGATTTGACCACATCATCAGAGCGTGCAGGGTTAAGTCCCCACCCCCTTGGTGGCCTATATAAATGGACACTCAGTCAGGGAGAACACAGAAGATACATGGGAATAGAGAGGGCTCCACAGACATGGCAGAGGAGAGAATTTGATCCTGGGGTCTCAGAGAGACACGAACCATTTGCCTGGTAGTTTGCAACTGAAGAGACCAGAGCCTTGAGCAGCTAAGAAGGCTGGGAAAGAAACGAGCCCTCTAGCCTACAGCTGAAATTAGAAGAGACTGGGCCCAGGGAGCCTTAAGAGAGAGAGGAAGGCTGAATCCTCGCAGAGATCACCCACCATCTTACTTCAATATGTGGCAACAGACTTTGGTGAGAAAAGTAACCTTGAGTTGGACTCTTTAGGGCCTTGTAAACTGAAAGCTGTTATCCCAAATAAATATCCTTTATAAAATCCAACAGATTTCTGGTAGTTTGCATTAGCACCATAACTATATTTATTTTTATATGAATTGTGTTCTAGCTCATTTACTTATTGGGGGTCTTATCTCAATAAATCTTTTTGACTTGAATGAATTCTTTTTTTTTTTTTTTTTAAGATTTATTTATTTATATCCATTTTAAATCCCTCCCCCCCATTTTTGCTGTTTTGCTTCCATTCGTTGGACAATTCTCTGTGTCTGTTTCCTGCCCTCTCCTCTCATCCTTTTCCTTTTTCTTCACCAGGATTCAATCCTGGGAACCTCCGATGTGGGAGAGAGGCATTTGGCCACCTGCGCCACCTCAGTTCCTGTTTTTTTGGTGTGTCTCATCTTGGCTCTCCCTTGTGTGACTCTCCTGTTACGTCATCATCTTGCTGTGTGGCTTGGTGGGGCCTGGCACACCCACGCGCAGGACTTGGGGATTCGCCTGCTCATGGGCCTGGTGGTGTGCCCACGTGCAGGACCTGATGGCATGCCTTCTACATTTTTTCTTTATTTTACCAGAAGGTTCCGGGGATCGAATCCAGGTCTCTCCATATGGGAGACGGACACCCAACCATTTGAGCCACATCTGCCCTTGAATGAATTCTAAAAGAGCAAAACAATTGGCCATTTTTATACTTTGTATTATCAACTCATTTGTTTTATTGTCTTTATCAGTAGTAGATTTTTATTCTAACTTCTGTGTTATTTTGTTCTTCTGATCTCTTGTTTATTCTTCTATTTATTTATTTATTTATTTATTTTTCTTGTTTATTCTTGAACAGCAACATGTTTTAATTATGAAAGCTTTTAAAGATATTTTAATTTCTCATAATTTTAGTTCCCCTTCCTTACGCTTAAAAAACATTATTATCTGATGCTATTGTCTGTTTTTTCAAAAAATGAAATTCAGTAATTTTGTCAGGTTTCAAAAGAAAACTTGCTGCTGTTTTAGTAAGAAATTCATCCTATTCATGAATTTGAATAATGTATCAGATACAAAGGACTGAAAGATGGATCCAAGGTGGCTAAAGCTAAACAGGGAATATTCTGACTCAGTCCAGGGATAAAATTTGGTCTCAGGTACAGTTTGATTGGAGCTCAAACGGGTGTGATCAGAACCCTGTTTTTCTCTTCCATCTCCTAGGAACACTTCCTCAGGTATGGCTCCATTCCTGCCAGGCTTGCCTCTTTGGTCCCCAAGATGGCTGGCAGGGTACATACTACCAGGTCTAAATTCAGGGAAATGAGTGCTCTACTTCCCTGATTGTTCAAATCGAAATCTAGAAATGAGGTCTTGTAGTCCGGATTGGCCTCAGTCTTATCAGGAGGAGCTCAATACTGGAGCCAATGACCATGGTTAGGGAGATAGGAAACATTGATTGACTTAAACCAGTTAGGGATGAGTGTTGAGTGGAGGCTACCCAGATGCCTTCTTCATGGCTGTTATACCTATCCCTCAGTTGCTGGGGTATCAACTGCTGATGGTTCACTTCTGGGGCTCTCATTGGAATTTGCCCATTACTGAAGGCAATTCCTCTCCCTAGGTTACACCCCCTCTCAGAGAGTAGCCTAGAGCCAAAGACTGGCTGATGTGAGGACACAAAGGTCTATCTCCCCTGCCTCATTTTAGGTCAACTCTCAAGATTTATGGCAGTTCTAGAGGTCCCTAGAAAATTATAACCACATTGCTACTACAGCAGCTTATTCTTACACAATTTTGTCTTCTTCACTTCTTTAAGGTGTCTCTTCTGAGAGCCCTCTCCAAAAAGCCATCTGCACACAATTCTTTGTCTCAGAATCTTTGCATAGGCAACCCAGTCTAAGCTGGTGGTCCATCCTAGCTGAAACATTTGGCAAAGAATGGAGAAGTGGTTATCTCAAGGCAAACCCTGGGTTCTATTGCCACAGGTTGGAATGGGGAGGAATATATTCAAGGGAGGCCACCAACAAATGCCCACTTCAAAGAGGATAACATTTGACAAAATATTATATACCATCTAGTATCATTTTATGACTTTTCAGTTACTCAATTCTTTTAATAAAATAAAAAATATATAACATTTTTTCTTTAAGGTGTTTTCTTTTTCTATAGAGTGTGTTTCATAAATTGACATTCCCTTGAAAACTAAGTTTCAAAGTGGTTATTGTTGGCATTGTAAGGTTTTAAATAGATTTAAAATATTAATTTTGCTTAAAACTTTTCAGGGATATACATTTATATAAAGTAGCAGGTTATACCTTTGTGACATTCTTTGGGAAAATTCTATCAATCCATTTGTAGATTTTCAAATGATAATGTGGGTTAAGAAGCAGACTAAAAATCCTTCCAGATTTTTATCTGCTTATTTGGTACAGCAGGATATTCTGAGTTGCCAAGAAGCTGAGATAGGTGGGAAATGCTTTTAGGGGTTTGTTCATTTACCATGCACTATATAGTTATTCTGACACCCTTTCCTTTAAAAAAAAATCCAAGCTTGTAACAGAGGAACCAAGCACTATCAGCTATGGTGAGAGTGAGTCCACTTGCCCAAGAGGCTGCATGCTGGGTGCTTTTCTTCGTAAGTTTGTCTGGCAAAGGCTACTATTCCCTCACAAACTTCCCTACAGACCTCAGCTAAGTCACTGGGCACCACAAAAACTGATTATGTTGAGGCAGTGTTTGAGCCAGAGGAGCCAGTGCCCCATCCCTCCTCTCTCATTTTGTTTAACAAATCATCAACTCACAGTTGATTGTAACTGTCACCAGGAGCTACCGCTCCCAGAGTAGTCAGGGTGTTTTCTGTGCCAACAAATTTCAGCTTGTGCTGGGACACAGGCTGAGTTGCACGGAAGACTCGGAAAACGCTTTGCCAGTTTCAGGGCTCCCTATGTTTCTTCAAGAGCCATAGAAATCCCATCAGATTCTCATTTGTTTTTACTACACTTGTTATCTGGATGGCAATGCATTTGGTAAAGTATACAAGACAAAATCACTAAAGCTTTTCTGTGTGAGAAGTGGTGGTGGTGTCGGTGAGGGGTTGGGGGTGGGAATTTCAAGATGAACAGTATTACAGATTAACTTTAATGTTAAATTGTATATTTCTCAAAACCTGATATTAATTTTTTCATCAAATTTCTATCAAGTCTGGGTTGGAGGAACTTGCCAGCTATACCACTATTATTAGTAAATATGTAAGTGCCTAAAAAAATACCAAATCATTCTCTTCCTCCATTTCTAGGTATGAGGAAACATATAACATGAGAACTTTAAATTACTGTGGGGATCAGACATGCATGGGCCTATGGACTATTTGGCACAGAGTTTACATCCAGAGATAAGCAAACCTCTTGTTTGCTATTGGATATCTTACGGTGTTCCAGACACATTGACCTCAATGGAAGTCCTGATCAGGTTCAGGGGAGGCAGCTAAGAGAATCTGGCACCAGTGTAACTGTGGTTCTCATGCTTTCTGCCCAGCATCCTGAAGCACGTAGCTAACAGCCATAAGAGAAACACTGACAGCCATAGTGAAGTGCTACTATCTATTGAACACTTTCCTTACTTAATCATTGGAACAACCTTATGAGTAGATCTTCTTCCTATTTCACATGAGAATAAGATGAAAGGTAACTTGTCCAAGGTTACACAGATAGGTACCAGCAGCGGGGGGATTTGCACCTGAGCCGGAATCACTCCATAATTACCATGCTAACATTGGTGTGATTATGGGGAGAAATGCTGCATAATTACCTTATGGTTCATGTGGCTGATTTTCACAGGGCTAAGTTGGGAGGCGTTTTCGCCTACAGCTGGATTGTCTAAAGCAAAGTGGGCATCATTAGTTCTGTTCACAAATACCTCAATTGTTCCCTCCTTCTGGGAACAGTGGAGCTTTACCTCTCCTTACTTGCAAAGTAATTTGTAGCCATGTGGCTTACTTTGATCACAAATTATAAGTGAAAGTGACAATTGTCACATTTAGGTAGAAGCTTTAAAAACCAGTACATGGCGGAAAAAGCCAGTGCATGAATATTCTGCTTATGGCCATGGTGGAATAACAGAGACCAGATTTACACTCTGGTGTTAAAGAAGTAGAAAACTAAACAAAATATATGAAATGCTGGCTCGGGATGATATGCAGCCCAGGACAGTGATACCTGAGAGCAGGGAGAAAATGTGAGGCGTGCAATGAATGTCCTAACTCACTACTAGGGGAGGACATAGCAGAAAGAGGAGGAACAGGAACAGATCCAGGTGGCCTAGGTGAAATGAAGAGACAGAATTTGGAGTTTGAGGAAGTCAAGGTGGCTAGAATATGTGAGGCAGAGTGCTGGAGAGAAGGGTACTACACAGGGAGAGTGAACTCTGGAGAGCTGCAGAAGTGTTACCTCAAGTTTTTAGCTGAATACTGATCTGCACATGCACATGAGGAAACTACCAAGGAAGGAGGAAGAATCACAAGAAATGAGTGGGCAGAACAACCCCCAGAGCTTACACAGGACTGGGAACAGAGTGTGTTCCCACATGCTAGAGTGAGAAAACATCCCCCAAGTAGGACACTGAGTAGAGTGCTTCAAAACTGGGTTCATGGGCAGCAGATGTGGCTCAGGCAACTGGGCTCCCATCTACTACATGGGAGGTCGCTGGTTTGGATCCTGGTGCCTCCTAAAGAAGACAGCAAGGTGGCATGGTGGGAAGGGATGGCAAGCTGACACAATGTGACACAAGAGGAAAAAACATAATGAGAGACACAACAAAGTAGGGAGCAGAGGTGGCTAAAGCAATTAGGTACCTTCTTCCCACATCAGAGGCCCGGGGTTTGGCTCCTGGTGCCTCCTAAAGAAACAAGAAAGACAAACAAACAGACACAGCAAGTGAAAAACAACAAGGGGGTGGGGAGAAAAAAGTAACTAACTAAATAAAAGAAAATAAAAAAGATAAGTTACTAAAAAAAAAAAAAAAAAGCGGGGCCAAATTAGCCCTAGACTAAAAGCTCTTCTGGTTTTGACCTAATGAAATTGAAAAGCAAGTCATAAAAAAAATTAAACTGATTCCAGGAAATTTAACTGTATCCCAGAACAAAGCCAAAAATCTTTAAGGGGATGCAAAAAAACCCACAAAACAACAACAACAAAAAACCCCAGCATCAAACAACATAAGATACACAATGTTTGACATCTAGTAGGAAATTACCAGGAATGCAAAAGAGTGGGAAAATGTGTTCCATAACCCAAAGAAAAATCATTCAAAAGGAACAGACCCATGAATGACATTGATGATAGAATTGATAGAGAGGGCCTTAAAACAGCCCTTATAAAAATTCAAGAAGGTAAATGTATTAGTCAGCCAAAGGGTGCTGATGCAAAACACCAGAAATTGGTTGGTTTTTTTTTTTTTAAAGATTTTATTTATTTATTCATTTATCCCCCCCTTGCTGCTTGTGCTCGCAGGGTCAGCTAACCACGCCTTGCGGGCGGGCTTGCCTTCACCAGGAGGCCCCGGGAACCGAACCTGGGGCCTCCCATATGGTAAATGGGAGCCCTACTGATTGAGCCACAGCCGCTTCCCTGGTTGGTTTTTATAAAGGGTATTTATTTGGGGTAGAAGTCCACAGTAACCAGGCCATAAAGCATAAGTTTTTTCCTTCACCTAAGTCTATTGCCATGTGTTGGAGCAAGACAGCTGCCGACATTTGCCAGAGTTCAGGCTTCTTGGGTTTCTCTCTTCCTGGGACTCCGTTTCTCTCTGGGCTTAGCTCCTCTGTTTCCTACACAAGGCCAGCTGTAGACCATCAGGTGAATTGCTCATCTCTATCCCGGGACCTTCTCTCCTTCCTCATGACCAAGTTCCTCCATTTGCTCACCTCCCTAGGCTCTAACATCAAAACTCCAACATCAGAACTACTCCAACTCTGTCCTTTGCCATGTCTTTTATCTTTGATTTACCACCCACCAAGGAGTGGGGCTCAATGCCCTACTGATGTGGCCCAGTCAATGCCCTAATAATAATTTACTCATGCCCAGATTAACAGACCAGTTTACAAGCATAATCCAATATCTATTTTTGGAATTCATAACTATATCAAACTGCTGAACTGCTACAGTAGAGGAAAGCATTGACATGGTGAGAAGAAAAATAAAAATTTTAAAATTCCAACTGAAACTATAAAAAATATAGTATCTGAAATTTACAACAATAACAAAAACAGTGGAAAAGATTAAGAGTAGTTTAAACCCTGCAAAAGAAAAGATTCGGAAGACTCAGCATTTTTGAGATGATAAATCCTCTCTGTTGTGGTCAGCAGAATGAAGCTGCCCTCCCCCATCCAAAATTTGGTTTGGCTGTAGGGACTGATAATGCCCACATGCAGCAAGAGGGTGTGACAAGTTAATGAGAAAACTTTCTGGGGAGACCATGTATGAAAATAGCTTGAGAGAATGGGAATGGTGACTGGCTTGGGGTTTTAAGGTGGTTAGCAAGTGGGGCTGGGGTGAGGGTTCCTTCCATAGGCTGGAGCCTGTGTGGTCTGATCTTCCTGCTAGTGCTGAAGGAAAGAACACCTGGGCTTTCTTTTCAGCTTGTCCAGATATGGGACAGAAGGGTAAGGGGAAATGAAAGCTGTCAGCAGTCAAGCATCAGAAATGGAGTCAGACACTTTATTAAATCCCCAATTTGATCTATTGACTCAACAGTATCCCAAAGTTCCTTTTACTCTCTGGTAATAGTCTTTTCTGAAGTCTACTTTGTTTGCTATTCATATAGCTACTCCAGCTTTCTTTTATTAGTGTTTGGTTGTATATTTTTTCCCCATCTTTTCACTTTTATTGATATGGTTAGATTTAACCCTACTACATTCCTAATTGTTTTCTGTTTGTACCATATGTTCTATTTCACCTTTCCCTCTTTCTGATTTTTTTTTTTATGATTCCATTTTTCTTTGCTATTGACTATTAGTTATGCTCCTTGATCTAGGGTTTACTATATCCATCTTTAAGTTATCATAATATATCCTTTACATTTACCTTTGTTTTTTTATGGCACTCTTCCTTAACTTTAGTAGATTCTAGTTCCACCTGGTATCATATTCATTTTTATGAAGAGATTCCTTTAACATTTTATTTTTTGTAGCAAAGTTTTGGTTGTGATGAATTCTCTCAATCCTTTTTTTACTTGAAAGTCTTTCTTTTCTTCACTTTTAAAATATATTTTCTTTGGGTATAGAAATCTGGTTCTCTGCTTCCCCCTACCCCCAAGCACTTTAAACATATCATTCGATTGTCTTCTGGATCGCAGAGTTTCTGACAAGAAGTCTTCTGTAATTATTACCTTATACAGAGGAAAAACTATTTATGTTATACCTCCTCCATTCTCTCTCAACCCCTCACCCCTGGTTGCTTTCAGGATTTTGTCTTTATCTTTGGTTTCCAGCAGTTTTACTATGATGTGTATTGGTGTGTGTATTAGTCAGCCAAAAGGGTGCTGATGCAAAATAGCAGAAATCTGTTGGCTTTTATAAAAGATATTTATTTGGGGTAGAAGCTTACTGTCACAAGGCACTAAAGAGTCCAACTCAAAGTTACTTCCTCACCCAAAGTCTTTTGCCATGTGTTGAAACAAGTTGGTGGGCAATATCTGTGAAGGTTTAGCCTTCCTTCTTCCCTGTTAAGGCTCCATGGGTCCAGCTTCTTCCAATCTTAACTTTAGTCTTGCATAAGGCTCATCTCTCTTCCCAGGGCTCATTTCTTTCCATGCTTAACTGCTCTGCTTTCTCCACAAGGCCAGCTGTAAACTGTCAGGTGAAAGGCTTGGCTTTCTCCCCAGGGCTCTAGCACCAAAACTATCTGTGTTCTTCTCCATGTATTTACTTCCCTCTCTTTGATTGTGCATCTGTTTATATAGCCCACAGCTGTAGGCTAGCTGTAGGTGGGGACTCAAACCAAGTCACTCTAATGATGTGGTCAAATAAAAGCCCTATCTTGATTTAATAAAATAATAGTGAAAACTCTGAGTTTAATACAATCTAATATGCCCAGAGAAACAGACCAGTTTACAAACACAATCCAATATCTCTTTTTGGAATTCATAAACAATACCAAACTGCCACAGTGTGGCTTATTTTGGTATTTATACATTTTAGATTCTTGGGTCTGTGAGTTTATTTTTTTGTTGTTGTTTGTTTTTTTGTCCCCATTAGTTTTGAAAAAATTCTCAGAAGTTATCACTTCAAATATTTCTTCTGCCCCATTCACTATCTCTTTTCCTTCTGGAATTCCAATTATATTTTTGTTAATTCTTTTTTACATTTCTTCAGAGCTTTTGGCAGCTCTGCTCTTTTTTTTTTTAAATATTTATTTGATTTATCTATGTCCCCCCCCCACTGTTTTGCACTCACTGTCTGCTCTTTGTGTATTCTTCTGTGCCTGCTTGTCTTTTCCTTAGGTGGCACCAAGAACCGATCCCGGGACCTTCTGGAGTGGGAGAGAGGTGCTCAATCTCTTGCACCACTTCAGCTCCCTGGTCTGCTGCATCTCTTATTGTCTCTCCTCTGTGTCTCTTTTTGTTGTATCATCTTGCTGCGCCAGGTCTCCACACGGGCCAGCACTCCATGCAGGCCAGCACTCCTGTGCAGGCCAGCTCTCCTGTGCAGGCCAACTCTCTGCTCAGGCCAGCTTTCCATGTGGGCCAGCTTGCCTTTCCCCAGGGGGTCCTGGGAATTGAACCCTGTACCTCCTATATGGTAAACAGGAGCCCAATCGCTTGAGCCACATTTATTTCCCCAGCTCTTTTATTCATTCTTTTGGCCCTTTGCCTTTTAGTTCATATAATGTCTATTCATATATGTTCAAGTTCACCAGTTCTTTTCTCAACTGTGTTCAGCCTCAACACAATTTCATCTCTGATACTGTGTTTTTGTTTCTGTTTTTTTATTCCAAGCATTTACATTTGACTCTTCTTTTATATAGTTTCTATCTCTCTGCTGAAATTCTCCAGCTATTCATGGGTGTTGTTCACCTTTTCTATTAATTCCTTTAACATAGTAATCATAGTTATGTTAAAGTCCCCACCTGTTACTTTCAATATCTGGGACATCTCTGAGTCTGATTCTGTTGATTCACTTATCTCTTGAAATGGGTTGATTTTTCTTGCTTTTAAAAATATCATTTGATTAATTTTGATTGAATGCTGGACATCATGTGTAGAAGAACAATAGAAACTGAGGGAAATAATATTTACACCTGGAAATGGGCATGCCCCTTCTTTTGTTAGGATGTTACTTTGGGGGTTGAGTTATTCTGGTCAGAAGTTCCACTGGGTTTGGGTTTTGTCATTGCTCTCAATATCTTTGGTGCAGTGCAAACTTTAAATCCCTGCAGAGGTGAGCTGCTGCTGCTTTGTACATACAGTGAGGCCTGGGCTGGTGGAGGTTTTTTCCCCTCATTGTTCCTGCTCCCCATCCTCAGCTTTCTGCACTTTCTGTGTGCCTGTATATCAAAAAGGTCTCTTTTCATATCCTTTTTCCTCCCTCAGTGGTAGGTTCTGCTGCTTGTTACTCTGTGCTAGTTCATGGTGTAGAAGGGGGGATCTTTTTTCTCATGGTACACCTTCTGTCTTAGGTAGACTCTGTGTGCCTGGGTCTCAGGAATGGAGTTTTCTCAGTGTTTCTACCCCATTTCCCTTGCCTGCTGAACTCTGACTTGTAGGTTGTGGATAGGAGAGAGTTTCCTGTCTATTTACAACATTAGTATATGTCTACTTTATATCAGCATAGAACTGGGGCCCAAGAACTTTTGCTTCTATTCAGCCCTTAGAAGCCATGGTTTTGTTGCTTCTGCTCCAGTAGTTTAAGGCTTTTGCTTCATGTAAGTAAAGATTCAGGTTGGTGAGTGGGGTTTCATACCTCTTTCACAGTGGCAGCCAAAAATTTCCTGTATGCCCACACCACTTCACCTCCTAGATGCCTATTCCAATCCCAAATTTCTCTCATGAGCTCCTAGTGGAGGCTAGAGGAAAAGAGGTTATGTCTTAGTGCAAAACCCCCTAGTGTCTTGGATGCCCAGTTATTCCAAATGGATACTTTAGTCCATACATCATCTTTAAGAACTCATTACACTTTTAGCTGATTTTTTCTTACTGGCTGTATTAGTCAGGGTTCTCCAGGGAAACCAAACCAACAGGAGATATCTGTAGATATTATGAGATCTTTATAAGAATTGTCTCATGTGACTGTGGGGATGGGCAAGTCCAAATTCTGAAGGGCAGGCCGCAAGCTGGGAACTCCGATGAAGGTTTTTGATAAATTCTCTGGAGAAGCTGGCTGGCTGAAGTAGAGATGGATATTTCCTGTTCTGCTGAAATCATCACTTCTTTTAATGCCTTCAACTGATTGGATGAGACTTTCTTTCATTGTTAAAGGTAGTCTCCTCAGTTGATTGCAAATCAATGTTTCCATAGATGGAATCAATTTACTGATGATTTAAATCCATGAAATATCTTCACAGTAACAATCAGGCCAGTGCTTGCTTGACCAACAACTGGACACCATAACCTGGCCAAGTTGACATATGAACTTAACCATCTCACACTGGTTTATATGGTGGTCATCTTCTTCTTCTCTTCTCTGTGTTCTGTGTGTAAAAAGTTTGTATGACCTATCTCTCCTTGGAAGGGCTTGTAACTCTAGAATTAAGTTTATTTGGTTGCTTTGTAACCTCAGCTCTCTAATAAACTCTAGAAAATGATCAGTTTTCTAGAAGACAGTAGATTTTCTGTCTTCTTCTGGTTGCTGGAGTAGAAGCCATGTTTTTTCCATGACTTTCTACATCCCAATGGAAGCAGAATTCTAAAATTTAAACATCAAAGACAGAAAGGAGCCAAGTAGGGAGAAGGGATAAGTCACATTACTGACAAATCTCTAGAGCAAAGATTCACTAACTTCTGCTGGTGGGTCCCATGTCCGGTCCAGGTCTTAGATTTTTGGGTGAGAACACTTCCCTTATTATCTCATGTGTGCCCTAATTAACCCCTCTTAAAAGAGTCTCTTCCTTGCAACTAAAAACCCTAAAACTTGTACAAAATCCAGAATCCAGAATCAGGAGAACTGGACTCACATTTTGAGATAGGCAGATGGTGTCTGCCTGAGCTGCTATCACGGATACTACACAATAGGTTGGCTTTAACAATGGCAATTTATTGTGCAGTGGTTTCAGAGACTAGAAGGCTTGCTTTCTCCTGGGGTCAGTAGCATTCTGGTGCTAGCTTGCCACCATCCTTGGCTTTCCTGTCACTTGGTGATGTTCTCCCCCCTCTATTTGGGTTCCTGCTGACTCCTAGATTCTCCCCATGGTCTTCTCTTTATAAGGCCTCCAGAAATCTGTATTAAGACCCATCTTCATTCATTCGGGACATACTTTAACTGAAAACATCTTTAAGAGGTCCTATATACAATGGGTTCACAACCACACAGACACAAGTTTAAGAACATGTCTAATTTGGGGTACCTAATTCAACCTATGACAGATGGCTACCCCAAGATTCTCAACACCTGGTTATTCAATCAAAAACTAATCTAGGTACTCTGTAAAGGGATTTTGCAAATGTGGTTAACATCCTAAAGCCATTGACCTTAAGATTTGGAGGTTATCCAGGTGGCCCTAACTCAATTAGGTAACCCTTTCTGAAGCAGAAAGTTTTCTCTGGCTTATAGCAGGAGAAGCCAGAGAGATTTCAAGCATAAGAAGATTCAATGCACTGTTGTTGGCTTTGAAAGTAGAGGGGAGACCCTATGCAAGAACCAGAGAGTGGCCACGAGTAGCTGTGAGTGACCCCTAGTCAATAACCAACAAGGAAACAGGGACCTCAGTCCTACAATTTAAAGGAACTGAACTCTGCCAATAACAGGAATGAGAACAGAAGAAGATGTCAAACTCCAGATGAGAATCCAGTGAGCTGATACCGTGATTAGTCTTATGAGAACTGAGCAGAGATCCCAGCCATGCCATCTCAGATGTGTGACCTCTAGAACTGTGAGATAACAAATCAGTGTTGTTTTAAGCTGGCAAGTTCATGGCACTTTTTCACACAGCAATAGAAAACTAATACATACTGATTTCATGTGAATGGAATCTCTGAAAGTGTGCAGTGCTGTGGCCCTGATTGTAAAAAAAAAAAAAAAATTCTGACCCTGAATTACTAGAAAAAGAAACTTTTTGGAAAACCGTGCTTTAATAATTAAGGTGGAAATTCATGATGTTAAATGGAATTAGAGAAGAGATTGAATGGAAACATGGGAAAAATACTATAAGACACCACAAGCCAGTGGGAAGGTAACTATATGGAAAGCAATATCAATCAGAAAATAAGAATCAGGGCCACTTGTGTTCAAATAGGAATTAGCCTTCACTCAAGCGGAAGACAAAACTAAAGTTGATGACTGTAGCTCAGCTTCAGTTTGGAGGATAAATATAGGAAATATATAATAATGGTGATGATAAAAATAATAGCCACAATAACTATTTATGGAAAAACTACTAGGTACCAGATACTGTTCAAACAACTTTATGTGTATGCTTTCTAATTCTTACAAAGCCTTTGAGGCTGATGGCATTAATTTTCTTTTAACCCTTGGGTTGTAGTAATGAAGAGTGATTCTGAGATTAATCAGGAAAGGTGTGGCTGTTTGAGATTATTTATAATTCCCCAAAAGAGAAAGATTATGTTTGTAAATGAATCTATTCCTGGGGGACGTGATCTCCTTTGATTGCATTAAATTCCATTGAGGGGCCTTTGATTAGATTACCTGTTAAGATTGTTTTGAGGGCTGTTTGTTTGTTTTGAAGGCCTTTTGATTTGACCAAATCAGTAAGGCGTGACTCAGGTTGAGTCCCTGCCTCTTTGGTGGGTCTGATATAAATAGACACTCACTCAGACAGACAGACACATGGAAGAGAGGGCTCTGTCATTTTTTATCTTGCCATGTGACAGAAATGAGAATGCGCATTCGCCTGATAGCTTACAGTTGACCTTGGGAAGAGAACAAAGCAGCTGGTGACTAATATAGAAGCCCCAGAAAGAAACAAGCCCTATGTCAGGAGAGAGTGAACTACAGAAGCATGAAGCCTCTAGAGGCTGGGGCCACTGGAGCCTCAGAAGGAAAAAGAGGAAGACCAGAGGGGAAGGCAGAGACCAGCCAGGGATGAAGACGGTCTTGCTTTGACGTGTGACAACTGACTTTGGTGAGAAAGCAGCCTTGAGTTGGACTCTTTAGGGCCTTGTAACTGTAAGCTTTCACCCCAAATAAATACTGTTTATAAAAGCCAACAGATTTCTGGTACTTTGCATTGGCAGCCCTTTGGCTGACTAATACAAGCAGCATTTTGGCACAGGATGTTTCAGTGCCTGTTGTAGTTTTACAATGTGCCCTTAATTGCAGGGTATCAATACTCTTTTACTGGTGCTCTGGATTTAGGAGACACCACATTCTTTACTTCATGAAACTTGAAATAGTCCCTTCTTAATGCATGTAAAGCATCTGGTTTCTCACCCAGGTTCAATAAATTAGGCCTTCTTTCCAAAATTATTTTAAAAATAAGTCATACTTTATCTGAAACACATTAGGCAATAATACATATAATATAGGTTAGCAGTATTTATTGATCATCTTTAAACATTGGATTACTAACACATTTTGGCCACAAGATTTAATGATATCATAGAATTAGAGCCCAAGAATTGATGGTAATCAATTTCTTCAGAGTTATCTGACTTACATATCATATAAAATGATGATAAAATCAACAATAATACATTTCTAGTAACCATTATTTTTACCAGTTTTACTTCATGAACCTCAAATAGTTCAGTTTTCTTAATAAAATAAGCACTAAAATGAAAATCATGGAAAATAAGAGGGGGCTGAATCTCCCTAAGTGATGGAGCACTCAAGCATTTTTTTACGTTTTTTAGCAGACAAAAACAAAACAAAACAAAAAACAAATAAACAAAAAAACCCAGTCCACCCAGGAGCTAATCCATTTTCCACACTCATTATCATTCAGATGAGTCTTTTGTAAGACAAAGATGTCCGCATAGCTTTTTTCAGTGTCTGAGAACGCCTTTCTTGTTTGGATTGTACAAATAAAGAGGACCCTCTGGATCTAATTAAGAGATTTTCACCTGCCATCATTCATTCATTCAGTTCACAAACTTTTATGGAACACGTGCTACGTGCAATGCACAATGTTAAATACTGTAATACCCTGAGAGTTATGCCACAATGGGCCAATCATAAAACCACACTTTTAATTAATCTTGTGATTTTTAATGCTTTCTTTCTTTCATTCAACAAATCCTTATTAACCATCTACTATACGCCAAGTGTTGTGCTAGGCCCTGGGGCTGCCAACATAAAGTTGCAATCTCGGCTTTCAGGTGCTCTTCAATGTGGGGAGATGCTGCACAAGTAATTGTTGGGCATTTGAGGTCCCACCATAAAGGTTGGTGGAGGTGTAATAGAGCACGCGCGTGTGTGTGTGGTACTAGAGGATAGTAGTAGGAGAAGAGTCAAAGAAGGTCTCCCTGAAGAATTGACACTTGAGTAGAGTCTTGAAGGACAAATGAGAGTTTCCCAGGGGAAGTAGAGGAGGATATTCCAGGCACAGGGAAAAGCCTTGGGAAAGGAAGTTGTGGGAAGGCAGGTAATGTTTGGGGAACCACAGTCAGTGTGGTGGGGGGAGAATGTGGGATACCTAGAGATGAATTTGGAAAGATAGAAATGGCTTCTCCCTAGGCCCAAGATTGCTCCCTGATCTGGGGAGATTCTGACTTTACATGCAAGTAAGTAGTCTTTGCTGTCCAAGTTAGAGACAGGTGGGCCCTGGGAAAATAAATTCAGCAGGGCTGCATTGGGGAGAGAGCTTGATAATAATAAAATAAAATAATAATAAAGTAAAACCCTATCTTTTTATTCTTTCACACATGTTATTACTAATCTTCACCACAACACCTCGAGGGTCTTATTATACCCATTTTTCATATGGAAACTCTAAGGCTCTGAGAGATGAGGTAACTTGTCCAGTGCCTCTCTGCTTTTCAGCAACAGAGCTAGGACCCACTCCTGTTTGATTTCACTAGACACTATCCTTTAGGGAAGGCCTATTGAGAGCTACTGCAGGGGGAACTAGAAGGGATCTGACCTCCAGCCAAGGTTTACAAGCTATTGCCCAGAAAAGGAAAGGCCAGAAATGTGGCCTCAGGAATTATTTCAATGTGTCAGAAGTCCTTATTTTCTTAATTTTAATTTTACTTCATTTGGGGGATGGGTATATGGGTGTGTAAGAAGCAGTTTGGGCAAGAAGGGGAAAAAGTAAACACTGGGCCCTCTTTCCTCCCCAGTGCTCCTGGCAAGCAACCAGCTGGCTCGATAATTTAACCCTTTGTTCACTGTGTTAAGAACAAAGCACATTTTGCTTAGTGTAGTCTGCCCGAATGCAGTTATGTAATGGGGAAAAAAACTGTGAGTGCATAATACTGGTGAAAACATTTTCCTTGATCTATTGCCATGAAAAAATGTGCATGGAAAGGAATATGTGGCCAAGAAAATATGACATCAAAATTTGAAACACATTGCTAAGGTAGTGTTCTTCGCTGGGAAACCTGAATGTCAGGTAACAGTGGAATAGTTTATGTGGCAGTCCAGTTGAGGCTCTGTGATTCCCTGTGCCTTGTAATCTTGAAGCCACCCAGCACCCATAATACACGTGGGAACAATGCCTCCAGAGGCCCATGTGAACCTCACGCCCAGCATCTCATCTATTATCCCAGTAGCCTATTCTAGAAACCATCTTTCGAGTGTGTCTTTTCATTTGTTTCTTTTGCCCCACATGCTGAGAGTGATGACAAGGGTCATTTCTAGTTAATGTTGTGGACAGTGCACTCAAAGTGACCTTTCCAACTGAGAAGCCCCCATTCACACTCTGGATTTTTAAACAGTTTTCTCAAAAGAAGAGGGCGTATTTCCTTAAAGAGTACACTTTTGAATTTTAGACTTAGGGGCCTGTGGCTCTCTGAGTCTTGTCTCTTTTCATCAGAAACAAATATTTTACAGGGGCAAAGGGGGGTCATTTCCAGCAGAGTGGAATATATAATTAACCTTTTAATAGAAAACCCTGCAGCAAATAAGCAAACCACTTCGTGTGGTCTCTTCTACTCTCTTCTAGCAATTGCATGAGTCAGTTGTACAAAACCATATAATGCCTTTGGAAAGCAATGTTTTCTTGATACATGGAATGGTTGAAAAATTTATAAAACATTAACTTTCTTTAAATATCTTCTTCAGTTATCTTTTTTTAGCATTTGAGATACGCTCTGGTTGGTAGATCACCTGAGTGCGGCATTTTGGGCACATCCTTAAAAACTCCCCAGGATGTAAAACAGTTGACATACACCAAATGGCCAATCCACTTAATTCATCTTGATCTGTATTTTAATCTTATTTTTAAATGATTGGTGACAATGGGAGGCATTCTTTTGACATCCAGGGCAATTTGGAGCTGTCTGGCTCCCAGTCTTCAGCTACCATGTAGCCACAGAAAAAAACACAAGACAAAAAAGTGTTATTGGCCTAAGTAGGATGGATCTTAAACAGTAGTCTTCTTTTTATTATTTGTGTGGTTTTTTTTTTCCTCCCCTCTGGTAACCAAGGGTTGAATGTAAGAAAAGCTGGTACTTGGCAATGCCCCATTTTAGAGAGGCCAGATTTAACCCATCTTTATATGTGATCATACTGTGTAAAGGTGCTTAAAATGCAGAGGGATAATTTTTGGATTGCTGAGTGTGTGTCCAAGCTCAGCTCAGACAAGGAAGAGGCTGTGCTGCCAGGTTGGAGAGAGAAGAGGAGGGAGAAGGGGATGAACAAGTCTATTTTGCAGTTTGCTGTGGGGCTTATGCTGAGCTGTGGAGTGCTCTCTAACATCCAGTGCAATCTCAGGTCATCTTCCTTGTTGCTTGACTGTAGGTCCCAGGACCCTGACATTTTAAATTGCCTTGGTCAGAGCAATTTATGGCTTTGAGCCTTGGCATGTGGCATGTTTCAAAAGCTCTTGAGCGCCATTGCTCTTAACCTTTATCTATGCACACTGAAGGATCAACTTGGCTATGGTAGCGCAAAGAGGCGCCACTCAACGGATGCCTGATATGGGCTGATTGGCCTATCCTGGCTCTTCTGCACAATCATGGCCTGGAGGCTGGGGAAGGATACAGCTGTCCAGAGGCTCCTGTCCCTCTTCTACCATCCTCTCTGGTGCAGGTGGCTCAGTGACTGCTGTCCAGCCCAAGGGAACGCTGCACATGATCCAGGTGCTCAGCCCAGAGAGAATGTTTTCTATTGAAAACTCGTTGGGAACACGGCCCTTCAAAGCCAGTCGCTATGGGTCCTTCTGTTATTTGGAAAAGACCATGTCAAATGTCTAACAAAAGTGTTTAAACAGTCCCTCTCCTTTTTGGTGATTTGTGTAGGAAAAGAAGGGTAAATCTGGTGTCTGCCTTTAGCAAGAGAACTCACATATTCCAGAGTGCTGTCATTTATTCTTACATAATACTTATGGAACATATAGTTGGTTAGCAATAACATATTTGAAAAGTTAGCTAAAAGTGACAAAATATGATACTCTTTTATTTCAACCCCTTCAACTTGAAAAAAGGTCTGTACTTTAGGAAAGAACTTGGCATGGCAAAGTCTGAGCAAAACAAATAATGAAACAATCTCTAACAACCACGTTGCCTAAAATGCAACAGAAGCCTTTCTCTAAACCATTTCAATTTCCAGTGGAAGGTCTAAATGAGGGCAAAAATTAAGCTTTAAAAATCTTTTAAGTTTTAAACAAGATTTAATTAGAAAAACATAGACTTTTCTTAAGTTGGTTTTAATTAAGCCATTATTTACTCTAAAATCAAATACTTTCCTAATTATTTTTTTTCTTAAAAAAATTTTTTTTTCTAATTATTTTTGACTTCTTCCTTTGGAAAATTCTTTTAAAACCAAATATAACACAATTGATTAGATAAAAAATAAAAAAAAAATACTGCCATTTTTAAAGCGACAAATATTTGCCTCAGCTTTGTGAATTAAAGGGCTTCCATTATGGGCTCATTTATACAAGAGATTCATTAAAAATTTTATTACTGTGTATATCACACAATGGAATAACGGTGTTAATAACTTGATACTGTAGCTGCAGGATTTGTGACCTACTCATATGAAGCTAACTGCCCCAGGGCCAGCGGCTGCTCATTTATTTCACCATATTTAAATCAATTGTGGAGGCAGTCAGACAATAAATTATGTGTCCATCTCTGGTAATAAATTTGGCACCTCAAACAGCGGAGAGGCTTATACAAAGATTTAACAGCTCCCCCTTTTGGGACTGATTCTTCTTTTTATCATCTTCTGCAAAAAGGAATAAAAAAGGTGCTTACACATAAAGTAAAATTACTTTTCTGTTCTCTTGTTAATTCTCTGTTTACCAGTGGTTAGTGGAGCCCAACTTTTTCAGCTTCTATAAAGCTCTCGCCTATTGCTTGAGGGGAATTCTTTTGTCTAGGCAGCGGAACAAGATAACCGACTTAATCTTCCTAATAACACGTGAGTCGCCATGTATCATTTTAATCTGCAAAACACTAGAGCTGAGTAGTGTCACATGCTGATTTTACTTTTCTATGAGAAAGTGACTCCCTGGCTCAATGATGGATTGCTTGTTCTCTTTAAACAACAGTCAAGATGGTGAATGCCCTGGGGTGATAGACAGAGTGTGCAGTGGGAAAGGGAGCAAATCTGATGGGCCGGTTCAAGTTCACCTGACAAAGCTGGAGCAGTCTGCAAGCAGCATTCTAGAAAGGATTATTCACACTGGCATTATATTTTTGAATGCATTTTTCTCCTTGCGCAGCTGCAAAGCTCCCTTACACTAATGGTTTATGCACCATAATAAAGAGATTTATTTTTTTTCTCTCTTATTCACTCTTGCGACTTAAACTTTACACCTAGTTCTACCTCACTGTTGAGGCAGAGGACATCTGTATATCCAAACACAGAGCACAAACATCATCTTCAAAACAATAGCAGCTCTAAAAGGCAATAACAAAAGCCTCACATTTGGGATGTCTGAGGGACAAAGATTGTCTTCCTGAGTTGAAATCAACTCCTGAAATTTATCTTTTAAAGTGCTGTTATTTCACAAGTCTACAAACTACGCTTGCAAAAGAGTAAAATAAAAAACTAATTATTTAGTTCCAATTTAGGAAAATGATAATGGAGTTTCCTAAATATTATTTGAGAGATTCCCAAAAACTATTTTACTGTGTGAAATAAATATTAAAGAATGGGGAGAGGAAATTTTAAAAGTTTAAACACAGAAGCAAAAGAATTTTCTTTATAAATTGGAAATAGACTGAGGAAATTCCATTTGTCTTTCTTTCTGTTCAACTTTTCATCCTTCTATCCATCCACTTTACCCATTTCCCGCTTTGTTGCAGAAAGGTTTTCTGAAGCCTGGAGAACTCGGATACCCTTTACTCCTGTGATTGAGACAGAAACCCTTATTGTCTCTTGCCTCAAGTAGCAAAAGGTAGGTAGCTGATAAGCACTTACTGAGCATCTAAAATGCATAGAATCATCAGTAGTGATACATTTATTCATTTACTTATTTATCATCCATTTAAGCAAAAATGTACTAAGAATTAACTGTTAAGCAGATACTATGATAAGCAAGTGGTAGGGTACAAAGAGGCATGAGGCCCAGTTCAGCCTGGTGAGACAGAGTAATCTCCAAGATAATTCCTGCATCCTGGGATTCATGCCTTGTGGTCCTCTCCCACACTGTACTAGTCTGGTCTGGGTACAATAGAATATGGAAGAAGTGATGGTATGCCACTTCTGAGGCTAAGTTATAGAAGGCATTGAGGCTTCTGCCTCTCTCTCCTCTGGATTTTTTACTCTGTACGAACACTCTACGCTGTCCTATGGACAGGCCTGTGTGTTGAGGAACTGAGGCCTTCAGCCAATAGTCATGATGTTGAAAGCAGATCTTCCCATCCTCGTCATGCTTTGAGACAACTGCAGCCCAGCTGACATCTTCACTGCAACCTTAAGAAAAATTCTGAGCCAGAACGAACCAGCTAAGCCACTCCCGAATTTCTGACTGGCAGAAACTGAGAGATAATAAAGAAATGTTTGCTGTTTTAAGCCTCTGAGTTTTGAGGGGTAATTTGTCATGCGGTAATAGATAAATAATACAACAGATAATTATAATACAAATATGATATGGGGAAAAAATGACACATTTTTTAGCTTCTATAATAACTATCATTGCACAGTTATTATGGGAGAACAAAGGAGGGATTCCTTACCTAGGCTGGGGATGGGGGAGGAGGAGGAAGGAGGAATGAAGGATGCCAGGGAAAATTTCTTTCTTTCTTTTTTTTTTTTTTTTAATAATTTTTTTCTTTATTTTTAAAGGAGCTTTAGATTGCATACATATTATATCAAGGAAGATTTTTGGAAGAAGAGATTGTTTGAGATGAGTCTTAAAGGATGCGAAAGCACAGGGTGTGATTGTCCTATAGGTATGAAGAAAGCCTGAAAACAGTTATACAGTGATGAAGCATCAAGTATGGGCTGGAGTGGAAGGAGGCAGAGTGTACTACAAGCTGAAACCATAAGCAATTCAGTGTTTCTGGAGAGTATGTTACAAGACTGGGAGTGGTGATGGGCTGAAAAACAAGGCCTTATATGCTAGGCTAATAATTTGGACTCCTATTAGAAAAGGGAGCCAATTGAATTTCTGATTAAATACAATTTTTGATATAACTAATGCATGCTCATTGCAGAAAATTTGGTAAAATGTAAGTGATAAAGAAGAAAAAAGTCCATTACCACAATTTCTCTATCCAGAGGTAAACATGATTAATTACTAATAATTAATATAATATTTTTTTATTTACATATATATGTATTGAAATTAGGATTATACTATAAATGCTATTTTCTATATTGCTTTTTAACTTTAAAATTCACATGTAAATATATATATGTTTCAATGGATGAGTAATATTTAGCCATGTGGATGAATTATAATATATAAAATTATTCCTACTATTGAATGTTTAAATTATTTCATTTTTTGCTATAGTAAAGTTATGACAGATGCTTTTGTATATAAACATTTGTTTTTATTTCCAATTGTATCTTTATTGAAGAAATAGAATTACTAGGTCCAAGGATAGACATTATATGTTGCCAAATTCCTTTGCAGAAAGACTGTAATAATTTAAATTCCCATCTTCAGTTATAATACAGTTTCCTTCATCCTTTCCAGAACTGTGTATTACTTTTTAACAAATTTGCAATTTTACGTGTGAAAATAGCATTTCCTTTTTGTGAATTATCTGTTCACATTCTTTGTGTATTTTTCTCCCTATTGACTTAAAATCCTACCATGAAACACTAACAAGCTACAGGAAATTAAAACCTTTCCATTCATGTGTTCGCTTCCACCACTCAACTAAATCTGCTCATGTCAAAGTCCCTAATGAACGTCATGTTTTTAAAATTAACAGTCAGTTCACAGTCCTCATTTTACTTATCTTTCATCAACATTGGACACAGTTGATTGTTCCCTCCTTGATTCCTTTTCTTTGCTTGACTGAGAGTATTCTCTCTCCCTTACTCTCTTTATCTTCTTCTAGAGCCCCACAGATATTAGTTGGACCTTCTCCTTTTCTCCCTATCTCTTATTTCCTCTTCTGTATTTTTCATCTTTTATCTTTATACTTCATGTCAGCTAATTCTTCAGTTCTCCCTTCCATTTCAGCAATTCTTTCTTGAACTATGCCTAATCTATTGTTTAACATTTTCGTTAAATTATAAATTTCATTGACCATATTTTTCATTTTCTAGAAAGTGAATTTAGCTCCTTTTAAAGCCATCAGGTCTTTTTAGCATTTACATAAAGCTTAAAATATTTAAAATACTATATATGGGTTGTTATTATTATACACTATATGTGTTTGATATACAACATTAAATAAAAGTAGGGGAGTGCATGTAGCTCAAGTGTTTGAGCACCTGCTTCCCACATATGAGGTCCGGGGTTTGATCCCCGGTACCTCCTAAAAACAAAACAAACCAAAAACAAACAAACAAACAATAAACCAATGAAAAAAACAACTCGGAGAAGCCGATGTAGCTCAGTGGTTAAGTGCCAGCTTTCCACATACGAGGTCTTGCGTTCAATCCCTAGCCCTGGTACCTCAAAAAAATAAAATAAAATAAAATAAAATAAAAAATAAATAAATGTATAACAATATTAAGGGGAATGATAACCAACAATTTCTGGGCAGCAATTTCCTCCTGGGTAGAGAAGGTGATGGAGGCAGTGGTGGATCCATGAGAGGCTTTAATAGTAGTATTATATTTTATTTCTTAAGCCAGGTATTGATTATATGGGTGCTGGCATGAATAAAGATTTAAATAAATTTAAAAATGGAATTTCCTGAAAATTCTTCTCAATGGTACTATTTCTGCCCTTTATAATATAGAAATATGTATTGTTACAAAACCATCATTCCTCTCAAATTCCTGACTTTGGTAGCTTCATCTCACTTAGTCTATATCCTAGCTTTTAACTTTACAAAGAAAAATGAGCTCTGACATGTGTTTTCCATCAACTTCCTTCTCTATCACCTTCAATTTCTCATTTCCTCACCCATTGTTGTTACCTTCTTTCTTTTGTGTTGAGAAAGATATCCTTACTTACTTCTTTGTAAATGTAAACATCCAGACCTTTATTCCTGACTTCATCTTCTGCAACGGGATTTGGCAAAGCTTTTCTGTAAAGCTCCAGATAGTATGTATTGCAGGTTTTGCAGAACATACAGTCTCTGTCACAGCTACTCAAATCTGCCATTGTGGTATAAAAGCAAACCAGCTTGTTTAAGCTCCTCCCCAGTTTTTTTGTTAAAGAATTTTTAAGATATAATTTCACCCATTTGATTTAATACCCCCCATGTTCAAAATCCCTGAATCTCAAAAATAATATTTTATTGTGGATTTATTTGAATCAGAATCCAAAGAAAGTCATTATGCTTCTTAAGTTTCTATTCTATAATAGCTTGTCTCCCCATTTAATTTTTTCATGTGATTGATTTATTAGAGAAACCAGGTCTTTTGTCCTGCAGAATGTCCTATGTTCTGGATTTTGCTGATTGTTTTCTCTTGAAGTAGTTTAACTTTGTTCCTTTACCCCTGTGTATCATGTAAATTGGTAGGGAGATTTGAAGGCCTGATTACATTTAGTCTCAATTTTTTTATGTTTGAAGGGAGGGTTGGGAGGGGCAAAAATCCTTCACCAGCGGTGTATACTTTTCATTTCTTCACATAGTGATGCACGTAATAACATCTGGTTGTTCTACTTTTAGTGGTGATAAGATTGATTGAGTTTTAAGAAACATCGGCCTAATTTTTCCATTATAAAGTTCTCCACTGGCTTTTGCTTCTAAGAGTTTCAGTAGTCATCAATGATTCTTGTCTAGGGCCATTGTTTCATTAAGGTATACAAAATGGTGATTTTCTATTTCTATAATTCCTCTGTATTTATTAGCTGGAAGTTTTCTATTAAAAAATAACTTTTTCTCCTCATATATTTGAAACCCTGAAATATACTTTGTTCTGAAAACACAACAGAAGTGTTTATTTAGTAATTCTCAGACGAAAGAGTTTGTGTTCTAGCAATCCCCAGTGGCATTCAGTGATTTTTTTAAGAAATATTTTTAGTTAACATCATGCATTCTTAGATTTGTATAAATTTGATATGTTTTAATCCATTGCAGCCATTATTCTTTTTGATGTTCACATTGTTCCATCTTTGCAAGTGGGAGGCCTTTCAAGTTGACTGTTATGTCTTTTGGACACGATTTCACCAGTCTTTGATGTTCTCTGTGCTTTCTGGTACCTCAAGGAATCCTAGGCTCATTTTGTACATTTTCAGCTTCAGGCCTGAAACCAGCCATTTCTTCAAAGGGTCTGGTTCCTTTTTGTGTGGTATGGTATTAGAGACCACAATATAGGTCTTAGGGTTGCTCGGTGACACTGGGTTATCTTTGTTGCTAGGACTTTTCTAGTCAACAGAGCTGGAATACACACACATGCACACCCATAGTCATATAATATTTCATTGTATGTATATACCATAGTCATGAGCGCACACTGACATTTCCCAATAAAATGTATGATTTTAGAGATTTTATTTAACATCTTTGATTTTATACTTGAATATCTTTCCTCTATCCTATACATATTGATTGCTAGCATTAGCATATTGACTTATTTTCTTTATCCTATACTATACCCCTAATAGTTTCAAAATATCAACACCAGTAGTATTACAAAAATGAGACTATTGAATGTAGTTCAAAGTATTAACTTTGATAATTTATTTATAGCTTATTTGAGTTTTCTATACAGACAATGATATCATTTGTGAGTAATGACAAGTTTTATTTTTCCTTCCAATTCTTATCTTTTATTCTTCCTTTGCTTTTTTGGTTCTGACTAACATCTCCACTATACTGTTGAATAGAGGTGGAATAGTAGGCACATTTGCCTTTCCCTTTCTTAGATGGAAAGCTTTAAATGGTTAGACTGTTTTTAAAAAAGTTTCACTGTTTTAAAAGTTTTTTTTTTTTTTAAGAAAAGTTTATCAGATTCAGATTGAGAAAGTTTTCCTTTATGCATCATTTGTGAAGAGCTTTTTTGCCATGAGCTGATTTTGAATTTTATTAAACTGTTTTTTCCTTCTTTTAGGACTATAATATGATTTCCCTCCTTTGTTTGTTAATAGGATGAATTACATTTAAAATTTTTTTCTTTAATAAACTTGTGTTACTTTGGGTTCTTCAAGAGGCAGATACCAAGCAAGGATTATAAATGTAAGAGATTTATTTGGGGGTGGGGGCGGGGGGCGGAGAATGACCATGAAGGATAAATAGGAGGGAAAAAAAAGTAGGCAGGGAAATAATGATTCTGACACCTGTGAAAGGAAGGGGGAAGGAAGGAGGATTATGTAGGAAGAGTCTCAGGCTGCAATGTAGGATTTTTTTAGGTACCAGGAGCCAGGGAATGAACCTAGGATCTTGTATGTAGGAAGCCGGCGCTCAACCACTAAGCCACATTGGCTCCCCTGAATTGGTTTTTATGTTTGTTTTTTTCTGTTTTCCTTAGGAGGTACTAGGAACTGAACCTGGGACCTCCCATGTGGGAAGCAGGTGCTCAACAGCTTGAGCCACATCAACAGCCCTGCAATGTAGCTTTAAAAAAGTTTTGGCCAGGCCAATGGGAAGTCTTTGAGCCACAGACCTGTTAGAGGTGATATGAGATTGGTACCCATACCATGCTTAGTCATTGGTTGAGAACATACTGGGGGAACACAGTGGTGGATCCAGTGGTATGGAAGCTATGATCCTGCTACCCACAGCAGGAGATCTGAATGGTGCATTTCATGACCACCATAGTCCACTTTTGCACCACACAGACCTACTCCACACAGGCTTGTGGAGAAGCAACTCCATAGTCTTTCTGAGAGAAGCTTAGAAGAGAGAGATTGGTGAGATAAACCAATTCTCTTTCTGCTGTTAATTGTTGGGACTGCAACTGGTACTCACTCTCTCCATCCTTGACTATCCATTCTAAATTTTCCTCACCCTTATCTATTACTTAGCAAGTTCTTGGTGGCTTACCTGGTGGTGTGACTCAAACCTACATACATGAAGGGTCTGAACAGTTGATAGTTGTGCCCTTCTTAGTTTAGAATGTCTATTCAAAACTGCAACTGGGGCAAGGGCATACCAGGAGACACACAACTGGATTGCTACCTGGGTTCCACACATACTCCTTTCATTTGTAAAAGCTGTTCTACCCCTGCCTGCTGATTAGAGTCAATGACCCCTGTCAAAATAGTGATTTCTTCTCCTACTTGCTGGTCCCAGGACACAAGGAATCCAAAATAACCTAGTGGCAGTCATAGTTTGTAGTTCAATAATGCTCATGCTGTGTCCTTTTGCAAGAGTGCACCTCCTGTAGGGATTAGGATCTCCAGCCCTGCTAAGTCCATAGTAGTGGGGATGGGACACACAAAGTCTTTCAAAGCATTATTGAGAGTCATGGAAAGTGGGACCATTCCTGCTTCTACCCCTTGATTCATAGACCCAATTACTTATATTGTGGGCATGTACCATATAGAAGTTTCTGAACTTCATATACTGAATCCGAAGAATGGCACCCCATCCTTTCAGAGAACTGTGTCCAAACCAGTGCTTCATCTGTGCTGTCAGAAGACTATTCCAGTAGTCTATGATGTCAGCTGCTTCTGGGTGGTACTTATGTGACATGACCATAGGATCTCATGGTCAGGACACATCCTGCATGTCCGTCACTGAAAAGTGTGTTCCCTGGTTAGATAATCTGTTGTGTAGGATTCTATGCCTGTGGATCAGGTATTCCATTAGCTTCCAAATAGTGGTACTGGCTGAGGTTCTGCAGGCAAGAAAGGCAAACCCATACCTGGAATAGGTATTTATTTCTATGAGGATGAACCACCAGCTCTTTTAGAAGGGATTCAATGTAGTTGATTTCCCATAAAGTGGCCAGTTGGTCTTCTTGAAGAATACTGCTACATCAGGGACTCAGCATTGGTTTCTGTTGCTGACAGCTTGGGTATTCAAAGGCAGCAGAAACTACATTGGCTCAGTAAGTAGGAGTACATGCTGTTGGGCCCATATGTAGCCTGCATCTTTGCCAATGTGGCCATTTTTTCATGTGCCCATTGTGCCAGGTCTGGGATGGCTGGTGATGGAGGCTGGCTAATGTCAACTGGCTGAGTCTTTTGTCTGCTGAGTTGTTTACTCTTCCATGCTGGATGCTTTCTGGGGCCAACTATCTTGTGATACAAAAATTTTCAAATTTTGTACTCACTTCCAAAAGTTCATCTATGTGCTCCAGTTCTCTGAGTGTCTCTATCTCTGATCTCCCAAATCTTTTCATTTCATTCCCCTGACCACATGTGCAGGCCATTGGTCATTGCCCAAGAATCTATATTTATTCTTATCTCTGACCCTTGTCCATGCACAAAATTGGATTACCATCTTGCAACTCCATCCATTGAGAAGATTTTCCCCACCTACGTGTTTTCAGTCTACCTCTAAATATAGCTATAATGTATCTGTGTCTATTTTTCAAAAAAATTTTATTGCGGTAACATGTATAGCCCGCAATTTCCCATTTTAATCATTTTCATGTGTACAATTCAGTGATATTAATTACATTCACAATATTCTGTTACCAACACTACTATCCATTACCAAAACATTTTAATGGTCCCAAACAGAAACTTTGTACCCATTAAGCAAACACTCTCTTTTTCCCCTCACCTCTCCCCAGCCCCTGATAACTTGTAACCTACTTTCTGTCTCCATGTCTTTACTAATTCTAGCTATCTCATATAAGTAAAACCATACAATATTTTCCCTTTTGTGTGTAGTTTATTTCACTCAACATGATGCCTTTAAGGTTCATCTATGTTGTAGCATATATCAGAACTTCATTTTGTGGTAAGGGTGGTCCAAGCACAGTCTTTTGCCTTTCCCTGTGACCCACAAATAAATCCTATACTCAGGACTGTTAGTCTGTCTCCTATGATGGTGTAGTAGTTTGATATTGTTTATGAATTCCAAAAAGAGATATTGGATTATGTTTGTGAACTGGTCTGTCCCTCTGGGCATATTAGATTATATTGGCTTCAGAAGTTTCACTTTTACTTGATTAAATAACAATTAGGTCTTTGATTGGGCCAAGTCAGTAGGACGTTGAGTCCCCATCCACAAAGGGGGTGGGGACTCACAGAGAAATCTCACCAGAGAGAAGGGAGGTTGGTGTTTTGAGCTGGAGCCCAGGGAAGTAAGCACACAGAGGAGCTTGGTCATGAGGCAGAGGCCCTGGGAAGAGAGTCAAGCTGTTCACCTGATAGTCTACAGCTGACCTTGTGGAGAAAACAGAGTAGCTGAACCTGGAGAGAATCAAGCCCCGGGAGAGATACGAGACTTATGCCAGCCTGATATTGGAAGAAGCTGGGATTATGGAGCCTTAAGAAGACTGAATGTCGGCAGCCACCTTGCTCCAACACGTGGCAACAGACTTTGGTGAGGAAAGTAACTTACACTTTACGGCCTGATAACTGTAAGCTTCTACCTCAAATAAATACCCTTTATAAAAGCCAACAGATTTCTGGTACTTTGCATCAGCACCCCTTTGGCTGACTAATACAGATGGGATGATAAAAATGGGAGTGCCTTGAGGTAAAACACATTCCCTAGCAGATAGTGGACTGTTAGCACATTCCTTCTGCCTTTTGCCCTGAGCATATATAAACATTCACTGGAGATGGTCTGGTTAAAGTGTGTCTATTTTGTGGCACCCAGCTCACCCCCCACTAATATATCAGTTCCTGGCAGGGAGGAAAAGGTGTCCTTCCACTATGGCACAAGATGGATGCATGTAGAATATCTCCCTTTGTTGTCCACAGAATGAGGCATGCTGGCCATGAGGGAAAGATAATAAGTTTTGAAATTGGAAGTGTGAGTCTTCCAACTTTGTTCTTTTTAAAGACGGATTTGGCAATTTTGGGCCTGTTGCCAATCCATATGAACTTGATGATTGCCTTTTCCATTCCTGCAAAAGACACTGCTGGACTTTTCATTGGGATTGTGATGAATTTGTTAATTACTTTGGGCAAGTCTTCCAATCCATGAACAGAGGATGTCTTTCCATTTATTTAGGTCTTTAATTTTTTTGGCAGTATTTTGCAGTTTTCTGCACACAAGTCTTTAGCATCCATATTAGTTTGCCAAAGGGCTGCCAATGCAAAGTACCAGAAATGGTTTGGCTTTTATAAAAGGGATTTATTTGGCATGAAAGCTTACAGTTCCAAGACTGTGAAAAGTACAGATTGAGGCACGATAAGAGGTGCTTTCTCATCAAAGTCAGCTACTGTTGCTCCTGCTGTCCGGAAGTGTAGCAAAGCAAGATAGCCGCTGATCTCTGCCGAAGTCTCAGCCTTCCCCTCCAGGCTCATCATCTCTCGGAGCCCAGCTCCCAGAGCTCATCTGTGAGCAACCAGATATAGGACTTATCTCTCTTCGGACTTACTCTATTAGTCTCGGCTGTTCCTCTTCCTTCTTTAAGTTCAGCTTTAACCTATCAGGCATATAGCAGGGCTCATCTCTTCTTGAACTGCTCCCTGGGCCCAGCCTCTTGGGGGTTTCATGCTTAAGTAATCCTCTTGTCATCTCTCACCTGGCAGGTGCAAAAATGGCAGTTTCCTTTTCTTGTGTCATCCCTCTGTGACTCTGTTTATATCAGACCCTGCAAAAGGGCAGAGACTCAACCTGAGTCACACCTCACTGATGTAGTCCAGTTGAAAGGATCTTGCACCACAGAAATGGATTATTTCACAAACATAATCTTTCTCATTTGGGGATTCATAAAATAATTTCAAACTGCCACAGCATCTTTGGTTACATTTATTCCTAGATATTTTATTCTTTTAATTATTGTTGTAAGTGAAATTGTTTTCTTTGATTTTTTTGGGTTGTTCTTTGTTAATGTATAGAAACTGACTGATTTTTGCTTGTTCACCCTATGCCCCACAATTGTGATGAATTTTGGCTCTGTCTTTGGAATAAATTTTAAAAGAAATTGCTGGATTTATAGAAAGAAAACTTTAAAACAGAGGGACATAAAAGAGGAATTGAACAAATGGAAACACATAACATATTTTTAGAAAGAAAGATGCCACATTATAGAGGTGTCAGTTCTCACTGAGGTAATTTAGAATGGCCCAAATAATAATAATAATAACAGGATTTTTAAAATGTGGATGTTAATTCCAAAAGATGATTTAAAAGTTAATATGTAAATATAAAGCAAGAAACATGAAGAGCTGAAGGTATTTTAGAAAAAAAAAGTGCAACAAAGCAAGACTAATACTGTCAACTATTAGAACATATTATAAATTTCATAATTAAAACATTATGATACTAATACATAAATAGACAAATAAAACAATGGAACAAATTATGAAGCCCATAAGTACTTACAACAACTTAGTATCTGATAAATATGGCATTTGCAATCAGTTGGAAAAATGAACAATTCAATAAATAGTGAGGACAGAAATTGGGTAGACATATAGGAAAAAATAAATAAATTTCTTCCTTCATACCTTTAATAAATGTAAATATACTAGAAGAAAATATGGAAACCTAATGAGAAAAATACTCAAGAGTAGGGAAGATCTAAGTATAACACATAAAATTGAAGAGGTGATTTTATATATTTTATATATTAAACTATAAATAAAAAATTCTACCTGGAAAAAATTTCATACACAAACTGACTAAAATTTGCAATTAATATCACAAATGTCTGAATTTTTAAATATATAAAGTTTAAATAAATCAATAAGAAAAAGACCAATAGTAATAGTCTTGATAGTGACAAAACGCTCCCAAATCTCAATGGTTTAAACAACAAAAAGTTTATTTCTCAGCTATGTTTCTTGTCCATTGGGGCTTATTTGTATTTCTTTTCCATGTTGCCCTCACTGCAGGATGTAAGATGAGCAGCTACATCCAGAAGCATTCCTGGTAATTGTGGCAGAGTGAAACAGTCTGCAGGGTCTTGCACCAGCAATTAAATGTGGGCCTGACATTTATAATATGGAGGAAATTGTTGTGTTTTGTTTTTTCTTTTTCACATTTGATTATATAGATTCTCTTTCTGAATAAACTGTGTTTTAGCCCTCCTTAAAAGAACTTTTGAATTATAGAAATAAACTCCTGGGGAGCAGATGTAGCTCAAGTGGTTGAACACCTGCTTCCCATGTATGAGGTCTGGGTTCAATCCCCAGTACCTCCGGAAAAAACAAAACAACAACAAAATAAACTCTTAACTTGTTTTATATTTTATTGTTGCTGAAGATAAAAAAAATGTTTGTTGTGGGAAATCTGGATCATTGACTTTTGTGTTTTCATTCCCAGAGATTTTCCCTATTCATGTGAGCTAAAAGCTATTGCCTCCAAGTGATGGGTGTGGGTTTTCTTATCAGCTACAAAACCTGGTAGCAGGATTGAGACCTGGAAATACCCTTGTGAAGTTCTAAAGAAAGTAATTTTCACTTAAACTGCCCTTGGAGGGTGCTTCTCTGTGCTCACTCAATGAGCTCTAAGCTTACCCCTCCTTCAGGGATGTTCTTATTGGCAAATATATGCACTGTAATCTTGAAGTCTAAATTTATATATGAAATGCTACCTTTTTAAAAAATAAGAAACTAAATAAAATTATTTTATTATCTATGAAAAAAAAAATGTGGACCTGAAAGTAACAACACTCATCAATTCCTCTCAAATTATTGACCAGAACTAGTTACATGGCCCACCTTGCCCAAAACCCAAATGGACCAGGCTGTGCTGTCATCTGTGTGCCTCCATGGAGAGAACTCGATATTGCTCAGCAGCACTGAGCTCTGTCACATTGCCAATCCAGATAGTCTATAACTTATTTGGTTTCTCTATTGAAGGTCTAGTCAAAGAAAGACGGTGACATATTTCATTACATTCCACATGCTGGTTATTAAAGAAGTAAAAAATTCCTCTCTTTCCAAAATTGGTAGTGACATTTTTCTGATCATCAGAGTGAATCTGGGGATCTGTGAGGTAGATGAGCCCTTTTCCATTACCAGTCACCCAACCTAAAAGAGAAATGAATATGTCTAATATGTCTATAAATGTCAGTAAAGTGTTTCAATGAAAAAAATATGTTTTTAAAAAGACATTTTAAAAACTTGGCCATCCTGTGGTTTATGTTTAATAAATTTCTGCTAGGGGATTTGATGTTGCATATTCCAATTATTGATTTAAGAAAGAGAATTGAATATTGGATAATTATATTGATCTAATATGACATACCCAAATCACCAATTTTCAAATTGAGCAACAAAATAAACTTAGTATAATTATTAAAATCATAAAATGGAATATTTTCATGGTTCAGAAATTTCTTTATGCCTTACTTAGTAATTCAAATATTCATCTATTCATTAAACAAATATTTATTCAGTGCATACACTGTTTAAATCAATATTGTAGGCACTGGGGATACAGCAGCGAACAAATCAGTCAAACACCCTTGTACGAATGAAGCTAATGTTCTTTTGAGGGGGGGACAGGTCAATAAACAGGATAAATAGGTAAAGTATATAATATGACAGAGAATGATAAATGCTATGGAGAGGGGGATATAGGGAATGCCTTGGGAGTGGCCAGGGAATTATTATTAGAAATAATTATAATAAATTTCATTTATCATTTAAATGAAGTATAGAGTATTGGTTAATAAAAATTCTGATAATAAAATAACCAGACACACTGAAAGCAAAAAGATTAATTCAGATTTTAAGATAAGTTTGATTCTAGTACACACAGCTTTCTTTTCCACTATGACCCCAATTATGAAACCAACATCACTCTTGCAATAAGGGTAAAAACTGGAGGAAAGGAAGGGCTCAAAGCAGTTATTTCCACATGAAAAAAAAAAAAAAAAAAAAACAACAAGAAGAAGAAGAAATCTACATTGCTGAAACCCAAATGAGTAAAATGAAAAAAAAAAATTATTATGGATTTACTCTGGATGGAACCCAAAAGAACATAAACCAGATCCTTTCAGTGATTATCTTAGAGGCTTGTGGAAACTTTAGACATTTTTTTTTCAGTCATCATTTGCTACATATAGTAAAATCAATTAAGTTAGACACTGGGACAATCTATTAAGTAATGACTGGTAGAGCTGGTACATAAGCTCACATTTACACATAAATACTATTAAAAATAAAAAATAAGCCCCCCATTTCACATACCTTGTAAATCGACCACAACATCTCTCTGTTTGGAAAACTCATAAGAAAAATGGCCATAAGCTAAGCCATATTCTGTGGCTTTGTATTCTGTTTTCACCACTTTTGTGTTATTTGATAATTTTACAAATTCTCCCAGTATGTAAGGTTCCACGCTGATACACCCTTTTATGGTCTTGCCCTCTAATATCTGAAAGATAGAAATGGAGAGGCAATATAGCATAATGCTGAAGGCCATAGGTGTTGGGATCAGGTGTATATCAATTTAATCCCAAGTCCTGCAACTTAGGGATTTTGTTACTACTCTAGACTTTGGTTTTCTCATCTGTTAAAATAGGTAAAATGATAACTACCTCACAGGATTGTAAGAGAAAATGCATGTAAAGTGCTTAACATTGTATGTGCATATGATGTTATCTAAAATTATTGTTATTCTTTTATTAAAATGCTCACTTAAAAATTAGGCCATGCAGTGACCTACCTAGGTGGCAAGCTTGCCAGGGCATATAGATAGATCACACATTGGGACTTTGTGATTTGGAATACTTGTTCAAGCATATCTCTGCCATGCGGTCCACTTTGTGGAGCTGTTTTGAAGTTTAGAGTTAATATCTGTAAAATGCCTGGGACAGTACTTGACATAAAGAAAGTGTAAAATGGATAGTAGCTATTACTGTTATAAGTAATAAAGGTGGGTTCAAAAAAGTCTCTGGCCAATGTCAAAATCATTGTAGGTACAAATGAGCTAATGATCCAACATATTTGGGCAGCAGGGTATTCTTAATCCAAAGAAGAGAAAACTCATTGGGGATGGTTGCTTTCATATATTTAAAGAGCTACCTTCGGGAAGATGGATTGATCTCAATGATACCAGAAGGCAGAGCAGTAATCCATGGGTAGGAATTAGAAGAAGACAGATTTGGGCCAAAGTTAAGAACTTCATAACAATTAGAATTACTTGAAAGTAAAAGGGTAATGATATATATATATCTATTTTTTCTTATTAAAAGAGTTTAAGCAAAGGCTTGGTAAACACTTGGTTGCAAGGGAGTGGAGCCAACATATGTAAAATAGGGGATTTATGCATCATTCTGAGGGGATAGTTTGCATTAGTTATAGTCTTTAGGGTCCCTTGTCTCTCTGAAGTACAGAGATAATACAAAAGGAAAAGGATACTAAAAATGTTAACTTAACCATGTGGGCCCAGATAACAGGATCAATAGATATTCAAGTGTGACTTGGAAGATCCAGATAATACACTCAGGAAGGCAGAGGATCTTATTTTTTCTTTTGCCTGTCTGGCTAAGTAGATGAAACAGACAAGGTAGATAAGGAAGCCAGTTAACCAAGTTTATCAGATTTAGAAGGATGGCAGTGGTGGACAGGTTGGTATCAGAAATCCAACCTAACGTATAGTAATAACGTATAGTTATAAGCCTGTTTAAGCAGACCTTTGTTTTCCTTAATCTTACCAGTAATATTGTGGAAGGGATATAGAAAATCTGGGTTGGAATCTTTTGATCATAGAGTCTCTTGTTAAATTCTGTCACATAGTACTGTGCGGTCATCTGACGTTCCACATCAGTGAAGTGGCTCCAGAGCCCTTTCTTCTCCTTATATTCTTTCCCAACATATCTATGAATGGAGAAAAACCACACAAAGAGATGTAAAAGTGATCTTACATACTAAAGAGTAAGAGAGAGGAGATCAAAAGAGATAGGCAAAAATGCTTGGAAGATGTTACTCTTTCTCTTAGTCAGTATCAATTATCTTGACTTACATGATGATTCAAATGATTTGTGAAAGTCACCTGAACATTAGAACATGGTTCATGCTAGCTGATCCAGAATGATTATAAAGGGAAATTTTCCACTTAATGTAGCAGATTTCTAGACTTTTTGGCAAGCCAAGGAAATCAGCATGGTGTCCTGACTCAAGTCAGATCGTTCACTACCTGCAGTGTGGTCTTGTAGAGGTCAACTAACCAATCTGAGGCCTCCCTTTACCCCTTTCCTTTTATTATTACTTAATCCCTACAAACACTTATTTTCCTTTAGTACATATTACATGCCCAACACTGTGCTAGTCCCAAGCATCTTCTGAAGAAAGTGTGAGACATGATTTGTATCCTTTGGGGGCTTATAGCATACTTGAGGAGAGAAGATACAAAACTGAATGATTAATTGTTATAACAGTGAAAGAGTAAGTACTGTACTTCATTGTAGTTTATATTTGCAATAAACTTGTGTGAATTCACTGGTAATTTCATATGTGCCTGGAGTGACTTCTGATGATCAAAGGGAATTGTCTGAGTCATGGTAAATCCTCTCCAGAGATTTCTGAATCCATTATGATAACAGAATCCAAGGAGGCTTCAGTTCTGAAAGGAAATCTGACCATGGAGGCTGCATAGGAGGAGCCTACGAGGCAAAAGAGAGCAGCCTGCAGTTGTCATAACAGGGGCATTCTGCCAGTGCTTCAAGTAGTTCTGCTATTGGGAGACCCCAGCCTTCAGAGGCTTTAAACTTATTCAGAACTTTTCTTTTGGTGACTGAGGCTAAAGGTGTGCACAAAAGAGATCAGAGAGCAAATTCTGTGAGTGCTGATACTGAGACATTTCCTGACAATTCTGCCAGAGAAGCTCAAGCCATAGGTGCAGGATCATCAATCTCGAAGTGGAGGTCCATTCCTTCTGCATTTTATACCATTTGGGGGGAATTTTTTTAAAGTATGGATTTGTTAGTGGTAAACTCTGAGTCTTTTTCTTTTAATATGGAAATGTCTTATTTTGCCTTCTGATATGAAAGATAGTTTCACTAAGTATGTGACTTCCATTGTCTTCTGGCATATATTGAGCAATCAGCTGTACTTCTAATTGACATTTCTTTGTATGCAATCTGTCTCTCCCCTTTGACTGCTTTTAAGATGGTTTCTTTGCTCTTGGTGTTCTGAAGCTCAACTACAATGTATGTAGGAATAGATTTATGCCTTCTTTCCTTCTTCCCTTCTTCCCTTCCTTCTACTTTCTTCCCTCCTTTCATTTTGATTCCTTTATTTGAAGATTAGTGTTTTTGGCAATTTTGGAAAATTATCAAAAATTATTCAAATATTGCTTCTTTTCCATTTGCTCTGTTATCTTCTGATCAAATGTATGTTGGGCCCTTTCACTCCATCCTCATGTCTCTTATTCTCTCTTTTTTTTTTTCTGGAGGTACGGGGGATTGAACCCAGGACATTGTACGTGGGAATCAGGCACTCAACCACTGACCTACATCCACTCCCTAATGAGAGTTGTTTTATCATTTGCTTGTTTGTTTTAAGGAGGTACCGGAGATTGAACCCAGCACATGGGTAGCAGGTGCTGAACCACTTGAGCTACATCTGCTCCCCTTTTATTCTCTCTTGTATTCCTCATTTCAGTTCCTCTCATGATGTATCCTGGCCCCACCACTTAGCTGTGCAACATTGGGTACATTTCTTTCTTTCTTTCTTTCCTTTAAAGGTTTATTTATTTACTTTATCCATTTTAAATCCCCCCTTCCCCATTTGCTGTTTTGTGTCCATTTGCTGGGTAATTCTCTGTGTCTGTTTCCTGCCATCTCTTCTCATCCGCCTCCTCCAGTCTTCACCAAGATTCGATCCTAGAGACCTCCGATGTAGGAGAGAGGTGATTTGCCATCTGCACCACCTCGGTTCCTGGTTTTCGGAGCTTTCGGAGCTTTCGGAGCATCTCGTCTTGTCTCTCCCCTGCGTCGCTCTCCTGTTACGTCATCATCTTGCTGCATGGCTCCCGGGGCCTGGCAGCTCACCGGCACACAGAGCCTGGCATCCCATGTGCTTTCGATATATATATATATTTTAATTTTACCGGGAGGTCCCGGGATCGAACCCACGTCCCTCCATGTGGCAGGCAGATGCCCAACCATTTGAGCCACATCCGTCCCCTTGGGTACATTTCTTAACATCTGTGTCTTGACTATATGTAAAATGGGGATAATAATAGCATCAACCTCATAAGAGTTTTGTGAGGATTAGTTGATTTAATAAAGAAATCACTTGAAATCAGAACCTGGTACATAGTAAGTGCATTGAGGTGTTTGTTTTTATTATTGTCATCAACAACCTTTTCAAGAAATGTACTTTTATTGTTTAAAGGGCACCCAATTTCTTTCTTTCTCTCTCTCCCTTTATATATATATTTAAATATTTTTATATAAATATATATATATATATATATATTTTTTTTTTCTTTAACATTATTTGGATTTGGGTAAAGAATAGGGGCAACTTTAAATTGAAAAATTCTTGGCTTATAAGTCTTTTAAAATACACACCGTGTAAAATTAGGCCTCAAACCCAATGAGGGCTACCTGGGGTCCCTAATTTTTCAGTTGAAAAATTTTTAAATTTTCATCAAAACTGAGGCAAAACAGAAAGTGTTCCAGCCATTTGCCACAGTAGGGTCAGATTTCTAAAGATACTCTTTTCCTTGAGAACATAGTTATTCCCAAGTCCCTGCTGTATGTGAGTGGTCTTTAAACTCATTCACTTTCACGAATAGGTTTTGTCACCAGCTGTTCCCTCACCCAACCCTTGCCCCAGACTTCTATGGAGAGTGTCTGCAGGCTTCAGTAATCATATATCCCTGGATGTGCTTCATCCCTAACTTCCAAGAATTTTCCTGCCCTCCCTTTTTGCCCTTAAAACTGTGGCTTTGATAGATTATTTTTGACAGTATTTTAAAAAAAATTTATTTATCCCCTCCCCCTGATTGTTTGTGCTTGCTGTGTGCTCTATGTGTCTATTTGCTATGTGCTCTCTGTGTCTCCTCATCTTCTTTTTAGGAGGTACTGGGAACTGAACCTGGGACCTCCCATGTGGGAGAAAGGCGCTCAATCGCTTGAGCCACCTCAGCTCCCTGCTTTGTTGTGTCTTTCATTGTTTTCCCTCTTTGTGTCTTCTTGTGTCATCTTGTGTGTCAGCTTGCTGCGCCTGCCCATAGCACCAGCTTGCTGTCTTGCTCGTCTTCTCCAGGAGGCACTGGGAACCAAACCCAGGACCTCCCATGTGGTAGGCAGGAGCTCAATCACTTGAACCACATCCATTTCCCTTGACAGCATTTTTAGTGAATGTTTAAGACACTGACCTGGTAAATGGCCAGAAATGTACAATGGAGTTAATAAGGCTTCCCTGAAATGTTTGAAATAATGTATATAAAGCATCTAGCACAATGGCTGACAAAACATGAGTCCTCAATATATTGTTACAGTTATATCAGTTAAATGAAGCAAAGGAAGAGGAATAGAAGTCTGAAGACATGTATTTTGACCAATTTTTTCAGCCCTTTCAAAAGCTCATCTGTGAATAGCCTTTGAAGGGACACACTAGCTTGTTTTATATTGATATAGATGTTTTAAAGCAATACCTCCCCAGGGTTTCTTCCTGATGAAGATGATGAACCCAAAAAGCATTTCTTTGTCTGCCTTTCTTCTTCACTTCCAGGTAGTCTCCCAAATATACTAAAGTTTCCTGGGCTGTCCATAATTCAGATTTCTTGGAATATTTTAACAAAAGAGCATCTGGTAAAAAGATAAGACAAAAACAGTTCATATTTTTAAAAAGATGGTACAATTCATGAGTAAAGTTGTGCATGGACTCAGGTCCTAAGCCATCTTATCTGAGATCTTCAGCTTCTCTATGTATTTTCTCAGATTTCAGCCTCTTCTATAACTACTACTATAGAGTAAAGTACAACAAGAAGAAAGCTTTACAAATTACAATGAAACATAGCTTTTGATTTACAAAAATGTCTTATTTGTGATGGCAAGGAATTAAATCTAAACCAGAGTTATCTGTATGAAGGTAGTGGAATATAAAGGACTTTTTAAAACAACAAAACCCCAGAGACCGTCTTGGAACAAGTGATATATGCTTGCACCTTCTTCTGATTATCTGGGGAGACCAGATAATAGAAGATAATACTGGGAAATGGATGTGGCTCAAGAGGTTCGGCGTCCGTCTACCATATGGAGAGACCAGGGTTCGATCCCCAGTACCTCCCAGTAAAAAAAAAAAAAAAAAAAATAGAGGATAATACTACCTGTGCTAGATCACATAGATTGAAATAAACCAAATTTTACCTGTAAGGCTCCCGGCCACTCCAGAGAGCTGAGATTACATATTAAAAGGCACCCTAATTTTCTCTTAATTGTTTTGTCTAAGTATCTGAGAAAATACTATATAAAGATGCATGCTCAACTAAACAAGAAAAAGATAAGAAGAAAAAGATAAGAAGAAAAAGTAAGGGCAGACTTCACTTTAAAGAAAGAAAGAACAGTCCTAGTATTTCTTTGAGCTCAAAGACAAATGTGAACTCTAAGAAAGAAATACAAAATTTTGGTTTCCAAGCTAAAATTATGTGAACAAACTCCTCCTTTGTCTAGGTTGTGATAATGGATGAATGAATGGGAGATTCAGGAGAGAAACTACTTCAATTAAGGCAAACCCAAAGGACTGAGATGCGGGGAAGGGAGATGACTGGGTACTAGGGAAAGGGAAGATGGCAACCAGGGTTGGGTGTCTCAATCAGAGAAGCTGGAGATAGGAATAGAAATTGAGCTGCTTGCACACACACAAGTGAACTGTGGGAAGAATAAGAAATGTTTAACTTGTTCTGTTTTTACAACTCTGGACCTTGCTTCCTCCAATGTGGTTTTCTCCCATAAATTGGCATATGGGCATAGCCATAAAGCAGTTATCTAACTCTAATAAGTGTGATTCTGAAATTTTCAAATCTCTCAGTAAGTAGGGAACCTCTATAACTAGAAAATTTTGCCTCTTTTGGTAACAACCTGATCTGTATTTTAGTCTGGTTTTAAGGTGCAACAAAACACTGGAATACATGAAGCATAAGTTCTCAACCTTGGTTTTATATGGAATCACTGGGGAGCTCTTAAAAAATACTGATGCCTGGATCCACACCCCAGACCCATTGCATAAAAACCTGGAGGTGGCTGGAAAGAAACCTCCTGAGTGCATAGGTGGGAAAATACCTGTCCACTAGATGGACGACAGTTAACTAAATCAAACTCTTTCCCCCTAGGGTTTGAATGGAGAAAAACACACAGAAACCCGCTGATAATGAGAAATCAAAGGAGAAGTCAAGTGCTGATGGGATGATATGGTATCCAGAACTGTTATAAACTCTGAATGATGGCTGTTCCTGAGTCCTCTAAGATTTTTGTTTCCACTACTGCCTTATTTGTCTGTATAGCAAACCCCCATTACGTGAGGAAGCCAGAGCTAGTCTCTATTCTTTGCAGGAATTAGGGCCTAAACAGAAAAAGTGTGAGTGTGTGGTGTCCCTAAAGTATACATTTCTCTGTATGGAACAAAGGGTAAGAGAAATCTATGTCTTTCATGGGCTCTAAGTGATCTACATAAAAAATCTTCAAGTTGCCCTAAATTTAGATGCTCCCTGAGATTATACCCACTGAAAAGGCTGTACTTACTGTGTGTACAGTGAAGTTGACTGGGCTTAAAAACTCCCGTTTTCTCCAGTCTCTGAAGTAGCCAATCATGCCCCACTCCTGCCAAGAGTTTTTCAAAGTCATTAGGCTCGAGGGTGCGAGCCTCAAGAATCTCTTGTCTCATCTTTCCTGGCAATGACACAAAAGAACTTCCACTGGAATTCAGAAAGGACCATGGGTTTTCCCCCTCAAAAGAACCACTGGAAAATGGTGATTTAAACCACCAGGCCGAAGATGATCTGGAGTTCTGGCTGCAGTTTAGCAGGTTTCCAGGTTCACTTCTTTCCTCTGTAGTAGTACAGTCATCACTGAGGCCAGGGAAAGGAATGTTACTGTGCATAGAGGAATTGGGGGTCTCAGCTGCTTGACCGGGTGGCTGCCTTGGAGCACATGGTCTAAGACAGCCACATCTACTTATGGAGTGAACATCCGTGCTGTTGAGCAGTTGACTAACCTCATCCACCAAATGAGTGTCAGTGTTGATGCCCTTCTTTTCAACTGGGTCACCACCTTTACCTGGGTCAGGAATTTGGCCAGGCCAATGAGGAGTGAAAGAGTTACCAGCCAGGATGGAACCGTTGTCCAGAGAACCACCCATGACTATAGGAGAATCAAAGGGCACATCCTCTGTGCTTTCTGCTGTTTCTCCTTCTGGGTCAACTGAGAAAAGGCGATCTCTAAATGTTGGGACTGTGCCTCTTTTATCAATTTCCTCTCCCTTCTCTTCCCCATGCCTGTCTTTGGAATTGCAGTTGATTTCTGAAGACTCACCAATTACTTCAAAGGCCTCAGAAGAAGACCATGAAGCAGAACCACATGAGAGTCTGGAATGAGTGGAAGTATTTCTAGGTCCCTTATTTCTAACTTCCAGAATGCCCACACTAGAATCCAAGAAAGTGCCTTTCATGTTGTGAGGAGTGAAGGTTGTCAAGGGCATGTGCTTGTGTAGTTGACTTTGAGAAGACTCCAAATTGTCATCCTTAGAAACCTGGAGAGAGAGATCATGAAGCTCTGAAGACAATGACTGGACAACATTGCTTTCCCCATTGTTCTCCAGCTCTTCAGACAGGGCAGTGGAACACTGAGTGTCCACAAGATATTCTTTGCTAGGCTCTTTTCTGGCTGACTTATCATCAAGAGGATAATTCACTTCCTCCCAACTTGTAGAGGAACTAAACCCTGATAAGTTGCTCCAGGAACTGGAACTCTTGCTGTCATTCAGAGACTTCCTCAAAACAGCTTCCCCACCACTGCTGGAGTCTGGTGGCTCAGTCTCAGTCTCCATATCTTGATCCAGTGAGATTCGAAATGCATCAGAATGGGTCCAGGTTTTCCTGTCTACTCTCCTGAGTTTCTCCTGATCATTCTTGGTCATTTGGGAGGGAGACATTCCCGTGCCTTTTTGAAAACATCGTTTGTCTTCAGTAGTACTCACAGTATCTATATTTTTTGTTTCTGTTTTTAGAGCAGTGATACAGACTCCTGTTTTTCTATCTTTCTGCTTATTTTTGTGGTTTTTACAGGTGCTTTCAAATACTTCACACACTGAAGTATGATGCTGTGAATAGGTTTCAAGGATTTTTTGGAAATCCACTTGCCCATGTAAGATGGGCTTATCCAACCAGCATTTGAAACTTTCTGGAACATAAGATCTGCCATCTATGTTAGAGAAGCTTTGAACTTGTAAACAATCCTTCACTTGGGTGATAATAGACATGATTTCCCAAGACAGAGTTTCTCTGTCCTGACTCTCAGATGAAATACTGAAAGTGTAAAGCTTTCCCATAGCTTCACTACAGAGCTGACTCGCTGCATGGACCACCTCCGTCTCCCCATGAAGTCTTTGGTGTACTGTAGTAAGACAGAAAGCAGCTTTGATAAAACTATGAAGTTCCTGTTTTCCAGTAACTGGTTCATCATCTCTCTTAGTGAGGAGCCCAATTTCAAAGGCCTCCTTGGCTTCACCCAGATAGGAATTTTTCATTTCTGGAGGACAG
Organism: Tolypeutes matacus; assembly: GCA_026826555.1. Classification (NCBI taxonomy): domain Eukaryota; kingdom Metazoa; phylum Chordata; class Mammalia; order Cingulata; family Chlamyphoridae; genus Tolypeutes; species Tolypeutes matacus. Next base: position 9,194,370 of record JAKSZT010053767.1, on the reverse strand, counting down.
TCATTAGAACTACTATAAGATAATAAACAGGTGCCCCGGATATTCTGAGGGAAACACAAAATACAAAATCAGACATTGAATTGGGATATAGAGGTGAATCAGGAAAACTTTTCATTCCTGGAGAACAGTCATTAGAAATATAGAGGAAAATAAGCAGGTGCCATGGAAATTCTGAGGAAAATACACTATCCAACATTGAATTAAGAACGTGACGTTGTTTTGGTGAACCAGGAAAAGGGACTGGGTTCGTATGATTGGCTGGCATGAGGAGGAAGAAATTAGCTTTAACCACCATCCTACCATCGCCCTGATACCTTACAATTAAAGATGCTATATTTCGTCTAGCTGGTGGTGGTTTTAGCAAACAGTCTATTCACTGGGATATGGACATGTAAGTTACTCTATGTAAATAAGATTGCTATATTTAAACAGGTCATCCTTTTTAATAATAGCCAAAACTACTGGTTTCCAAACATGTCTGTGCAACTGACCTGGGAGGTAATTCAAAATTACAGATTTCTGGCTACTGATTGCAGAGATTTGCATTTAGTGGCTCTAGATAGAACCAGGAAGACATATTTTGAAAAGGCTTCTTGGGTGATTCTGAAGCACAGTCAGGCTTGGGAACCATTGCTGTAGAGAAGACAACATTACATTCCTCAGGCTGAACTGACTTAGGCTTCCACGAGGAAGGGGCCACTCTGGTAAACCCTCATACATGGAGTCTTAACACAACTGCAAACAATGTGGCTGGAAGCCTAGTTTACGAGGTTTGACCTTTCTCTCCCACTGTTTTACTCCTGAGACCACCCCAGGCAGAGCCAAGGGTTTGTGCTATATTTACCACCGACGTGAGCACGAAGAGGGGTGTGTAAGGAGTGAAGGCGGCCGCTAGCTTGCAGGCTTCTGCGGCTGACAGCAAATGGTGGTCAAACTCCTTCAGGAGGCCCTGAGTCAAGACAGGAGGCAGAGCAGAGTGTTGATAATTATTTATCCCTTAGCAAAAGACAGGCTAGGAAATGCCTGTGCTTTTCTTTCAAGATCAGATGGACGCCCCGCCCCTCATCACGACCATTTCAGAAACTAATGCCAAGAAAGCATAAGTTGTTCTCAAGAACCCAGTGTTGACAATTCCTTCCTTCGCCCAGCACAAACACTGAACACACACACACACACACACACACAAATACCAGAAAGGGCTTAATATGTGCAAAAATTCACAAGGCCTGCCTGTGCAAAATAATTAAGATGAGTTTCTTTGCTGGATGATGGTGGCTGCTTTGTTCCCAGGAACTCGGCACATTTTGCAGCCAGATTAAGTGCTGATTTCTGCATTGTTCTTGGCAGAGCCCTTTAGTTCATGATTTCACAGCAATTAAAATACATCAATTCATTTTAGAAATATTTGTTGAGTGTCTCCATGTGCAAGGCACTGTTCTAGATACAGGGACACAGGGAACTTAACCCACATGAGCTGACTTTCTGGTGGCGGGAGGGATTAGTCAGTATACAAAATAAGCAAAATGCATCATATCTGAGAAGGTGATAAGTGTTCCAGAACAAAATAAAGCAGGGAAGGGCTCAGGAAGGTCCAGGATAGGAAGAAAGTTGACAATTTTAAACAGTCATCAAGGATGACATCGGTGAGCCAGGGACAGAACTCTTTTTTCTGTTTTTTTGTCTGACTGCTAAAGCAAGAAATTAATGACTCAAATTAGTAGCAACAAGGTATATATGTTTTTATGCTATATTAATTAGTGTCAAGTGCAGCTACTGCTGTCACTTTGGGTGCTTAACAAAAAAAGCAATATAGAGGATAACATAAAAAATTTTATTTTCAAGTGAGTGAACCCCCAGGGAATTCATAGTAGAGATTTCTAGGTGTAGTGCGATGTCCCTGCCAATTCTCTGGACTGGTAAGAACATCTGGGATCTGCTTCCAGTTCTGCCTCTTACTGGTTGTGCAAACTGCAGCGGTTACTTAGTTTCTCTGGACCTCAGTTTATTTATCTCTAAGATGAGAATGATACATTCTGCTCTAGCCACCTTACACACCTTTTATGTGTATCATATACATAAATATGCACACTTAAAATTGTAAAGATATAAATATTAATGCAATAGGGAAAATCCAAGCACAGCCTGCTGCTATTTCCCTGAGACACACAAATAAACCCTGTGTTTGGGACAGGGCTAGCCTGGCTCCTAGGATGGGATGATAATGATGGGCAGATTCCCTTGAGGTAAAAGACATTGCCCAGCAGGAGTGGCCTGTCAGTGCTTCCCTTCCCCTTCTGTCCTGAGCACACGTAAACATTCACTGGAGACTACCTGGCTAAAGTGTGTGTGTTTTATGGCACCTGGCCCACCCCTGCTAATGCATCTGTTCCTGGTGGGGACAGAGGGGCTTCCTTTCACTACGGCACAAGCACAAGATGGGTGCATGTAGAATGTCTCCCTTTGTTGACTGCAGATTGAGGCATGCTGGCCATGGGGGACTGATGCCCACTAGTGAAGCTGACCTTTCTCTGTCTCTTCTCTATGTGAGTAAATGTTTTCCAACCAGTGCCTGTGTGAGTCCTGCTTCTGCAGGTGAGCCTGATACCTGCAAACCCTGGAGTGGGTTGGGACCCTAGAACTGCTGTTCCTGGTGGCAGGCACTCTTATGCTCCTTGCTTCCCACCTTGCGGTGACATTCCAGCCTTGGAGATGGTAACAGATATCTCTCACTTCTGACCAACAATTAGTAACCTCTCTTATTAAAGATAAGAGCATAGAACAAGGTACCGGTGCTCTGATTTGATCAGATGAAGATTAAAATTTTTAAACTATTACCCTTTACTTTATTATTGAGATGGCCCAAGTTTGAAAACTAAATTTTATCATAATTTGAAAGGAAATAAGTAGGATTCAAAGCATTTATCATTTTGATGATATTCCTTCATTCATTCACCAGTCACTTTTTTGGGTACCCTCTGTGTACCTGATATTATTGTGCTAGGTGGTGGGGTTAAAAAGCCCAGAAGTGGGCACCATCCCCAGGACTGTTCATATTGTTCTACAAGGGAAGACACTCTGCTCTCTGATGACTGGAGAGAGAAAGCAATTGGCTAACCAACCGACCAACAATGATATGACATTGGCAGCTTTGACGGTGATGCAGCTCTGTACCATGTTTGTGACAAATGATAATTACCAAGTTAATCTGTGGATTGTTTTTAAATTTTTCATAATCTTTCTTGCTCATGGAAACAAAGATGTCAGCCAGTATACCTAGTGATGTGGCAATACCCTGTAAGGAAAACACAAAACACAGATTGGGAATTCACACTCGATTATTGCTCACATCTCATGGCAATGATTAGTCCTCCACATGAACCATTTGCCTCTTATTATAATACTATTATTAAGACACTGGAGACATTTTTTAATTGGTTGCCACAAGGTTTGAAAGAGCATTACCTCCTGAGGTACATGGACCTAATATAAATTTGGCTATTTGTTGGTTAGGTTTTGTTGGATTATTGACATTAACTTGTTCAAACTGCTTCTGGACCTGAATAACTGGTCCAAAAAGAGCCCTTACACTACATTTTATCCATGTTGTGAAAGGACTGCAGGCAGCAGTACTGTTGACAGTTCAGGGAAGGGTAATAATCTGATGCTTTAGTTACTGATGATAATATTCCCACAGAATTACATAGAATGAAAAGATCAAATAGAAAAGCAAATGATGCTTGGCAAGCTCTTGACTAAAGATGCTAGATATACAATTAGTTAAAGCCTTTTCCCACTCAACTCAGGAAAAGGAGGTCCCTGATAATCATTTTACATATGAGCAACTTGATAATCTCAACTTTGCTATGGAATCAAGTAGAGGGCAAATATATAACAAAATTGATAGATAAATAGGTAAATAAAAATTAATATATAAATAGATAGTTACAAATATACACAGAAACAATAACTATATGCCCAGAGCCTACTGTGAGTGAGAAAAGAGCAAGAAACAAAAGGAAGTTGCTGAATTACCTGGTTCTATGCTCATGTAAAACAAATTAAAATAGGACAAATGAAATTGATAGATGATAAACTGAACTGCACTGTAAGGAGACAGTCATCTAAAGGTAAACATGCAAAGGAGAAAAAAAAAAAAAACACTAGACAAATAACCTTTTTATCTGGCTGAGGAAGTGTCAAATATCCTGTGATTGAGGCCCATATTAATTCTGCAGCTTCATACCACATTCCTGGAAAAAAAGAGGGGTTTTGGGGAACAGGAAGAAAGTGCTAGTATATATATGTTCTTGTGTTAGAAAATAACCCTGGAAACTAACACAGAAAGAAGATGTATTGGATGCTGTTAGGAAAATTCAGGGCTGGATCAGTGTGGCATAACAATCTGTTTTTCAAATTGGTTGTTAATACAAACACCTTTTCCATTTCACAGGGACACAGTGAGAATTAGCTCCATGATTTACAAGAATAATAATTTCAGTCCTCTGTTAAAATTTCCAAGTACTTTAATTTATATTTTAAAGTATAATGAGATTTCTATAAACTTTTCTTGAAAAATTCAATGAATATTCTCCAAAAAAATGAATGGGTGTCATGATGGCTTTTGAATAAGGGGTCATGATATCACATAAAGATCTTGCTGAACTGAGAGTCAGATGCTAGAAATAATTCTGAAAGCCCTATGGTAAATGGTCACAATATATATGTATAAACTTCTTCAGAAAAAAATAGTTAATTTTAGTAATAGTCACTTCTGAGATCTCAAGTGTCATTCTCTTTTAGATGAAGAAACCGAAAGAAGTGGGAATTGACCATTCTAACCAGGTACGGTAAGAAAATTCCACAGAAATATTTCTGTAGCCAGACTTTGTAAATGAGCCTTGAGAGCAGTGCATGCTTAGTGACTGTACCTAGCTTTTGCAGAATTTGCCCTCTGATCTGTATACAGACCGACTGCACCAGGACCTTGTCACTTTCATTTCTGTACAGCCAGGTACCTAAAATGATAAGAGCCGGGGGAAAAGCACTTTGGACCTTGAGTTATTAAAGAAATAGCCTCCTAAAACAATGCTCTTCTGGTAGAAGGCTTTGTGAGCACATGTGATGTAGATCTGAGACCCATTCTCTTCTCTACATTTAGAATAAAGTCCAAACTCCCTGTTTTAATCCACAAGGCTCCTGAGGAGCTGACTCCTGCCTGGTCTCTGAGTCTCTCCTTTGCCAGCTGAGCTCTGCCCACTCTGGCTTCACTGTCCCTCCTGCTTCACGGCCTCTGCATGTGCTGTCTCCTCTGCCTGGGATGCTCTTTCCTCTGGTCCTTGAGAGGCCAGCGACTTCTCCTTCAGGACTCGGCTTCAGCGCTATTACCTGAAAGTCCTCCCCAGATCCATTTACCACATTATTACCCGCACTGTCTGGTGGTTGCCTCGCTGAGGGCGGGATCAACCCCAACCACTCAAAGTGGGCTGGCTGCTGAGACTGATGCTCCACACACAAGTGTATGAAAATATTTATTACCCACAACTGAGTGGGTAATATACTGGGAGTGAGTAAGATACTGGGGAGAGCAGGGCAGGCTCCCAAGCCGGTCCATATGATGTGAGCAAGGGAAGAGTGAGCAGTTTTGGTTTTTATTATGGTTAGGGGGTGGCACCAGGGTAAATTTTCCCACCAGTCTGGCCAGGCAGATGCATGGGCTTTCTTATCAGATTGACCAGATGTGGGGGGAAAAGGGGGTGATGGAGGAGCTGGAAAGCTGTCAGTGGTCAAATATCAAATATAAAAAATGGAGTTAGATTCTTTATTACGCCCACCCTCATTAATCTCTGTCTTTATTATCTTCCTAGCTTTTAATGTGTGTGTGTGTGTCTGTGTGTGTGTGATAGAGAGAGAGAGAGAGAGAGAGAGAGAGAGAGAGAGAGAGAGAGAGAGAGAGAGGGTTGGGAGTAGAAGATGGGAAGAGTGCATATTGTAGGAATGTGCCGTCAGTGTTTGTATTCCAAACTGTCTTCCCACTGAAAATGTCCACAAACTTCAAGGATTTCAGACCTTATATCCAAACATATTGAGCTTAAATTCTACCAGAAACTGTGTTGAATTTATTAGGAAACTTGTTGACTTAAATGCCCAAAAATTCAGGCAAGATCCAAAGGCCTAAATTCTTTGCTACTTGACTATTAGGGATTGTTTCCTTCTATATACGGTTAAATGTTAAAAGGAAATCCATTTCAAAATAAGTTTTCATTTAACAAACCAAACTTGTTTTCCAAACCATTTAAATACATAAAGCCCATAAACGTTCTCTTCTGAACGGAGAACCTTTTGTTCCGAATCACAATTCTCTTCAAGGCCACTACTGGGCCCTTTTGAGGTCCATAGAGTTACCTGGTTTAATAACTATTACGCATTAGTTGACACACTCTATAATGAAGTAGGAAAATATCTGGAGCCTTTTTTTTTTTTTTTAAGAGAAAACAGAAACACATAGAAGTAAGCTGCTTGAACAAAGCTACATCATTCATCAAAGGCAGAGCCAGATCAAGGTAGTTCAGGGATTCTCTAGTGTATAGTAACTATTATATCATTAAGTTTTTCTTAAATTAGATCTCTGCTAGGGACTGAGGATAAAAGTGATTGTGAAGATATAAAGGTACCTTACCTGTTGCACCATTGTTGCTTATTAGACTGCTCAGGATATACTCTGCTTTTAAAAGTTTCCCTGTTAAAAAAAAACAATCAAATGCCATACAATTAGTTCTGAACATGTACCTAAATACAAGTTGTTCATGCTCTAAGACTGACACACTGCAACAGGGACCACTGCCTCTTTTGGAAATATTTTATTTTTAAATTTAAAGTCAATAGCTACATCATATATAAAACTAAAAAAGAAAGATGAAGTTTACAGAAGTTGGTGAAGCAGACAGTTGTGCAGGATCTGAAATGGCAATTTGACTAATATATATATATATTAATGTATATGAATAAATATTTCATTATATAGAGCAGGGCATGAGTAGTAGAGGCAAATCTTTGTAAAATATCAATGTCTCCTCTCTGTTGAAGCTATACATAGAGGTGGAACAGGGCTGCCAATTCATAGAACTATTTACAGAATTGGGCTGTGCAGCCGTTGGCATTTTGATATAATTATGAATTCCAAAAATATAATTGGATCATGCTTGTAAACTGATCTGTTAATCTGGGCATGATTAAATTTGATTAGGGTGTTGACTGGGCCACCTCAGTAGGGCATTGAGCCCCACCCCTTGGTGGGTGGGGGAATCGCATATAAAAGGCAAGGCAAAGGACAGAGGGAACAGTTTTTGAGAAGCAGTTTTGTTTTTTTTTTTTACCGGGAGGTCCAGGGCATCGAACCCAGGTCCCTCCATATGGCAGAGGGACGCCCAACCATTTGAGCCACATCCGCCCCCTTGGGAAGCAGTTTTGATGTTGGAGTTTTGATGTTGGAGAGAAGGCCCCAGGAGAAGAGAAGTGAGCCTTTTGCCTGATAGTCTACAGCTGACCTTGTGGAGGAAACAAAGGAACGAGGAGCTAAGCCCGGAGAGAAACGCAGCCCCGGGAAGATAGGAACCCAAGAAGCCTGAACCATGGCAAACGTCGGCAGCTGTCTTGCTCCAACACGTGGCAATGGACTTTGGTGAGAGAAGAAACTTATGCTTTACGGCCTGGTAACTGTGGACTTCTACCCCAAATAAATACCCTTTATAAAGATCAACCCATTTCTGGTATTTTTGCATTAGCACCCCTTTGGCTGACTAATACAGGGTGGGATGGAGGATAAATTCTCTTTAGATGTTTTACTTATTTTGGTTACCACAACATAGGAGGAGCCTGATATATGGACAGCTTTGTTTTTTCAATAAGTAGGAAACTCAACCATTTATGCTATTATAATTCCTTCTTATGGTTGCCTCCAAGCCCTACATGATCTGGCCCCAGTGGTGTCTTTGACCTCATTGCTAACTATTCTTTCCCTTACTCTCACTCCATCTATTTCAGTCACAGTGGCCTCCCTGCTGTCCCTTGAACTTGCCTGGCTTGCTCTCATATTTTAGTCTGGAATGCTTTTATTCCACTATCTTGAAGGCTTTTTCCCTTCCCCTTCAGGTCTTGGATCAAATATCACCATCTCATGAGGCCTTTGTCAACCACCCTATTTCAAATTGCACACACAGACATGCATCCTGGCTGTGGTAGACAGTGTTTCTAAAGAAGGTGACAACAGTAACTTTCATCCCACACGCTCTTTTGCAATGTAACCTTGCCTTTCTTCCATCAAGAAGCAGAATCTAGAGTTTACTTTTCCTCTCCTTGAATCTGGGCTGGCCCTGTGGGCTGTTTTGAGCAGTGAACTGTGCCAGAAAGCCCACTGTGTACCTTTCTGGTCTGGGCCTCTTTCAGGGATCTGTAGCTTCTGCCTTCACCTCTTGGAGCCCAGCCCCCATGCTGTGAGGAAGTCCAAGCAGCCATGTGGAACTGAGGCCTTCACCTGACAGCCAAAGTGGTCATTGCTGGAAGCCAGTACCAAATGTCTACTGTGTGAGACCATTTTGGACTTTCAAGCTGTCCCAGCTCCCCAACTGGTACCACTTAAAAGAAAAGAATCACCCAAATTACAAAATTATCAGAAAAAATAAATTTCTATTGTTTTAAGCCACTAAATTATGGGGGTGCTTTGTAACAAAAATTGGGTACTGTGGCAGTTTGATGTAATTATGAATTCCAAAAATATAATTGAATCATGCTTGTAAACTGATCTGTTAATCTGGGCATGATTAGGTTAAGATTAGGGCATTGAGCTCCACCCCTTGGTGGGTGGGGAATTGAATATAAAAGGCAAGGCAAAGGAAAGTTGAAGCAGTCTTTTGAGAAGCAGTTTTGATGTTGGAAAGAAGGCCCCAGGAGAAGAGAAGCAAGCCATTCGCCTGATCGTCTACAGCTGAACTTGTGGAGGAAACAGGAGCTAAGCCCAGAGAGAAATGCAGCCCCCGGAAGAGAGGAAACCAGAAGCCTGAACCCTGGCAAACGCTGGCAGCTGTCTTGCTCCAACACGTGGCAATGAACATTGGTGAAAGAAGAAACTTAACGCTTTATGGCCTGGTATCTGTGGACTTCTACCCCAAATAAATACCCTTTATAAAGACCAACCCATTTTTGGTATTTTACATTAGCACCCCTTTGGCGGACTAATACAGGTACCTAGAGCGGGCATCCTGTATTACTAGAAAAGCCAAGAATAATTTAAATACTGAGGCACTGTATGGAACCTTTGTAACTGAGGGTTAAGAAATAAATAGATGTCTTTATATTACAAAAAATAGCAGAAGGTTAATATCTGAAATTGCTGCAACTGGCTGGATTTAGCCTAGACCTGCTGTTATGATGGTCATTCTAAACACGTCTCATCCCTGTTTATGGTTATGCAAAACGTAGCCTCTCCCTTGTGTACAACCACTTCACCCTCCTGTTTGGTATCCATATGGAAAACCTTGTGACTGACCTCTGTTCTGTACTTTCCTATCCAGAATCTTGATCTCTGAAATGATTAAACCTTGTAATACAACCTGATTTGGTACCCACCCATGCGCAAATCCCTTAATGTTTATTAATGAAGGAAACTGTGTCCAGCTCCTCCCTAATTATGCATTAGCATTCCGATGGTATAAAATATTAGAATCTCTGCAGTTTGAGGAGGCTGATCAAGATTTCACATCTCTGGTCTCCCATTGGTGAATAACTCCTCTTCTCCCTCTAGCCTAGTTCAGTATGTCTGTCTATTCTGCTGTGCAGAGTGAACCAACCCAGCCAAGGACCACGCCAGTCCCTCTTCAGTACTGCTATAATGAAAATGGAAAACACATGGTATTGGCTTAGGACCTAGGTGTCAGGTAGAGGCATGAAGGGTGGTGAGGAGACTCAAAAGGCAGTGAGGGAATTGTTACTGGTGGTTGGAGAAAAGGGAATACACATCATATAGTGGCAAAAAGGTTGGCAACACTGTCTCTTGTATTAATGTGAAAAACAGAAAATGTAACTAATGAATTTGTCACTCTGGCTAATCTCCTGGAGATTTCCAGGAAGAATATTGAAAGTGCCAAAATGGACTTCATTTAGCTTTCAGGGAGAAAGAGATGAACTAAAGAAGGACTGATTACATTTTCAAGCAGAATTTAATGGAACTATGGAAGACCCAGAATAGTCTTTCCAGGCAGCAATACATTCTCAAATGAAATTGATAGTCTTTCCAGCCTGCAATACATTCTCAAATGAAATTGACTCAGAGGACAAACTGAAGAGCTTCAGAGAACCACTCCCAGAGAGGAGAAGTAGGCCTTGATCAAGGAACAACTCTCTGTCCCAGGAGGAGGATTTGGTGACAGACACCAGATTAGATTTTTTTTTTTTTAATTAAAAAAAATTTTATTAGAGCTACATTGTGGCCTGGCTAGATTTTAGATTACTATGGACATAGTATCTGCCACTTCTTTCTCATTTCCTCCCTTTTTGAACGAGTGTCGATTGAAGTCATCCTGTTCCTCTCTCCCCATTTTATACTGGTTATGTTGGAGGTAGATAATTTGTCTTTTAGTTTACAAGTCTCTGTATCCCAGAAGCAACATCTAAGGAGACTTACTTGTTCCCAAGTCTGATTCAGATGATATGATCCTCAACCTTGAGCCTGATGCTTTCATGAGATGAGACTTTGAGGGAGGTGGTAAGAGCATTTTGCATGTGGGAGGGTTGTGAATTACTGTCTAGGTCTAAGATTCAGTGTAGTTTGTTATGAAGCAAAGGATAATGAAACGCTGGCATGCTCCCTTCACCTTCTCTGCTTTACTTTTCTCCATAGCACTTATTATCACTATTTGGTTATTTTAATTATTTGCTTATTGCCTCTCTCCCCAACTAGAATGTAAACTCCAAGACAGAAGAGGTTTTTGTTCATTTTCTTAACTGCTCTATCGACACACTTCTAACAATGCTTGGCACATAGCAGATACTCAATAAATGTTTGTGACCATTCATCCAACAAATACTTAAATTGTTCCAGGGACTATGTTAAGAACAAGAGATTGAGTAATGCAAAAGGCAGACCACTGCTTTCAAGGTAATAATAATAAGAGCTACCATTTAATAACCATTTATTATGTGCCAGATACTGGTTCTAAATTATATATATATAGATACTCTTATTATCTTCCTTTCACAGATGAGGAAATGGGTCATACAGAGATTAAGTAACATGACCAAAAAATATGAACCAAGGCAGCCTAACATTAAAGCCCAGAATCTTACCTGTGCTAAGATGATTCCCAGGGTTTCCAGTATTTTCAGATTAATTTACAACAGGAGATATATATTTAGTTAGGCCAGTAGTTTATTGAGGAATGGGAAGAAAAAACAGGATTATGCACCTGAACCAAGAGACATGGGCTTCTCTAGGCAGAGAGAGCGTTTTGGGCTTGTGGGTTACCTTTATATTTACAACAGGATAGTTCTGTAGGGGGCTGCCTATTGTCAGCCATGCATGATGTAATTTTTCTGGCTTGCAGTCTCATTCTCTTTTCAAACAGAAGAAGTAACATGTAGCATGTTTTAGTTAGCTAAAAGTTGCTGGGAGCAATATACCAAAAATGGGCTGGCTTTTACAGTGGAGATTTATTAGGTTAAAAGCTTACAGTTCTGAGGCCATGAAAGTTTCCAAATCAAAGCATCATCAGGAGATACTTTCTCCCAAGCTGCAGCTGTGGGCGATCAGACACATGGTGGTGTCACGCATCTCTCCCCTCTCCTCTGGGCCTCCCTGCTTTCAGCTTCTGAAAGCTAAAGTGGCTGCCTCTCAGCTTTTGTGTTCTGGTGATTTCAGCTTCTGGCTCCTGGGGCCCTCTCTCTCAGCTTCTGAGTTATTCTCTGTCTCTGCAGCTTTCTTTTTTTTTTTTTTTTTTCTATCTGTGTTTTTTTTATTCCTCCATTTATAAAGGATTCCAGTAAGAGGATTAAGACCCACCCTGGGTCATACAATCTAATTAAAGGCTCTTAACTGAAGTAATTTAATCAAAAGTTCCCACATACAGTAGGTTCACATGCACAAGAGTGGATTAGCTCTAAGAATATGGTCTTCTGGGGCCACAAAATCTTCAAACTGCCACATAGCACAAAGCAATATTTTTGCAATCTCTAGAGTCTCCAACCTTCTCTCCTTCCTTTTCTGATTTTTTAAAAATTGCTGTATTTCTTTTCCTCCCTCCCTCGATCCTTTCCTTCCTTCCTTTCTCTCTTCCTCCCTTCCTTTCTTTCCTTCTTTCCTTCAATTCCCTGTCTATTTTTAAACCACATTGTTTTCCTATTTTCTGTTATTTGCTTATGGGTTTGTTTCTCCCCCCACTTAAACCACTCAAAGCTCATGAAGCACATTTTTCTGTCATCTTTATCAATATACCCAAGGTCTTATGCAGTTGTTGGAACATAGCAGGCTTTTGATATATATTTGTCAAAAGGAAAGGAAGAGAGGAAGGAAGGAGGGAATGAGGCAAAGAGAGAGGGAAGGAAAGGAAAGGAAAAACCAGTATCTGAAATAAAAAATTAGTTACTGATAAAATTTGCTCGCATCAATGCACTTAAAAAGAGAAATAAAAGGAAATACTTGTGCGAATAATTTGTGTGTGTGTGTGTGAATAAACTTTATCAAAGCTATATCTCTCTTCTCAAAAGTTATATTTCTAGCTAGGTTTTACAGATATATAACAATGAGGATTTTTTTTTTTTAATATTGATCTTTGAAGATGGAGGATTAAAGAGTTACTGGGCTCACTTCTCTTGCAGTAAAATAGCTAGAAGACAGACAGATGCTGTCTGTAACATCTGTTCTAAGACTTTGAAGATCAGGAGAGTGTTGGGCAGCACCCAGAAGAGAGAGGGGTGAAGAGAAGGAGACTCCACAGTGAGGATCTGTGAGTAACTCAGGCTGCTGCTGCTGCTGGCATCCAATCTCCACTCACAGAGTAAACAGTTTCAAGTTGTTCCATTCCTGGTGGGAGGCTACAGATTGAGAGGGCTGCAGGGGTCCACTTCCCCAAAGAAGCGGAAAGGGTGGGGGCTATACATAACCTATAGCTGATCCAGCTTCTGGTTAGCAAATCTGGTTTGCTGAGTCTCATGGTTTACATCCATCCTGGCCAGGAGTGGCCATGCCATTGTTCCCACCCAGGAGCAGGCAGAGAGCAAAAGATAGCTTGCCTTCTCAAACATCCTTACTGACCGGACTGGTTGTTACCTATGCAGAGGAGAGAGGAGAGTTGTTTCCTCCCTGGGAAAAGACAGGGTATGGCTGAGGGAGGAGAGTGGCTTCTGGTCAGCAAGTTTGAACTGTGAGGTTTGGCTCTCAATAGCCTGCCCAGAGGGAGAACTTTCCAGTACATTGCTTCTGCACTGTCTGCCTGGCTGTGGTTTCAGTGAACACAGTCCATTCAAGGGTTTGAGCCCAGAGGTATGCCAAAGAGTGCCACCTGCTGGCAGGCTAAAAAATGCACTCCAGGAAAAAAATAGGAGGCTTTTTGGTGCCTTTACTGTCCCTCTCCCCAAGGCCCTTGGAAGCCAGTCTGTACCCCACTAGTGAGTCCCTGTCCCTGTTTTTATCAGTTAGAGAGGGGCAATTTTAAAGACCTTGAATAAGTTGAACCAAGAATCAAAGAAGAGCAATAACACAAAGATTCACAAATAAATAAATAAATAAATAAATAAAATCTTAGCCAAGAGAAAGAAACTGGCCATCAAAATAAACTCACTATCAGATTGCTTAGACATCAGCAAAAAAATTACAAGCCAACTAAGAAACAGGTAGATATGGCCCAGGTAAAGGAACAAATCAAAGTGCCTGATGAGGCACAGGATTTGAAACAACTTGAAAAAAGGATTTTGAAACAAATCTCTTAAATCAATTCAAGGAGCTGAAGAAAAATATGGTTAAATAGATAAAGAACATCAAGAAGAAACTGGGTGAGCACAAAGAATTTGAAGACTTTAATAGAGAAATAACAGAGCTTATGGGAATGAAAGACACAATGAATGAGACTAAAAATACATTAGAGGCATACAACAATATATTTGAAATGGCAGAAGAATCAGTGATGTTGAAATGACAAATAAGGCCATTTTAGATCATCACATAACATGCAGAACTGTGAGAGAGAAAGTGTATGTAGACTACAGTGTGAACTATGGTTCATGCTTAATGGCAAAGCCCCAGGATGCGTTTATCAAATTGCAATGAATGTGCCACACTAATGAAGGATGTTTCTGTGGGAGGGTGTGGGATGTGTGGGGAATGGGGCATATGGGAATCCTTATAATTTTGTGTAACATTTATGTAATCTAAGTATCTTTTTAAAAATAACAAAAAATAATTTTAAAAAAGACAATCAGTGGGTCAAAGAAGAAACTGCAAGAGGAATTAGTAAATATCTCAAGACAAATGAAAACATGAACACAACTTATCAAAACTTGTGGGATACAGTGAAGGCAGTGCTGAGAAGGAAATTTATAGCCTAAACACCTATATTAAAAAGGAAGAAAGAGCTAAAATCAAAGACCTAATATGAACACCTGAAGAAACTAGAAAAAGAACAGCAAATTAATCCCAAAGCAAACAGAAGGAAAGAAATAACAAAGATGAAAGCAGAAATAAATGAAATTGAGACCCAAAAAATAAATAAGTAAATAAATAAATAAATAAAAATAAACAATAGAATCAACAAAAAACAGCTGGTTCTTTGAGAAGATCAATAAAATCAACAAACCTTTAGAAAGATTAACAAAGAAATAAAGAAAGAAAATGCAAATAAATAAAATCAGGAATGAAAAAGGAGACATTATAACTGACCCCACAGAAATAAACAGGATTATAAGAGGGTAGTAGAAAAAACTGTATGCCAATAAATTAGACAATCTAGAAGAAATGGACAAATTCCAAGAAATGTACAAACAACCTACACTGACTCTAGAAGAAATACAAAATCTCAACAAACCAATCACAAGTAAAGAAATTGAATCAGTCATCAAAAATCCCCCAAAAAAGAAAAGCCCTGAACCAGATGGCTTCACAGGTAAATACTACCAAGCATTTCAAGAATTAACACCAATCCTGCTCAAACTCTCCCAAAAAATTGAAGAGGAGGGAAAACTGCCAAACTCATTTTTAAAGCCAGTACCACCCTAATATCAAAACCAGGTAAAGATACTAAAAGAGTAGAAAATTACAGGCTAATCTCTCCAATGACTATAGATATAAAAATTATCAACAAAAATAATAGCAGATTGAACCCAACAACATATTAAAAGAGTTATACACCACAATCAAGTGGGTTTTATTCCTGGTATGCAAGGGTAGTTAAACTAAGAAATCAATTAACATAATATACCACATTAACAATTCAAAGGAATAAAACAACATGAACATCTTGATTGATGCAGAAAAGGCATTTGACAAAATCCAGCATCTTTTCTAAAAACACTTCGAAAGATGGCAATTGAAGGAAAATTCCTCAATATAATAAAGGACATAAATGAAAAGCCACAGCCAACATTGTACTCAATGGGAAAGTGTTGAACGCTCATTTATTAGCTTTGGTAGCTTTGTCGTAACTAAACAAGGTCAGCAAAGTGGTAGGATATAAGGTCAACACACAAAACAGTAGTGTTTCTATACACTAGTAATGAGCAATCTGAGGAAGAAATCGAGAAAAAATTCAATTTATAATAGCAACAACAACAACAAAAAATATCTAGGAATTAATTTAACCAGGGATATAAAAGACCTGTACTCAGAAAACTGCAAAAAAGTGTTAAAAGTCATCAAAAGAAGACCTAAACAAATGGAAGAACTTCATGGGTTGGAAGATTAAATATTGTTATGATGTCAATTCTACCCAATTTGATTTACAGATTCAATGCAATCCCAACCAAAATTTCAAAAGCCTACTTACAGAAAAAGAAAAGTCAATTACCAAATTTATTTGGTAAGGAAAGGGGCCCTGAATAGCCAAAGACTAAAAAAAGAAGAACAAATTGAAGGACTCATGCTTCCTGATCTTAAATCATATCACAAAGCTACAGTGGTCAAAATAGCATGGTATTGGCATAAAGATAAATACATTGATCAATGTTATCGAATTGAGAGCTCAGAAATAGACCCTCACATCTACAGTCAACTGATTTTTGAGAAGCCTACCAAGTTCACTTCACCGGGACAGAACAGTCTCTTCAACAAATAGTGCTGGGAGAACTGGATATCCATATTCAAAATGAAAGAAAGAGGATCCCTATCTCACTCCCTATAAAAAAATCAATTCAAAATGGATCAAAGACCTAAACGTAAAATCCAGGGCCATAAAACTCTTAGAACATAACATAGGAAAACATCTTCAAGATTTGGTGGTAGAAGTGGGTTCTTAGACCTCCCATCCAAAACACAAACAATGAAAGACAAAATAGTTAAATGGGACCTCCTCAAAATTAAACACTTTTGCACTTCAAAGGACTTTGTCAAGAGGGTAAAATGACAGCCTACTCAATGGGAGAAAATATTTGGGAATCACATATTGAATTAGTCAGCCAAAGTGGTGCTGATGCAAAATACCAGAAATCGGTTGTTTTTTATAAAGGGTATAAATTTGGGGTAGAAGCTTACAGTCACAAGGTCCTAAAGAGTCCAACTCAAGGTACCATAAGAGGTACTTTCTCACCCAGAGTCTGTTGCAACATACTGATGCAGGATGATGGGCGATATCTGCGAGGGTTCAGTCTTCCTCCTCCTCCCAAGGCTCCGTGGTCCCAGATTCTTCCAATATCAGCTGTAGGCTGGGATAAGTCTTGTCTCTCTTCCGGGACTCTTTCCTCTGTGGGCTCAACTGTCTGCTCTCTACACAAGGTCAGCTGTAGACTCTCAAGCTCATGGCTCATTTCTCTTCCCAGGGCCTCTGCCATGTTAATGGAGCCTTCTCTCCTTCCTCACATATCTCCTTCTCTGTGTGTTTACTTCCTAGGGCTCTAATATCAAAACTCCTTCTTACTCCTCTGCCATCAAGGGGGTGGGAATCAACATCCTACTGATGTGGCCCAATCAAAGCCATAATCATAATTTAATCAAGTAAAAGTGAAATCTCTGAATCCAATACAATATAAATATACCCAGAGGAACAGACAAGTTCACAGACATAATCCAATATCTATTTTTGAATTTATAAACAATATCAAACTGCTACGCATATCCAATAAGGGTTTAATATCCATACTGTATAAAGAGATCCTGCAACTCAATGATAAAAAGACAAACGACCTGACTAAAAAATGGGCAAAAGACTTGAAAAGACATTTTTCCAAAGAGGAAAAACAAATGGTGAAGAAACACACGAAAAGATGTTCAGCATCACTACTATTAGGGAAATATAAATCAAAATTACAATATCATTTCACACCTGCTAGAATGGCCACTATTAACAAAACAGAAAACTACAAGTGATAGAGAGGATGTGGAGAAATAGGAATGTTTATTCAACTACTGCTGGAAATGAAGAATGGTACAGATGCTATGGAAGTTGTTTGGTGGTTCCTAAGGAAGTTAAATATAGATTTGCCATGTGACCCAGCAATACCACTACTAGGTATATACTCAGAAGAACTGAGACCAGGAACATGTACAGGCATCTTCACAACAATGTTCATAGTGGCATTATACACAATTGCCAAAAGATGGAAACAACTCAGGTGTCCATCAAGTGCTGAATGGATAAACAAATTGTGGTATAAACAAACAATGGAATATTATTCAGCTGTAAGAAGAAATGAAGTCATGAAGTATATGACAACATGGATGAATCTTGAGAACATTATGTTGAGTGAAGCAAACCAGACACAAAAGGACAAATAGTGCATGATTTCACTATTACGAACTAAATATAATGAACAAACTCATGGAGTTAATATAGCTAGACTATAGGTCACCAGAAGAAAGAATGAGGATAGAGAATACAAAACTCATGCTTAATCTGTGCAGAATTGGTGAAATGTTATTTGTAAATGTTTGGAAACAGATAGAAATGATGAAAGCTCATTTTAGTGTTTGTAATTAGCAGCACTAATATATGAGTATGATAGTGTTTTAAAGGGAAAGTCTAAGGTTGTGTATATCACTAGGAGGAAAACTAAAAAACAAAACTGCATAGCACAGCGAACCCTTTTATGGACAACGAGTATGGTTAATAGTACATATGTAAGGTTTTTTTCTAAACAGAACAAAGGTATATTAATGTTATAAGATGTTAAAAATTGGGTGATATTTGGGCAAAAATACAACCAAAGCAAACTGAGGACTGTAGGAAACAGTAATATATTAATATTCTTCCATCAGTGGTAAAAAAAGGAAGTATGCTAAGTGAAAGAAACCAGACACAAAGTACTACATCTTGTTTGATTCCATATATACAAAATATAAATATAAATAAATTTATAGAGAGGGAATTGGATTAGTGGTTATGTATGGCAGGTGGAAGGAAGGATAGAGGGATTGAAAGGTGACTACTAAGAGGTAGTGGTTGTTTCTTTCTGGAGTAATGAAAATGGTCTAATATTGATTACAGTGATAAATGCACAGCTCTGTAATTATACCAAAAGCCATTGATTGTACACTTGAGATGGATTGTATGGTTTAAGAATACATTTCAATAAAATTGATTTAAAATATTGATCTTATGTTCACCAACCTTACTGAATCTCTTAATTTTAATAATTAATTTGTGGATTTCTTGGAGTTTTCCATATGGGCCATCGTATTGTCTACAAATTAGGATAATTTTGTTTATTCTTTTCTAATCATTTTACCTTTATTCTTATTGTATTAGGAAGACTTGCAGGTCAGTATTGTACAGAACTGGTGATAAAAGGCATCATTTCTTGACCCGACTTTAAAAGGAAAACTTCTAATATTTTCATCATTAGTTTTGCTGAAGGTTTTCAGTGGCTTCCTTTTATCATATTAAGAAAGTTCCCCTTTGTGTCAATCACCAACTTATTGCCTTGCAGTTCCAAATCCACCTTTTATTGCCTGATTTGGGGTAATGGGGTTGGACCATGTATATATTTCTCCTTTGCTGGCTGGCACGGTGTCAAGCTTTGTCATTAGAAGTTGTAGAAGGATGCTGCAGGAAGAAGAGGCTTCTCTCCCTGGTTTGGTATGCTACTCTTGCTAGACTCCTGTAGCACAGGCAGCTTCTCCAACACCTGGTTCCTGCAGCATTCATAGCTTCTCCAGCTGCTGACTCCTGCAACATAGGTGGCTTCAGTGTGCAGAGGTCGGCAGCATCCAGTAGCCAGGAGCTTCTTCTAGTATCCTCTCAGGTGACTGCACAGTGGAGTTCTGTCAGTGAGATAACTCCCCATAAGTGATTTCTCCTGGCACGTTGTAAGGTGGCTGAGGAGTCTGACTCTGAGCCAAAACCCATGTGTGATCTTTCAGACACCACCACAGTCAATTACAAAGGCTCTACCTGGGAGGCTTTACAGGGGACAGCTGCCCTCCACACATCAGACTTGGTGCACAGCCAGTGCACTGCGGCCTCTGAAGCAGTTGCAGTCAAGGACTCAGGCCCCTGTGGAACACTTATCTTAATCCTTAGCCTGAGGCCTTCCATAGGCACCTGTGCTGAGGTCTCCTTATCAGCAGAGGAGGGTAGATGCCCCTTGAAAATACTTTTCTCCACTCTGACTCAGTACTCAGTGCTTTTCTACTCCTAGTCTTTCCCCAACTCCTTCCCTCCAGCCCCTGGGTCCATAAAATGGCAGAAGTCTTTTGTTTGGGACTCCTGTGGCTGTGAGACAGGAGTCCCCACCTCTCGCTGATCCATCTGCCCCTCCCCTGGAAACAAATTCCAGGGGGGAAATGGGACAACGGGAGCCGGCACTTTCTCCAGTTTAGCGTCATGCCTATATTATTGCAGAAAGTGATTAAAGGTTTGACTGTTAATCTCCTTTGGCTTGTTGTGTTATCAGGTTGGCTCTCACAGCTCAGCTCAGCTCTTAACAGTGGCTCTGCTGTGAGTTCCAAGTCATATCACCTCCCTGTGGACATTTTACCCTGGTACCCAAGAGAGTGGATTTCAGGCAAGTTCTGCAGGTCTGGCACCTCAGTGACTTGTCTGCCATCTAGTGAGCCATGGCTGTGCCCTCTCCAGCAAGGTCGGGAACGCAGCCCTGGTGCATGTGGGTGTGGGGGAGGGGAGCTCCCTTAGGTTCTCTTTCTCAGTGCTAGGGATAGTGGCTGCTCCTTATAACTGCTATCCTGTACTCTTTAGAATTATACTTTAGAGTTCTTTTTACTTCATACTAGTCAATCCCTCGTTACTCTAATCCTCTGATTATAGTTAATATTTCTTTACATCAAACCTTCCTTGTTTATATTACTGCATGGTTTCTCTCTCCTGATTAGAACCTGAATGATAAACCTCTCCCTTGTTTGCATTTTTTAACCTAAATGGATCAAAAATCATATATACTACTTTTTGAATCAATTTAGTTGATCACATGGTTTTTCTCCTTTATTCAATTCAGGTTAATTGCATTAATAGATTTTAAAACTATTTAACTATCCTTATAGACATATGGAATAAATGCTCCTTGATTGTAATGTATTATTAATTTAACAAAATGCTAGTCAATTTGGTAATACTTTGTTTGAGATTTTTGCATTTTATAAAATCTAAAAGTGATATTGCCACATAATTTCCTTTTCTTTCAAACTTGTTTAGATTAGCTTATGAATTTGCTGAGCTCTTTATTCATCATTGTTTTTTGCATTCCCCCACTCTATCTTTCTAGGTTCTATTTCCTCCCTTGCAAATTCTATCCTTTAGTGTGGGTATGCTTGTGTGTATGTATATGTTTGTGTGAGACAGAGAGAGTGAGTGAGTGAAAGAGAGAGAGAGAGTTGTATTCAGAGTAATAAACATTTTTAGTGTTTGTCTGAATTGACTTTTATTCAATTTTGGATGATGATTTTGCTGGGTATAAAATTCTTGGTTGAAAGCTATTTCCTCTCCATTTTTTTTTTTTTTTTTGGTAGATTCTATCTTTTAATTCTATTCTTTTATTTTTTAAAACTCCTCTTTCATGCTTTCATCCATTTAGCTTTTGCTATACTTAATTCTAATTATTTTCTTTAAATATGAATACCAGTTCAGTAATTTTCACTCCTGTTCCTAAATTGTTGCAAGAATACACTTCAGGTAGGTCAATTAGGGGCTTGAAATCCCTGAGAAACTGGCTCTAGGATATTTATTTTAACTCCATCTACAGTAAGTATTCAGGAATGTGAATTTTGTTACCAATCACGTATACAAGGGGAACAGACAAGCAAATGTTGGACTGTTTAGGCGGTCTCTCATCCTATTCTTTTATTTTTTATTATTTTTTTTTTCATCCTATTCTTTTAAACATACTATTTTTCAAACATATGAATCTTTCAGGTTGTTCTATTGTTTTGTTTTGTTTTGTTTTAGAGTGCCTTCTTTCCTGTCTGGTCTATGCTGTACTCTTATAATGTCTCATTTCCTTCTGTTGCTTATAAATTTTAATATGAGGTCATCTTCAGCAAAGGCCACTTTCCTGTGGAATTTTCATGCTTCTAGGTTGTGGATATTTCTATAGAGCATAATTTTGCCCTTACTCTCTTTGGAGTTCCCAAGCCTTGAACTAGTATTTTCTTAATTACTTAGCTGGGGATTTCCTCTGTTGTGGGTGGGGTAAATTCAGACTCCACACTCATATTTGGTATAGATTTGGGATTTTTATTTCTGTTTCAGCAGGCTTTTTTTTTCCCTCCACGCCAGAGCTCAGGAAGATAGCAAGATTCTTTGTCACTTCTCAGGCTGGCAGAGCTGCTCTGTCCTCTGTCATAGCCTGTGAAACCCTTTAAGAATTCTAGCTCTATGCAAACATTCCACTCCTCATGTAGGTCCTTACCCAACAGAGGGATTAAGATGACAGTCCCTTCCTTTAGGATTATATCCAAGTATAAACCCTTTGGATGCAGTGTCGTGACCAGTAATTTACGGCTCTTAATTTGATTGTCTTCTATGTTTTGGGTACTTTTAAAAAATCTTTAATTCACCATTTCTTTTTGTAGCAGGAGAAGATTCTGCAGTTGCTAAATTTTCTATGTTAATGTAATTGGTAGTTGGAGCCTTTTATCTCTAATTTTTATCTCTAAATTACCTCTTAAAGACCAGAGTTATGGAAACAAATATTATAACTGAAACCAACCAAAACATGAGTCTGCTCTATGATTCATAATGTTTTTGGTTAATCTTTTTGTCATTCACTCTTGAAAATGAGAATAACAGGGTAACATTTCTAAACCTAATGGTCATTGGTAATTTAAATAATTCAAAAATTCTATGGAAGTGGGCTTTGTTATAATACAGAGTAGGCCCCATCTCCCTCCAATCCCCCTTCAAACTACATCCTAAGTTAGGATGTCAGTCTTATTTTTATTTCTTTCGAAGTGACAGGGGGAAAAAAAGATACTTTAAGACCCAATCAGGTACTGTACCGGTGTTCTGAGTGATGTAAAAAAAATCAAATTACTTCAGTGGGTTTGTCAGCTCCATTGTTGGCATGGTCAAGTGGCCCTACAGAAAAGAGACAGGAGAGCTAAGAGAAAATTGTAGAATTCTAATCTGCTTTTTAAAGGCTCTTGGTCTGAAGTAGAGCAATTCAGATACCCCTGTTTGAAAGCAGCAGGACAGATTTGTTAGAAGACAAAAGCTCCAATTAGTATTTTCCACACCCTTTCACAATTTTCTCTACTGCTTCTGGCTCTGAAACTCTTTGTGCCAGGGCCTTTGTGCTGGCAAAGAGGCGATGGAAGGGCATGGAGACAGAGGCGGGGGAGGGGAGTGGTGGAGGCTTGAAACGATGGCACACATGGATCTCAGTATGCCATGAGGTCTTCCTGCAGAAGTTAAGTAGCTCTAGGGTGGGGGTTGGGGGGAGGAGAGCTGAAGACAAGACAACTCTTAGGACCAGGAGGGAGACCAGCTGGAGTAAGCCTACCTGAGTTGACCGAGATACGGGCTTGCCGAATAACCACCTGGGGAGCAATTGGCGTTACTGGCTGCAACTTGTGAAGACCTTTGGCGACCTGTAGGAGTTTGCTGGAGACATCGAGCTGGTACAAGAATCGGTCCATTAAGAACACAATAGCAGCAGCAGTAGCGCAGTCCTTAGCGAGGATGGAGGATTTCAAGGACGCCTGAAGGAACAAAGAACATAATTATCAGACAGAAATAGAGCCTGGCAGAAAAAGAAGGCAGTCTTAGGAGCAAGCTTAGTCTTTTGGGTATTTTTATTAAAAGGACAATGAAAAACCTATAGTTAGGAGAAGAAATATATTTTATGTGGCTACTGAAGCAAAAGAAAAAAAGTAAAAGTCTAATTCAATATTGGGATAAAATTATTTCATTCACTCCATTTTTCTTACTGTATTTCTAAAATTATATAAATTTTAAATGCATATATCCTGTTGTTAAAAATCCAAATACAAAAGTATATAGAATAAAAATTTTAAGTGCCCCTACATTTCCCCACTTCTCATCCTTTCTCTTCCCCTCTCCCCTGAATCTGATTCCACTCTGCCCTGACAATGATTTAGAAGAGATCCTTCTAGAAATTCTTCTGCCCTTTTATGTATTCCTAGACATTAATTGATTCCTTCTTTCTTCCCTCTCTTTTTTCTCTTTCTTCTCTTCTTTCTTACATAAATAAGATCACATGAGACATATTGTTCTGCTGCTTGTTTCTTTCAGTTATCCTTACATCTGGGAGAGCTTTCCACATCAGTTCAAAACACTCTGATTCATTTAATGCCTACATTTTAATTAAGAAGAAATACGGCATTTTAGGTAACATTTTAAATTTGATTTATATTATGTTTGGTTAATAAATAATATAACACAAAGAAAACAGCAAGATATAAAAGTGTAATACAAAGTGTGAGGAGTAGAGATGAATAAAGCAAACCTTTATGAAAAACAGCCTCATCTTTTGATCTTTAAAGGTATTATACTAAAGACATTTCAGGTCATGTAGCTAGTAATATAAATGAGTTTATCACCCAAAAGTACTTTTTCTATTCACTAAACAAAATCAAGCTGAGTGTTTTCTGGGCATGTTAGCTCAACTATGAAGTCCGGGAAGCACTGCAAACGTTGCTCATTCTCCTACTACAACATTATCACACAAAGCACTGCTTTCTTCACCACATATTTTAAGTACTAACACTTATTGCGCAAAACTATGTGCCAGGCACAGTGCTAAGTGCTTTACTTATTAATTCACTCAATCTTCTCAATACTCTTAAGAGACAGGTTCTATTATTATTCCCATTTTACAGATGGGTAACCCAAGACATAGAGAGGTTAGTTAACTGGCCCAAAGTTGTATGACCTGTAACTAAGACATGGGGTTTGAACACAAGAGGTCAGGGTCCAGATCCTTCAGATCTACATGAAGGTAGACCCCTACGTCACACCATATGAAAAAATAAACTCAAAATGGATCAAAAACCTAAATATAAGAACCAGAGCTATAAAATTTCTAGAAGAAAACCTAGGGAAGCATCTTCAGGACCTTGTGTTAGGCAATGGTTTCTTAGATTTTACACCCAAAACACAAGCAACAACAACAAAAATAGATAAATGGGACCTCATCAAAACAAAAAAAAAGTTTGTGACTCAAAGGACTTTAAGAAAATAAAATAACAATCTACACACTGGGAGAAAAAATTTGGAAACCATTTATCTGATTAGTGCTTAATATCTAGAACAAATAAAAAAATCTTATAGCTTCATAACAAAAAGACAAATAACCCAATTAAAACATGGGAAAAATACTTTGATAGACATTTCTCCAAAGAAGATATACAAATGACCAAAAAGCACAGGAAAGATGTTCAATATCATTAGCCCCTAGGGAAATGCAAATCAAACCCATAATGAGATGCCATTTCATTTGGAATGGTTGCTATTTAAAAAATGGAAAATTACAAGTGTTGGGGAGGATGCAGAGAAATAAAAACACTCAGTTATTGTTGGTGGAAATGTAAAATGGTACAGGCATTACGGAAGACAGTTTGGCATTTCCTCAGAAAGTTAAGTATAGAACTTGACTTAGCAATCCCACTTCTATGTATATACCCAAAAGAATTGAAAGTGAGGATTCAAAGAGATAATATTTGCACGCTAATGTTCACACATACATTATTCACAATTGCCAAAAGATAGAAACAACCCAAGTGTCCATCAACCGATGAATGGATAAACAAAATGTGGTATATACAGGCAATGGAATATTATTCAGCTGTATAAGGGAATGAAGTTCTGATATATTCAACAACATGGACAAACCTTGAAGACATCATGCTGAGTAAAATAAGCCAGACACAAAAGGACAAATATTGTATGATCTCACTGATAGGAACTAATTATAATAAACCAATTCATAGAGTCAGAAACTAGAATAAAGGTTACCAGGGGTTGGGGTGGGGATGGGAAATGGGGAGTTAATGCTTAAATTGTACAATTTCTATTTGAGGCAATGGAAAAGTTTTGGTAATGGTTCGTGGTGATGGTAGCACAATAATGTGAATGTAATTAATAGCATTGGATCATATATTTGGATTTGGTTAAAAGGGGAAATTTTAGTTTGTGTATAAGTTATTAGAATAAAAATTTTAAAAAGAACATAGGACTACATTGTGAACCTTAATGTAGAGAATGGACTATAATTAATAGTACAATGATAAAATGTTATTTCATAAATTGTAACAAATACACCATACTAATGCAAGGTGTTAATAATGGGGGGTATATAGGAAGTCTGTATTTTTTACATGAAGTTTTTTGTAAATCTACAACTTCTCTAATAAAAAAAAGAAAAAGGAAACTGGAGTATTTGATTATTATTACCTGTTACTCTTAGTTATATTAGTAAATATGATATATGCAATAAAAGTTGTTGCAGTTGCTGGTCTAAATATGGTTTAATTTAACATATGGAATGTAAGGGAGGATGCATTTACATTGGGAGAAAGTAGTTCTTGCTTTTCAAAATTCAACCCTGAGACAGTTCTATTAGAGTTTTAATTTGAGACTTGCATATCTCTAAGTAAAACTGGCCTAAACTTACACATCTGGTCCATTTCAGGGTTCTATAGTACTTATTCACCAGTTTCTGTCGTGTGTGTGTGTGTGTGTGTGTATTTGGTGTGCTAAACAATGCATAGCATAACGTTTATACTTTCTTGAGTTCATCAATCAGGTAATGACTATCAATAAACAGCACATTAATACTGCTTTTTTAAAAAAAATTATTTAATTCCCCCACCTCGTTTTTTGCACTTGCTGTCTGCTCTCTGTGTCTTTGTTGTGTGCTCATCTTTTTAGGAGGCACCAGGAACCAAACCCAGGACCTCCCATGTGGTAGATAGGTGCCCAACTTCTTGAGCCATGTCTGCTTCCCACATTAATACTTCTTTATTCAAACTGATGCTTTCTTAAATTGTTAAGGCTTTAACCTATCAATGTGTTTTTTAAGTCTGGAAAATGATAATTTGACTTGTATTTATCCTTTTGGCCTAAATCAATCATTGTTCTCATTTTAAGAGAGATGCCAATTGTTAGGGGGGAAATACCACTTCTCTCCTCTTGATGTTTCCTTCCATGTGAAGGGAGCTCAATTACTGTAGCACTCCTAGCCTCTCTCTGTCTTTATTCATTCTGTCCCAGGGTAGGTGGCATGACTAATCTGATTGGTAAATTTGGTTAGAATAAATTGGGAATGCATGGCTTAGCTCCTCCTCTTTTCTCTTGGGGACAAGCTGTCTACAGGAAATTGGAATTTTTCTCTGCTCTTCTATATCATGTCTTATCTAGTAAACCACCCTATATGGGATGTTCTGCTTGGCCCAGTATTTTCTGTGACTGAATGGAAAAGTCTACATAATTCTGGGGTTCAGTAGCAGACCCCTTATGCTCTAACATCCAGCTATATATACCTTCCAACTTAACCCTTATTAAAATTAAAGATAATATTTGATCTCATGTCTACATACCTCTATTATTTCCCAGCTTGCTCAGAATCCAGGAGGGGAAAACAGGTGTTACTTACTGAATTCCCCAAGACCCCAACATTAATCATTGCCTGATACCCCATAATCCTTTCTAAGGGAAACCGGTCTGCCCATAGCCCCTGACTTCTAAGGAGCCATTTTTTTGTTGTTGTTTTGATTTTTTAAGATTTTATTTATTCTCTCCCCTCTTGTTTTTTGTGCTTGCTGTCTTGCTCTCTGTGTCCACTCGCTGTGTGCTCTCTGTGTCTGCTTGTCTTCTCTTCTAGTCTTCTCTTTATGAAGCACTGGGAAATGATCCTGGGACCTCTGATGTGGGAGAGAGGCACTCAATCGCTTGAGCCACTTCAGCTCCCTGGTTTTGTTGTGTGTCTCATTGTCTCTCCTCTTTGTCTCTTTTTGTTGTGCCAGCTTTCCATGCGGGCCAGCTCTCCATGCTGGCCGACTCCCTGCACAGGCTAGCTTGCTTTCACTAGGAGGTCCCAGGAAACGAACCTGGGACCTCCCATATGGTAGACGGGAGCCCAATCGCTTGAGCCACATCTGCTTTCCAATGTTATTATTATTATTTTTTTTGCTATTTGACCTTGACACCTGCCCTCTTTCCCAATTAGATCAAGGCTAACCTAAGAGTAGCCATGACTCTGAGAAAACAAACTGATCAATCTGAGCTAAGAAACACAGAATTTCCAAGTTGTTGCAGGATAGAAAGAGGCACAAAGTGGAGTGTAGCTATGGCACATTAATGGGCAGCAACAGAGTGAAGACCCAAGAACGACGACTCTGAATCCAGATCCACCTGTTAATGAGTGCTGTCCCATGTGTATCTTTATAACAATGTACATACCCTTTTATGAGTATGCGTGAATGAGCCTTTGTTTCTTCCAACCAAACAGGCCTAACTAAAACTGAAATGCTCAAAACTTCTGTTGAGGTTTGTCAAGTAAACCATTAAGCTGAAAAATACAAGTCTCAAGATGAGAGCAATTCAGTCATTTGACATTCATAAGATATAAATTCAAAGATGGAAAATCAGATGATGTTTTTATATATGCCCAGCTCTAATAAGGCCAGTCTTTGAGTAAGAGTCCTTCCTGTTAGGTACCTGCAAATATAGTCCTCGTTTGCAGTTTCAGCTGCTATCTGCAGAACTTGCAGCTTCTGCTGCTGCCAGCCTCCCTCATACATTTGTTTGGAAAGAACAGTGCAATTCCTGTCTCCCTGCTCATGGCTATGTGCCTCAGAGGGCACTCAGCAAGACACAGTGATTCCTCTCCCTTTGATGCTACACATCGGTGCGTGCTTGAGCTTTTGCTCTGCTCTCCCTTCTCATAGGCTCCCCAGTTCAGTTTCATAGTGACTGTAGTACCTACTTGGGATATGATGTTTAAGGCAGGCTATTCTCCCTTTCCTCACTGATGATAATGACTTCTACTTGTAGAGTATCATCTATTTTTGAAATACATTCACACACACTATCTCATTTAAACTTTATAACTCTCAGATTCCAGGAAGGTAAGGAAACTGGGGGCAAGAGGTTGAGTGACTTTCCACAATTACAAAGTCAAGGGTCAGAGACGGGTGGAACTCAAGTCGCTTAAGTGTCATTTTGCCTTCTGCTTTCTCCATGTCGTCTGATCACATGACGTGGAACAGTGTCTACTCTGAGCATAGGAAGCTGGGTCTTTTGAACTCACCACTCACCGTGTCCAAACAGTGGCTCTAAGACACCCATACCCTTCATGATGTAGAGAAAATTCTAAGAAAAAACAAACAAACAAACAAACAAAAAACAGGAGCAAATGAAAGCAAATTCCAGGTGAAAAGAGGAATGTTCTTGTTATGCATTTATAATTAAGAGAAAAGAAAAGAAAACTTCCCAGGAGATGGCCTTTAATTTCAGTGTTCTGAAATTCTCTGTGAAAGTTGATGTCATGGAGCAAATGATTTGATGATTTGCTGTTGATGACTCCAACTGGACACTCCTCACTGAGGGCAGTGAGGCTTTGCGGGCACAGTGGAGCCCTCTGTGAAATGGTGTCCCTGAGTTGAGGAGATGGAGCTAGGAGTCTGGGGAAGCCAAAGAAGCTGGAGTTTGCAGGGCAGAGTACCAGATGGAGAAAGCCACACAAAAGGAAAACTCCAGAGATCTGCAGAGGGTCCTCCTTGAGTCTTCAGCAGAATAGTGATCAGTTCATGCATGAAAAGAAACCACCTGAAGCTGGGGCAAATATCACCTGAAAGGAGTAAAAGAAACAATCCTCAGGCCTCATGCAGTTTTTGTTTCTATCAGCCAGAATGGAAAATCTTGTCATCCACAGGGTATAGAACAGAATATTCGATGGTATTTCTTTGGAATTGGGATGGAATTAGCCTTAGAATTAAGACTGCTCTTGTCCCACTCTGAAAATTTAAAAGCAAGCCTTGAAAGGATCAAACTGTTTCCTAACTCGACTGAATCCCTGAACAATGCTCAAGAATATTTACAGATAATGTCTGAGGTGAAACCAGAGAGGTCTGGGTTTGTCTCCTGGCTCCACTGTTTACTTACATGGCAGGTTATTTAACCTCTCTGAGCCTTGATGATCTCATCTGTGCAATGTGGATAACATCAATTTTCAGAACTAGAGGAGATGTGAGTAAAATGCTCAGCAAAGCTTGGCACACTGTGGGTGCTGAATAAATGACATGAAACACAATGGATTAGGAAAAAGAAATCAGCTTGCTCACTCTCATATGACAAAATATCAGCAACAGGCAAAGACAGGCTCCTAAAATAAGTTTCAGTGGAATTTTCAGTAAAGTAAATCGGAAATAATGAATCATGAATATAGCATCGGCAAGGCTAAACCTCTCATTTCTTTTCATCTCTCTCTTTCTTTACCAACTCTGGGGAATGATGTTACTGGAAACTAAGAAAGAAAAAAGAAAATGGACAGGCTTTATGGCACTTGGTGAAGGAAAGCTGGTTCTTCAAAGGGAGTCTTCTCAGCACACACGTGCGAGCTGCTTTTGGCTGTTCCCAATAGGGGCATCCCTCCCCAAGCACCTGTAAACTGATGCTGCAAACACCCTATTCTGCATCCCGCATGAACACGCCATATATTTGAGCAGAGAACATTGCCTAATCTATTTTTCCCCCTTCTACTCTTAA
This sequence comes from Tolypeutes matacus, assembly GCA_026826555.1. Taxonomy (NCBI): domain Eukaryota; kingdom Metazoa; phylum Chordata; class Mammalia; order Cingulata; family Chlamyphoridae; genus Tolypeutes; species Tolypeutes matacus. Next base: position 9,164,002 of record JAKSZT010053767.1, on the reverse strand, counting down.
TAGATTGGAACACAAAAGCCTGAGAGAGGGTGACCTGCCAGACAAAAGGGCCTTTGAGTTCCTTGGAAAAGTAGACTTGGAGGAGGATGGAAGGAATCCAAGTGGCCCTATTATTTCCACTTGCACTAATTAGACATTTTTCTGTCAGCTATTGAGCACTGCTGAGAGGCCAAACTCACTGAATTCATTTCTAAAGTGTTTACAGAAGTTTGCATCTGTTTGTGTCTCTTCAGGAGGAAAATAAGCACTTCAATAGCATTGTGGAAAATCTAAACGAAGCATCCTATTCTGGAGGACCTGGCATCCCCACAGCTGCATAATTTAACTCCGTTCATGGCGCAAACCTCTCGCATCTCTCTCCAAAACCTAACGAAGCAAAATGCAGAGAAGTCAACTCAGGAGAATCTTTTCTTTCTTTTCATTTTCTTTTCTCTCCCTCTTTTGAAATGGTGGCATGCTGTGCACTCCATACAGATTTAGGTGGATATCATTCTTGCAGCGCTTCTCTCGTGTTTCTACCAGCACTCTGGGAAATTAATACCCACTTTCATTTGCTGCCAAGTGAGGGGATAGTAAATTCCTCAGCAGCAAAGGAGAATACATCACCATCCTGGGAATCTCCCCAAAATGTTCACTGGAGGAGCACTCTGACATCAGGAGAGGAATGAAAGGAGGCCAGAGTGTGTGGTAGGGAAGGGACACTAAAGAGAAAGTTTCCCTACATGGTAAAATGTGCCTGGGTTATGCACAATTAGATTAACATGAAAGAGAACCCATCTCCCTCCCCCAACACCCAAAACAGAAAGAAAAAAAAAAAAACAACACAAAAACCTAACCCCCTGACTACATGGCCAGTGTCTTTGAAATGCATATTGGCCTACATGGAATTTAATTCAGGATTCTTTTTGTTTGGATTTTCAGTGTCTGCAACTGACCTACTGTCACAGAGGACTCAAAAAGATGATCTTTTTAGGGAGTGTCACGGTAACAGAATTTGTGTCGGAAAGAACCTAGTATAACTCAAGTTAAAAAATGAACAGGCATTCAATTCCTTTATCTTTCTTTGGAGACTGACTTAAGGGGAAGATAGTCCAAATATCCACCAAATTATGCTCTTTTTGTTGAGTGATTATGTTTAAATAAATATATGTGGATGTGGATAAGAGAGTGTGCTGAATTTCTAAAGCGATAGGCTTACAAGTTGCATGTGTTTGTGTGTGCATGCACACACACACTGCAGTTGTTTTTTCACATCTGTTTTCAAGATGGGAAATATAGGGTTCTAATTGAGTTTATGGCACAAAGGAAATTCATGGCTAGGAAGCTGAGTCAGGTGGTAAAGGAATTAAACTCCACAATGAGATTTCAATACAGAGATGATTGAAAAAATGCTAAAGAGCCTTTTCTAAGGGCTTTTGCTGAACAGCAGCAAGGAAAAGTGTGTGCTGTTTTCATGGTTCCTTGCATTAGCGCTAGCCCCTCCCAAGACTGAGCAAAAAGTTTGGGTCCCAGCTATGGGTTCAAAGCCACGATGTGTTCACAGCAGTGACAATGGCAGCTGTTCTCCAGGGGGGCTGGGCGAGGAGGCTCAGAATCGAAGCCATCTGGCATTGCAATTGGCAGAAACAGTGTAAAGGGAAATTATTGCTGCATAGCAAATTGGGAGATTGGAAAAAGGCAAGAGGAAGGGGGAGGATGTCTTGAGGTGAGGAATTAGTAGAATAAACAAATGAGAAATGATTGATGCCTGCATAGTTATACATTGACAATAAAACCAGAGTAAGAGTAGACTGATAAAACAGGACTATTCAAGATCCATGGAAGAATAAGAATGGCATGCTCCATATTTGTGTATCCACTGAAATGTGAGAATGAGAAGGAAAGAGGAAAAAATGGAACTTTCTTAGGTTTTCTGCCCAGGGCCTGTGAACTTTTCATCTGCCTTTACTTCTTTTACCAATGGAGAATGCAGATTTGAGCACTTTGGGGAAATAGTTACAAGCTTTTTCTCTATTGCAACACCTAAAGATTACATTTGGGGCTATATCTCTCTGTTCTCCCCTCCCCTCTCAAATCTACTGTAGGTGGAGTTAGATTTCTGGTAAAAGCAGCATCAAAATAGACAACCACTGAGGCAGGACGCTCGTGCATCTCCTGGGCCCGCATGCCTTCCTCCTCTTCTAGACCCTGGGTTGCTATAGCCAACATGGCTCTAGTCATCCTTGGTGGTTTCAGCATCCACATTGATGATTCCTCCAGCACACTGGTCTCTCTTGTCCATAACCTTCTTATCTTCAATGACCTCCCCTTGCACCAAACCTCAGTTACCTACTTTCATGGTCACACCCTAGAACTTGTTATTCCTACAGCATCACAGCCAAGAACCTCAAGCTAAGCATTCTATTCTCTGATTTTTATCTCTTATTCTTCCAGCTCCCCTCCTCCTTAGCCCAATTCCAACAATTCTGTAACCCTTTAAGGACATACAATCCATTGACTCTGCTATCTCTATGCTAACACCCAAATCCCCTTATGTCCTCACTTTCCTCCTTAAGTTCCATGGTGCATCAATATAATGACTTTTTAAAAAGCATCCTTTGTCCCTTCCTGCCTCTGCCTGGCAAACTCCAATCATGTTTATTGTTAGGAGAAAACCTTGGCGTCACATTAGAATCACCTAGGGAAACTTCTAAAAATCCAGATGCTCAGATGGCATACCAGACCAGTTAAATCAGAACCTCTGGGAGTGGTACCCAAGCATCAGTTTCTTTTAACACTCCCCAGGTGATTCCATCGTACCACCAGGATTAAGAAACACCCAGCTAGCCTGGCCTTCTAGCCTCTTTCCCCACTCTTCACTGTCTTTTCTCTGCTAGAGATGGAATGAGTTATCTGATGGGGATGGCATGTCTGGCTCAGACCTTCCTCTCTCTTCTTTTCACATCTTCCTGTCTAAAGAGAGGGTGCATTCTGGTTTGTTCTTTTGCAGTGGTGAAAGGGGCTTGTCAGCAATGAAATAAGTCTGGAGTGAAGAATTTTCCCACACCTTTGTTTGAATATCTAAAGCTACATCAGTTTTGTAATAACAAGGGTTGTTCTTTTGAATCTGTCTTTCAGTTGCTTCTAAACACAGTAGGAGAAAATGAGTGTCATTTACTGTAACTTAAAATCCCCAAATGATATCTGATTCTCTACCTAATCTGAACTTCTATCCAAGTGGGTAAATACGGCTGGAGAAAAATACTCATCCATGATAATTGGTATCACAATTGGTGCCCTCAGCACTGCCTAGAAATCCCAACTACATTTATACTCTATGCTCTCTTTCCAACCTGCCAGCACCCCTTTAGTCCCCGCACTCTCAGCTGATGACCTTGCTTCTTATTTCACTAAGAAAATAGAGGCAATGACAAGAGATGCTTTCTCTTCTTATCCAAATTTGCCAATCCTCTTGCATTGGGACCCATGTGCTCCATCTACCCTCCTATTGGTAGGGCTAATGACAACTCCCCATTTATATACCCAATTTTATCCCTTCTCCTTTACTGCAGTGCACTGTGCCTATAAACATCTCCTCTCTCATCTGCATTATTAATGCCCTCCTCTTTGCGGGATCATTCTCATCAGCATACAAATAAATTGCAGTTTCTCCCATGTTAAAAAATCCTCCCTTGACCATACATGTCCTCCCAACTCCTGTCCCATCTCTCTGTTTCTCTATATTGCTAATCTCAAAAGAATTATCTACATTCAGAGATTTTACTTCCTCACTGCCCACTCTCTCTTGAATCTATAGCTTTCATCCCCAACACTTCACTGAAGCTACTCTTTTCAAGGTTGCCAATGGGTACTGCGGGGGATTATTGAGGGGAGGGTGTCTGGGGGGGGTTTCGTGGGGATTGGTTCAACCGAATAAAAGTGTAAGCCAATGACCTCCAAATCCAACAACCATTTACTAATCCTCATCTCATTCAAAATCCTAGAAGCATTTGGACAAGCCAATCAATTTCTCCTTTTTCCGTCATGTGGCTTCTGGGATTCCACACTCTCTTTCGTTCTCTTTCTACGTTGCTAGCTACTCTTCTTCAGACTTGTTACTGTAGCATCCTCCTTTCCCCAGCCTCTGAATGTTGAAGGCCCCAGGGCTAGTCTCAAGGTGGCTTCTCTTCTCTAGCTTCACTCAGACTGTCTCATGGCTTCAGATATTATCTTTATTGATGAATCCCAAGAGTAAATACAATCCTGGTTCCCTTTGCTGAAATTCAGACTTGTATATGGAGTTCCTAGACAATAGCCCAACTTAACAGGTTTAAAACACAACTCTTTATTTCCTCTAAACTTGCTGAGTGTTCTCATCTTAGTAATGACACCCCATTCACTTAGTTGCTTAGGACAAAATCTTGGAGTCATTTATGACTCTTCTTCTCTCATATACTACATCCAACCCACCAGAAAATCCCATTAACTCTACCTTTAAAATATATACAGGATCTGACCACTTTTCACCTCATCTAGAACTAACATCTTAGTCTGAGCCACTTTATTTAATTAATTATAATCTTGCTTAGATACAAGCAATAGTTCCCTAAATAGTATCCCTGTCCTTGCCACCCATAACCCTATTCGCTCCAGTCTATTCTTCACACTGCAGCCAGTGTGATCCCTTTAAAATATAAATTAAACAATGTCAATTCCCTGCTCTTGCCTTTAATGTGGCTTCCCATCACATGTCAACTGAAATTTAAATCTGTTATCATGGTTAACAAGACCCTATATGATAGTGGCTCTGACAACTTCATTGAGATATTTCCTCCATTATTTCTCAGTTCTCCAGCCTCCTTGTCCTACTCCAACAGGTGAAGCATGTGCTTTTTGGCCTTTTCACTTGCTGATCTCTCCCCTGTTTGGAACGTTCTTCCTTTAGTTGTCTGTATAGCTTTCCCATTCAGATGTAGGCTCCAGTCACCATTCCAGAGAAGCCTTCTCTGACCATTCTACAATAATAGTATCCACAATCTTTCACTGTTCTGTGACTTTGCTTTATTTTCTTGATTGCAAGTATCATTACCCAATATTAAAGTATATTAAATATGTATATAGCTTATTGTAGCCGCTGGGCAATTTGATGTAATTATAAATTCCAAAAATATATATTGGATTATGCTTGTAAACTGATCTGTTCATCTGGGCATGATTAAGTTAGGATTAGGGCATTGACTGGACCAAGTCAGTAGGGTGTTGAGCCCCACCCCTTGGTGAGTGGGGAATAAAATATAAAAGGCATCACAAAGAACAGAGTTGCAGCAGTTTTGAGTAGCAGTTTTGATGTTGGAGAGAAGGCCCTGGGATAGAGATGAGCCATTCATCTTGCCTGAGAGTTCACAGCTGGCCTTGTGGAGAGAAGCAAAGCCTAGAGAGCCTAGTAGACTACAGCTGACCTTGTGGAGGAACCAGGCACTAAGCCCAGAGAGAAATGCAGCCCTGGGAAGAGAGGAACCCAAGAAGCCTGAACCATGGCAAACATCGGCAGCTGTCTTGCTCCAACACGTGGCAATGGATTTTTGGTGAGGGAAGAAATTTATGCTTTATGGCCTGGTAACTGTGGACTTCTACCCCAAATAAATACCCTTTTAAAGACCAACCAATCTCTGGTATATTGCATTAGCACCCCTTTGGCTGACTAATACACTTATGTTTATCTGTTTTTTCCTATCTTTCCCACCAAAATGTAAACTTTTCATTACATTGACTGCCAATTCCCAGACACTTTGTCTTGTTCACTGCTGCACCCTCCGTACCTAGAAAAGTGGCTCAGAGTAGGTGCTCAATAAATATTTGTTGAACAAATGAATTAGGTCATGGCTCTAGTTTTTTCCCTGATTCGTTAACTTTTAAATATGCATGCATAGTTGTCCTAGTAATACTTCAGGTTTTAGTTAACTTGTTATACACAGCATAAGTGAAAATACTGATAGATCAGTTTTTTTCAGGGTGAACCAGTAAAATATTAAATAATCAAAGAAGAGCAAAGCAAGCAATAGGAAGAAGAGATTTTGTGTTCTAAAATAGCTTGCTCTAAAAATGAAGACTTTTATCATTGGGTATGGAGTCCATATATTTATGGAAATTCTTATTGGTAATGCCAATGTCATGAATATATGCAACATATAAAGAAATGTCAGAGTTGGGATTCTTATTCCTTTTTTTTTTTAACTGTGAAAATGCCTATAAACCACAGCAAAATAGTACCTTCTTAGAGGCCCTTTTCATGTGAAATAACTATAAAATGGTAAGTAAAATCACAAGTCCATATTAGTTGATATAAAACTTTGCTATGGGAAGAACTTACAGATTTGGGGCCCATGAGCTCTAATCTCAAAAATGAGGGGGAAGGGGGTGGATGTGGCTCAAATGGTTGGGCGTCCGTCTGCCATGTGGAGGGACCTGGGTTCGATCCCCGGGACCTCCCGGTAAAATTAAAAAAAAAAAAAAAGAAAAAAATATGAGGGGGAACTCATTATTGCAATCTTCATTAATGGGGGAAACTTTGTACCCACATCTTTATAATGTAGCAAATGATGCTTGGCATATTATTAAGTGGGAATTCATTCATCAATTCAACGAGATATTTATTGAGCATTTCCCAGATGCATCAGCTAGACATTGGAGATACAATATGGAACAAGACAGATAAGTGATATCTGATCTGGAAACATTTTGAAGATGAAAATTCCCACCTACATGGAAAATACAGAATAGATGAATGTTAGAGTTGGAAATAACATATAATATTTAGACCACAAGTTTAGGATTCTAACCTGAGTCAAGCCTTTGACTGAAGGCCCAAAAACTGAGTACATAGACGAAGAGTTATCTGATAAAGAAGAGGATGCATTCTTCTCCTATAACCTAACCAGGGGAAATGCCCCTCCACCCTAAAGAGTATAAAGCAAGGTCAAAAGGCAAAAATCCTTCTAATCTAACATGGAATTGGAAGATCCTTATAAGTTACCTGGGAAAAAGTCCATCCAACATGGATATTATCCCACTTAACAACAAGTGGGGTCCATCAGGGGCTAAGGCTAAGAAATTTCAGGCTTTGCCCCAAAGATACCCTCAAAAGGAAGTTCCATCTGTCAGACTCACAAGCATAGTATTTGGAATATTAAGTTGGTCATATTCTTTAAAAGGCCATATAGTTTAATGGATAATTCTGAAAATATATCACAGTAATTTTTCAAAGTCCTAATAGCAAGATTTAATTAGAGGCTTGATTACGCTATTTGATTTTAGCTTCTGTTGGTACTGGAATTCAAACTCAGGCAGTCACACTCCCATGTTGGCTTCCTTTATCTCTACCTATGCTAACTTAATTTTATCAAGCTTCATTGTCATTGTTACCAAAAACACATACCAGCATACTGGGAGAGACATGATTCAAAAAGAACAGTTTGGACTCCATTGCTCCTAGGGCTCCTTATTTATTCTTTTTAATTTATTTTTATTGTGGGTAAAAATCAAAATTCTCACCATACATACAAACATTTGCAAAATGATATATAAATATATATGCATATATGTGTATTTGCCTACAAAAATGTTATTTATATATATATATATATATATATTTTAAGAGGTGCTTAGATTACCCAAAATATTACACGGAACCCACTGGGATTCCCATGTTGCCCACCTCCCACACCTCCCACCACATCCCACACAATCATCTCCCACAAGTGTGGTCCACCACCCTCAATATACAAAGAAATCCTACACCTCGAAAATAAAAGGACAAACAACCCATTTAAAAAATGGGCAAGTGACCTGAAAAGACACTTCTCCAAGGAAGAAATACAAGTGGCTAAAAAGCACATGAAAAAATGCTCAACATCACTTGCTATCAGGGAAATGCAAATCAAAACTACAATGAGATACCATCTTACACCCATTAGAATGGCAGCTATTAAAAAAACAGGAGACACTAAATGTTGGAGAGGATGTGGAGGAATAGGAACTCTCATCCACTGCTGGTGGGACTGTGGTATGGTCCAGCCACTGTGGAGGACAGTTTGGCGGTTCCTCATAAAACTAGCAATAGATCTTCCGTATGATCCAGCAATTCCACTGCTGGGTATATACCCAGAAGAACTGAAAACTTATTTTTTCTTAAAGTAATAATTACCACTGAGAGAACTGAGAGTCTAATCGTGCCTGATGAGATTTTAACAGCTATGCATACATAAACACATGGAATTGATTTGTCACTTTAGAATCTTATAATCCAGGAAAGCCACATTCATATAAATACAGCAAAAATAAATGTCTAAACAATGAGAGTTAGCTTTGCTTTACTGAAACCTCATATGAAAAATATCTCAGACTAGTAAACTAGGAAGTGTCAACTTAGGAACTGGTTATTCATATCACAAAATAGTCTCCATTTGGTAGAAAGATTCATGGTAAAATTCTTAAATAGTGAGCTTCCATAATTTATTTAAAATATGACTCTATTATAAATATTTTGTTAATGACTAATAAGATACTATCCATCAGCTTGTATTTTGGAACGAACAGTGATGCTTCCTGTATCTATTAGATCAGAATCTCTGTGTGAGAGTAGGACTTGGGAATATGTATTTGTAAGAAGTTGTCCTTTTCCCCCTTCACAAACATCCCAGGTAATTCTGATTCAGTCAGCCCATGACTAGGATTTGGATTCTCTGGTATAAATCATGCAAGTCATAAACAGGTCTAAGTTATGTATATTTTATGCATATTAGGCAAAAATATGACCTTATACAATGAGTGAAGGGAAGATGTCAGCAGTGAGAGCTGCTGAGAGAGGGTTAGGAGTCTTACCCCTATGCCCTTTTAAAGTTCTACCTGACATAACTCCAAAAGAACCAGAGATTTCAATTGTTAGTACAATGTCAGTGGAAATAAGTCATGCCTAGTATGATAGGAGGTTTTCAATTACAATGAAAGAAACATATTTTGTCCCCACCCCTTGCATGGTGAATAAATATACAAAGTTCTAAAATTTAGCTGATATTCTTTATATAAAATGTGACTGATTACACACATATATGGGGAAAAGAAGCCAATTTGTTGAGACCATTGTCATAAAGAAGCTAGTCAAATCAGGTACTAGAGAGGGATATTGTGAGAAAGTATAAGGAAAAGGGGCTTTGGCTGCACTGAGGTGCTACTGGACTTGGGGCAGGTTACTTACCTTTTTAATTTCTACTTCCTTATGTATAAAATAAGAATAATAATTCCACATAGATTACTGAGAAGATTAACGAAAAAATAAGTAAAGTACCTGGCACTTAGTAGATGCTCAATAATTAACTTACTGTTTTGAGAGTGGGTTAGGGTAGATCTCTGGAACCAGTCTCTGAGATCCCAAATTTTAATGAAAATTCAGAAAATTTCAACTGACGTTTACCAATGAGAAAGAAATTAAGCTTTATTAATGCTAAAAAAATTTTTTTTTCAGCCGCTTGCTTGGTCTGTATGTCAGACAGATACTCATCACAGGACACAAAAATTTCCTCATCATGGAAGGAATGAAGATGGGAACACACACACACTCATTGGTCTGCTACCATTTTATCAGACTGCAGTCTATATATACCTGGCTAAGTAGATTTCTAGATTATATTATCACAAATAATAGATACTTTAGAATAATTTAGACTGGGAGGAGGAAAGAGTACAAAAACTTAAGGCAAAGTCCTTTAAAGAATGGCCAAATTTAAAGAGTCTAGGCATATTTCTTTTATAAAAAGACAAGTTCCAAATCTGCCAACCTTTCCTGTGATGACAAGTGGCTGACAACAGTATGCTACGTAACAGGTATTTTGAAAAATATCGTTTAAATAATGAGGGTTAGAAGTGTTTTCATCATTGTGTCTCTGGTACTAAAAACAATGAATCTCCTGTAAAACCAATTTTACTTCTGCACACAAATGGGAAAACTTTAACCTGTTTCAAAATCTTCCAATGAAGAGTTTCAATATGTTTTGTTCAAAAAATATCTTGCAGGAACACACAATTGACACTAGGGAAGGTGGAAATTTGCTAGTTGAATTTTAACAAATGATTTTTTCTTAATTGATGGATAGATTGAAATGTGAGTATCATGAATTAGTAATGATAGCCAAACTCTTTTTATTTGGAACTGCATATCCTTGAGACATAACCTTTTCAACTATGACAGCCATTAAAAGAAAGTATTGAAATAAATTGTACTAGCCAGATCTTCAAAGCACAGCACTAAGCCAAGATTTACAAAAACTAATTAAACCCATTTAATCACAATTTTAGAGTGAACAAAAAAGTTCTCATGCCAATATGCAATTTTGAAAATTTTTTCAAAAAATACTCATTGAAACTTTATATCATTCTTTCTTAAATTTCTATTCTATTGAAACATATGAATACAGTAAAGCATAGTAATACATATAATTTATTAAATAAATAAATTCATATCGGGGTACATGCTCAAAAGTTTTTATTCCTGGAATGAGCAATAAAAATAATTGAAAACAACTGATTCAGAATGCTTAGATCAGTAGGATGCAAACACAGCCTAAAAAAGAAAGAACTATTTCCAAAAACCTATGAATTTATGGAGCTCATAAATGTTTAGTTTTTGCCTTTATGAATGACGCAAGTGTGTTTAATTAAGCAGGACAGGTGATTACACATCCTGAACGGGTGGCGGCAAGCAGAGGTGTTGGTGGAGCTGGAATGGCCTGGGATTATATCCCAGTTTAGCCACACTTTGTGGTGTGATTTGGGAATGTCACTGAGCCAGTCACCTCATCTTTAAATGGGCATAACAAATTCTACTTTGCAGGACTGTTATCATCAAAATTATAGGTTGTAAAGAACATATCAGATTGAATTCTATGAAATTGCCAGTATTTGAATTTTGTTGACACACAAAAACAGCCTTTTCATATGGTTCAACTTAATATAAACAATGCCAATCACCTGATAGGAACCACATACATGGAATAATAGTGTTGTTATTTAAACTCCTTATATAGGATGTGGTATGGCAGTTTGGCATTGTTTATGAATTCCAAAAATAGATATTGGATTATGTTTGTAAACTGGTCTGTACCTAGGCATGATGAAATTATGATTAGGGCATTGATTGGGCCATGTCAGTAGGACATTGAGTCTCTGCCCACCAAGGGGGCAGGACTCACAGAGAAAACTACATGGCAGAGAAGAGACTTTGAGTTTTGAGCTGGAGCCTGGGAAGTAAACACACAGGAGAAGAACACAGAGCAATAGAGACAGCTCTATAGACACAGCAGAGGCCCTGGGAAGAGAGATGAGCCATTTACCTGATTGTTCACAGCTAGCCTTGTGGAGCAAGCAGAGCAGCTGAATCTGGAGAGAAACAAGCCCTGGGAGAGACAAGACTTATCCCAGCCTACTGCTGATATTGGAAGAAGCTGGGACCATGGAGCCTTAAGAGGAAGAGGAAGGTTGAATGTTGGCAACCATCTTGCTCCAACACGTGGCAACAGACTTTGGTGAGGGAAGTAACTTATGCTTTATGGCCTTGTAACTGTAAGCTTCTACCCTAAATAAATACCCTTTATAAAAGCCAACGGATTTCTGGTATTTTGCATCAGCACCTCTTTGGCTGACTAATACATGTGGGATGTGATGATATTCTGACTTGCTCATGGGAGTGAATGAATACATTTCTGGGATTTATCATTTTCTGAAGATTGTTACTTTCTTTTGTCTGTCCAACACTTCAACCTGTTCATTTTCTACTGGCATTTTGGGTTGGGTTGCTCTGCCCACTTGTCTCAGTAGAATCATCTCCTCTGGGACTTGACTCAGCCTTCAGGCCTCATTATGGGACATGTGAAATTCGTGGCATTGGGTTAGCCCTCATCAAAAGGATAAGTCGCATGCCTGATTATGTGGCAACCAAAGCTTCACTGGTAGAATTTTAAGGACAAGCCACCATTTTAATTTATCTTCTATTGAAACTTGAAAGTGACTTATTAAAGGAGCAGTTTTTGGCACAGTTTTAGAGCAGGTTTTAAATCCTTGGTGATGTTAATCATCACACTCTATCATAAAATCTGAAAATACATAAGCCTCAGGGTTAATATTTGTCCTTTGGAGGCTCCTTTCTCTTGGTGCCTAATTTTCACTTATTAAATGAAATTTATTTGTGAAGAATCCGAACCTTTTATCTAGCTCTTTTCAAAAAACAAGAACTATCACGCTTGGTAGAAGAAATTAAAGTTTTAAATGTTGATAGCTGAAAATTAAGCAGTTTCTGTTTTCATTAACTCTGGTCTGAGTAACAAGTCAAATCACGTTAACAAAAGGTACGAGCGGCCAGTTATTAGGCAGCAGCAAGAACAAGAATGCACAAGGGAAAGGCTGCTCCATTCCGACAACAGCGCCTCATAAAAGCCAAGGAATGCATGATCAGGGAGCACGCTGAGCTCAGGGCTAGGAGATCTGGGTGTCATGGTCCTGTCGCTTCCGCTGACTGACTGTGTAACTTAAGGTCCATCAGTCACGTCTTACTCCCTCTGTATTTCAGGTTCCCCACCTATCAGATAATGGGTTTGAAATAGATGAACTCTAAATTCCCATCTAGCACTGATGTTCTATCATTCAGTAAAGAAATAACTTACTTAAATGAATGTCATATTCCATGTGTGTGTGCTAAAATAATCTCTGAAAACAACAGGAGAATAATGATACATAGTTTGTAGTAGGCCACCAAATGGAAAGAGAAAAGAATTGGAATTAAGAACATTGCATTTGAATCCTTAGTGTACCAGTGGAAAGATGCACTATTCAACTCACTTAATAATTGACTTTTGTTTTTCCATTGTTTAGATATAAGTAGTTCAGTATTTGTACTTGCTCTTAGAGAAGTCATGAGAAATTTACGTTTTTGAATTTTTGGCCCTATCTAGATTTAAAGGCAAGTACTCAATAGACACTCTTTTTCCTCCTCTCTCTCCTCCCTTCCTTTATTATAATGGTAAGAGATGTTTATTGAGAATAATCAGAGAAGTATAAAGAACAAAAGTAACTAGTAATCCCACCAGCTTAATGAAAATGTCCATCCAAATTTATTTAGAATCTGTTATAAATTAGGATTAGGATTAGAAGCTTTTGTAAAACCTACATTGAGATTTCTACACACATCCCTTCTTAAATTTAAGTGGGGGGAAAATGTCCAATTGCTATTTAGAAAGCTGTCTTTGGCTTCAATGTGAAGAAAAGTTGAATGGTTGCAGTGGTCATGGTATTGTTTGCCAATGTGTTTCTAGTCACTTCCTTCTCACTACTTGGTAAGATTGTGGTTCCCCGATCCCTTGAAGTGAGGTGTGACCACATGGCTTATTTTGACTAACGGTCACTTCTTCAGGGAAGCCTTTAAAAGCCGATGTGCAATCATCATTTTCCCTTCCCCCTGACATGGCAACTAGCAATATTCTAGATGGTAGGGATTCCATCAACCTGGGCCCCTGATCTCAGATGGACATACAGAAAGAGGAAGGAAAATACTATATTGCTCTAAGCCACTGGGATTTTGGAATTTTTCTTCACACTCACGTATTCTATCCTGATGGATGCAGGCCACATGACTTGAGGTAGAGAGTGAAGTAGAATGTAATCCAGGAAAAAGATGATAGAGTTGGAAGCGGTATAGTAGCAGTAGGACTGGAAGGAAGATACATTAGAGAGACATTTAGGAGGAACGTTAGTAAGGTTTGGTAATCAATGAGCTATGAAGGATGGGGGAGGGGAGATAGAGTCAAAGATGATTCCTAGGTTCTGATTTGGGTAACTGGGTAGCTTGTGGTACAATTTGCTGATATAGTGATAAATGGATGAGGTTGAGATTTGGTTGGTGGAGGGAGAAGGTGTTGGGAGATGATGAGTTCAACTTGGATTTTCAGCTTGTTTAATGATAAACTAATACAGTGGATACTAGAGCATACTTTTGTTTCTCTTGGAAATTATTTTTGTTGAAATTTTCTACTGAACAAATTCTATTCTTGCTATGGACTGTGGTTTGGGGTACATAAGGTTTTTGTTTTGTTTTGTTTTGTTTAATAGAGTCATAAGGTTACATTCTAAGGATCTTGAAGTCATTTGAGAGGTTTCTTGATTCAATGTCTTCTACATCTGCATAAGTCAGTTTTCACTTGGTAAGACTGTGATAATTCTAAAATTTCAGTGTTTTCAACAATGATTTCTTTTTTGTTCATATTTCATATTAACTGTAGTTTAGCAATAACTCTGAGGCTCTGCTCCCTGTGTCTTACCCTTTCCAGGATCCTGGCTGAATCTTGTACATGGGGCAAAGGAAAATTTCCAGTTGCAAAGCCATACAAATGACTTATAAAGCTTCTTCTTGAGACTGGCATATGTCACTTCCAATCACATTTCTTTGGCTAATACAAGTCATGTGTACAAGCCAGATAAAAGCATAGGAAGGCATATTCCTTTCAGAAGAATGCACTGAAAGTCCTTTGGCAAAAGTGAATATTTAGGAACAATAATGCTTTTCCACCTCAAGCTACCTCATCCCATTGATTACCACATTCCTTAGGTTACTCTTCAGTAATGGCTCTCAAATATACCTCCTTTCTCCACTTCCCTCAAGCCTAACATTTACTTGACCCTTACAAGGTTATTCTTCTCTCAACAACTCAGTGTACTCCCTAAACACATGATCTTCCACTCTATATTACATACAACAAGGAAAATTATCTTCTTCAGGTTTCATTTCATTTTCTTTTTCAGGAAGCACTTAAGGCATTTACTTAAGTGCCTTCAATTCCTAAGAGATGCCAGACAATTGTCTGCCTGTGGGCCACACGCAGGACCACGTCATTCCTGTGCTACTGCATATGCAAATCAAATGCAGTGTTTTCCAAATATTACACATCTTATATCTTTTCATTTATTCACTCATCCATTCATTCATTTATTAAAGTAAGAGGTGTTTATTGAAGATTTGCTATTCTAGGTGCCAGGAATATAATGGTGAACTCAGAAAAGGCACCTGTCTTCGTAGAGCTTGTAGCCAGTAGGACAGAGGAACAGGAATAAAAATAAAACTCCATAAACAGATATTTCCATTTCCTGGGCTGCTCAAGCAAATACCATGAAATGGTTTGGGTTAAACAATGGGAATTTATTCATTCACGGTTTGAGGCTGGGAAAAAAAAGTGCAAATCAAGGTGTCATCAAGGCGATGCTTTTTTCCCAAAGACTGTGAAGACTGAGGTATTCTGGGACTGTCTGCTGGTGATCCTTCATCCTTAGCTTGTCACATGGCAAGGCACATGTCGGCTTCTCCTGACCTCTCCTTTCTCTTCCAGGTTCCGTTGACCTTCAGCTTCTTGCTTCCAGGGGCTTTCTCTCCTATCTGTCTGAATTTCATTCTGCTTATAAAGGCCTCCAGTAATAGGATTAAGACCTATCCTGATTGGGCTGCAGAAACTTCTTCAAAAGATCCTATTTACAATGGGTTCACACCCACAGAAATGGATTAAGTTAAGAACATGTTTTCTGGGATACAGACCCATAAACCACCACAAAAAATGTCAATCTGCAAATCTGGAAAGCTCTACCACAGAGCAATATCATATTAGAGTTTCCCTGAAGAACTGAGACCTGAGCTGAGATATGTGTAAACTAATTAGGCAAAGAGGGGAGGGAAGAGCATTCCAGGAAGGCGGCACATCCATGTACGTAGCAGAAACGAGGTAAGAGTGTGAATAGAAAGGAGGCCATGTGGTATAGAGAGGGCACAGCAAAGGCAGTAGAGGAAAGGATTGTACCTTGCAGGGCCTGTGGGCCTTAAAAGAAAGTTTTGTCTTCTTAAGCATATTGAGGTGATGTAACTAGATCTGTAGTTAGCCAAGATCACTTTGTGCATGGACAAAGAGTGTGGAGGGAAGGAGCAGAGTGGATGTGGGAGACTACTCAGGAAGCAATGGCAGGAGCCCAGGTGACAGATGACTGCAACTTGGACAACTCTGACAGTGGTAGGGATGATTTGGGGAGATATTTAGGAAATAAAACTGACTGGACTTGGTGATGGAGTGTATATGGCAGGCAAGGGAGAGAAAAGTGATAAGAATGACGGTAAAGCTTCCAGCTTGTTGCTAGTGGTTGACTGGGGGTGCCCTGGAAGAGGATCTATCTGGGGGGAGTTCAGAGAATGCCATGAGTTTTAGATTCCTGTAAGACATCCAAGGGGAGAAAACAAGTAGGGGCACGCCTGCTTCTCTTCCCTGTGGTCTCTACCTCAAGAAATGGCTTCACCGTCATTCCATTAAGGGTGAAAACCTGTCATCAGTGCCCACTCCACACATACTGTTTTTTCTGTCTCTAACAAGTAGCTCAAACCCATTCCTAACTCTCCATTCCCCTGATCTGCTAACCTAGATCAGGCTGCTATCTAGGGGAGGATATAAAAATATTTAACAATTGTTAAAGCCTCAAGGATAGCAATCATTTGTATGAAGCAGGGTCCTTTCTGAGCCAGGCATTAAACCTCTGGTTTTCGGATCATGAAGAGGTCCAGAGGGGTCTAGATAAGCCAGGAAAAGGGAGGAGGAAATCAGGAGCCTTTGGACAGTAGCTATTAATCGGCCACTACAAAAGTATTTCAACGTTTTCACAGCCAGCATAACCTACTGATGTAGGTCCCTGACTGTTACACAGCCCCTCCCAGACATTACAATATTCTCATAACTGCTTTTCTTCCTTCTCATTCCTCCTTGACTGAATCCATTTTTTTTTTCTAAATAAATACATCACTTTGTTTCTTAAAATAACTCTTCAAAGACCAGGAAAATGGTCCCACCTCCTTAGTATATCAAACTAAGGTTTTCAGAATCATAATCTGAAATTTTTCTGAGTCATCTCTTGTAATTTGCTTGGCACCAGCCACATTGGACTCACTGCAGTTTTTCCAATGTAATATGCTTTTGCTCATTGCTTACCTTTGTCTGGAAGACTCTTCTTTTCCCGTGTTCTTTACCCAGAAAATTCCTACTTATCCTTAGAGCCTTTTCCAGTTGTTACCTCCTTTGAGATTGTACCTTTGACAATGATCCTTCCAGGCAGACTCAGACACTCTTGTCTCCTGAGTTTACATCATACCTCTTCTACCACAAATATGTCTTACATGTCTTTACATAACATCATCTTTGAATCCCTGAACCTAGCACAGTACCTGGTAAATACTCAAGAAGATGTGTTGGGTTTTGGGGAGGTGTGTGGGGGGGTAAATTCACAATATAACCTCAGTTTGGTTTCTTTTTGTGTGAGTCAACCCAATGGTATCACCAATCTTTTAGTTACTATGTCTAGATTCATAAATGTTAGTCCTTAAGGATGATTTAATGCATTTCATATATATACTTTTACATCATTATTATTGTATATTTGTTTATTTATTGGCCTGTTAAGTTGACTACTGTGTTTGGGAGTTGCTGCTGACCACCCTGTATTTCATCAAGAGGCCTGGCTGTGTCTATAAAAATTTTGTGAGAGAGGCAGCTGTCCTTGGAAAGAGCACTGGAGATCAAGAGATTAGGAGTTTAAATTGTGGCCCTGAACACGTTTTTTAACTTCTCTGAGCATTAATTTCCTAAACTGTGAAATGGGAATAAAAACACTTCTATTTTAGGGTTGTTGTGAGAATAAGGAAAATATGCATTAAGCATCTGCCATCTATTAGGTGGTCAATAAATGGGAAGAACCATTCCAATAAGCAGGACTTTGACAAGCATGGTCCCACCTCTTCATTCTAGTGGAAGTCTTCCAGGATGTGAACTGGGTCTTCTCTTTATTTTGCATTTCTCTCAGTGCTCTGTATCAAATGCCTGGCACTTCAGTAAAGACTTGTCGAATGAATGAATGAATGAATAAATGAATGAATACAGTTTATATTCATTTTGTTTTTTGCATCCTAATTAAAAAGGCTTAAAGCCACAAAGCACATAGCAAAAGATGAAAAACTCACTTGAGAAAACCAGTTGCTGAAAGAATCATAATGCAAACAGCACCTGCTTCTGCTTTTAAATTCTTGTTTACTGTGGTGGTTGGGAGCTATGTACTCTGGAAAAACATGTTCTTAAACTTAATTGATTCTTGTGCGTGGGAACCCATTGGAAGTGGACTTTTTGACCAGGTTACTTTCAGTTAGGGTGTGGCCCAACTAAATCAGGATAGGCCTTAATCTTATTACTGGAGTCCTTTTTAAGCAGAATGAAATTCAGACAGACAAGACAGAAAGCCACTGGAAGCAAGAGGCTGAAGGTGAATGGAATCTTGGAATCCATAAGAGAAGGGAGAGGCCAGGCCCGGCAAAGCTGCCGTGTGTATTGCTATGTGACAGAGGAGCCCAGGACCAAGGGTCACCTGCAGCTAACCCCAGAATGCCAGTTTTTGGGAAGAAAACATCGCCTTGATACGGGCTTTTTCCTGGCCTTAAAACTGCAAGCCATTAAATTCCCATTGCTTAATCCAACCCGTTGCATGGTATTTGCTTGAGTTGCCAAGGAAACTAAAATAATTACTAATATGAAAATTGGCATCTGGAATAGTGGTCTTTTAAAAAATTTAGTTTTAAGAACATCTTTTTAATCAAGAGCTTTTTAGTGGAGGGAATTTTATTGTTCCCTTTGACAGAGTCTCTCCCTCTTTCCTCGTCCCCACATCATGCAACTGTCTTTCTCCAACTTAACATTTCATTTCCTAATAAAGTCAAACTTTGGTTATCTTTTGATAAATACCCTTCTCCACCTCTCTGCACCCAACTTAATCACACTAGACATTTTTTTAAAAAGCAAATCACTGCAATCTTGTAATGACAGGGTCTTACATTTATCCATAAATATTTATGCTTTAATTCTTGACCCTTTAATATTTTAAGTAGTTAAAAAAATAAAAATATCAGCAGGCTGAAGGCACCAAGATTATCCAAAGAAGCATATTAGAAAAAAAATTCAGAAAGTTAAATTTACCAATCTGTATTCATCTACAAAAGTTTTCCATACAAGATAATATAAGAAAACTTTTTTTTTTTTTTTTTTGCCTCTCTTCAAATCACTGCAAGGTAGCACAGATAATTTTCAAATCGTTTGCAGTATAAAGGGTCAGATTGTCCATTTTCACGGATATAGAGTTGAAAAAGGAATGGGAAAAAAATCCTCACATCATCTCCTTGGACTGGACTTTAGTCCATCTGTAAGAATCACTCTGTGTCTCCCTGAAGTGTCATCACCCTGACTTTAGGGCTGCCTTGGTGCAGGATCCCTCTTGGCACAGAAACAGAAGCAGGGAGAAGCCCACTCCCACCAGCATCAGGACCCCCAAACTTGTGCAGAGAATGTTCCTAATCAGAGTTTGTCACGATAATTCTCCCCAGCCTTCCGGCTGACACCGACATGCAAATCCCAATATAACCTTCAGCTCCCTTTTTACAAGCTTTATTTTTCCAATCTTTAAAAATGGTACAGAATTTTTTTTTTTAATAAGACTGAAAGTTACTGAGAATATTACAAAAGGTGGCATACACATTGAAGCTGGTGTTTTTATTCCCTGATGTTGCAGAAACAAGGACGGGCTCCTAGTTAGACGCCTACTGCAGCAGCCCCAAACCGAGCTAAACAGAAGCTAATGCTAAATGCCTTCAATACTTTTTGAAAAATCCATCAAAGGTTTTGCTGAATGATATTTATAAGGGCCTTACTGTTCTCTTTCACAAACTGAAATGCCCTTCTCCAACACTTGAAAAAAGTTGCTCATGCTTTTCATCTTTCCCTCTCAGAGTGTAAACATTGTTTTGAGTGAAAAGAGCTGAAGGAGCGCTTACTTTCCCTTGAAATTTTATTTTTAAATAAGAGAGGGAGAAAATCCTTTTTCTGACTAATACTAATAATACAGGTCAAAGTGTCAGGCGATATACAATTAAATGGAAAACAAAAAAGGTTTCCCCTCTTTTTCCCACAGTACAATGGCACTGGAATATAAATTACCAATGAAGATGAAATAATACTTCAAAGCCTGAAGGGCAGGGCAGTGCAGTGTTTACAAAGTATTTTCTATGGCACGATGAGACATTAAAGATGATGGTAACCTATGGACTTGAGGGTGTTGTTGAATAGTCTAAAACTAGCATGAGGTAGGATTTTAGGTCCCTTTAGCCTGTGACCCCATGATATGCTTTGTTTCACAAGGGCAGCTGCAGTTATCAACAGATGTTTCAGCAATAAATAATTGGTATCATCTCGGAAAAGACCCATCTACCTGGGGAGAGGGCATAATACCAAAAACACTGCTCAGCTATTACAGCCACATTAATCTCCCATCTCTCCAGGTTCCTTGGAGAGCGTACTGCAGGTGTTTTTTCTGGGAGAGAGCAGACAAACTCTCTCAAGTCAGCAAGCTTTGTGTGGAGTGTAAAAGAGGTTGGCCCCTGCCATAAATTTCTGTCTATGGCCACACACCAAAGGAAAAAGGATGGGGCGGGGGTAGGGGGTGGAGGAAGAGGAGAAACGGGGGGAGGAGGGAAATGGGGAAAGCAGTGGAGAACAGAAAGTAAAACACAAAATATATAATTTTTCTTAATTAAGTTCTGCCTAAGAGAGTGAAAATATAAATGGCCCTTTATTTCACCAACTCATGCATGATGGAAAATATGTTTATGATTTGTCTTTTTCTTAAGTAGTCTATGCTTAACTTTGTTATCTGTGGAGTTAACATAAAGACACAGTTTATACTCTAAGTGTAATGCTAGTTTTAAAAGTGGTAGAGAAACTTTTATGGCAAAGATTCATTTCAAGATAAAATATGGAAAGTTTAGATTTACGAAGAAATTGTAAGAGATAGAATTGAAAAGACAAACAGCAGTGTTTATCTTGTAAGAATGGAATCTTACTATTAATTGACATTAAAATGTATACATCCAGTTTCAGTAAAGTCTACTGTTGAAACTAACAGCATAGTGGGGCAAAAGCAAATCATGGACTTTACTTATGAGCCATTTTTTACAAGCTAAGATATTAAAAGTAGCATAGGATTGGAAGAGCTTGACTCATAGGGTGCTATAGTTCTCTGTATTTACAAAACAGAGTGGTTTAGCAATTGTGCACTTGGGGTCTGACACAATAGGAAAGCATCCTAAAAGTCTTTAAGAGGTGTGGTCACTTAATTTATAGCTCACTGGGTAAGCTAAAGAAAATGCTGCTCAGAGTTCAAAAAGCTCCCAGATTAAATAGGGACTAAAGAAGGCCTAATAGACTGATTCTTAGTGACCTTATGAGCTGGGAATAAACTTCTTAAATGTTCTATGCCTCTATTTCCCCAATTTTGAAATCTTTGTGATTATATAGAAGGCTAGTGGGAAGAATTATAGACTCTTAAAACAGTCTAACAGTTAAGAGAAGCTTGTATCCAAACTCACATTAACTCCCAAATGCAATGAGACGACTTTTTTTTAAAATACCATCTTCAGTTTTACAGCTAATGTCACTGCCAGCTTTGAATGAATGTGGGGAGTGGGAGCTGGTGATTGCAGAACAGAAATAGAGGAGTAAAACTCTGGCCTTGGTGATATATTGCATCTCAGTCCCTCAGCCTATGGTTGAAATTTAGAGGAACTTTCTAAGGCCCAAAGGTCAAACTGGGGGTCATTCCCTCTGTGAGACTATTCTGCTCTCACCTTCCTTGGAATCTCTGTAAAGTTCTTACATGCCACTGGCTGAATCACAGAAGGACTCTCCAAGCAAGTGAAGTGGCCGTTGCTCTTGGGAAGTGGCTCCAGTCTAAACAACAGTTCCTTGAATTGATGGAAAAGAGATGTCTTTTCTGAATGAACTCCTGCCACCTCCATACAGTAGTCACCGCCTCAAGCACCTTCTCAAGGCCTTTCCTCCTTTTTTTTGTCCCATTTCTACTCAAATCTCTGATAGGTGACAATTTCTCCTCACTCACCATCCTACAATTCTCTTTGAAGCAGTGGTTCTCAAACTTTAGCATTGATCAAAATCATCTGGCGGGTGCTCCCCTGCCACCGCCAGATTTTCTGATTCAGTAAGTCTAGGGTGGGGCCCAAGAATTTGCATTTCTATCAAGTTCCCAGGTGATGCTTGGTGCTGTTTCTTGGAGACCTCACTTTGAGAACCACTGCCTAGAAGCTGCACTGTCCCATCCCATGATAGCCCCTGGCCACATGTGGCTATTTAAATACAAATTCATTAAAATTAAATAACACTAAAATTCAGTTCCTCAGTCACACTAGCTACATTTCAAATGCTCAATAGTCCTTTGAGGCCAGAGCCTAATATATTGGACAGTGCAGATATAGAACATTTCCAGCATTGCAGGAATTTCCAGCAGACAGTATAAAGCCTGCTTTAGAGTAAGCAAGTCTCAGGTTTTCTACCAGTACTTTCAAGTTCTGTACTTGGGGCTTCCAGAGGGAGAACTGCAATCAGAGGACGGGCTGGGAGTCACAGCTCCACCACTTACTGGTCTGTTTCCTGGGCAAGTTAATCTCCCTGAACCTTAATTTTCTCATTTGTAAAAAGGAATGTTAATGGCAATAATCACTGCAGAGTTATTTTGAGAATTAAATGAGACAATGCATGTGAAAGAGCTTTGTAAAATCTACAGTGATATATAAATTATAGTTATTATTCCAGTCCACCTCTCCACTAACACCAAGCACACTTATTTAAAGCTCTGGCTTACCACTGCATTTTTTCCAAGTGTTCGCTTTCCTTTGCCTGCAATCTCCAGTCTGTTTAACCTGTTTTGTTTGTTTGTTTGGAGGATGGAGGAGGTAGGGATTATTGTTTCTCTTAAGTCTTTAAAGATGCAGCTATGTTTACCTAGATCAAGCTGTCTCTCCTAGATTTCTTTTCCTTTGATAGATAAAGACAAGATCTGTACATTTATTTTGGGATGACCCAAACACAATCACAAATAAACAGATAAAATAAAAATTTTAGGACATTGTTATTGCTTCTACAAATACATATTTTCATGAGAAAAAACACATATCAGAGAGCAGATTTTCCTCCTTGACAATTATCTGAGAGAAGATGGGTAAAAAAAGCAATACTACACAAAAGGAAAATGACACTTCTTGTAGCACCCCCCGAACCTAAGCCTGAATTCTGAGCCCAAATCTGAGTTCACACTTGGGGTTCTCTGCTATCTGGGGTGGAGGAACAAGTTAGATTAATTTCCAATAAATGAGTTTAGGGATAAGCACATTGCCATTTGACTTGATGCTTCCTGAACATCCTTAATTATGAGAAGAAAACAAGGACTCCAGGTGGGGCCCAGAGAAGGGAAGCTTAGACAGAAAGTCACATGGATGGAACAGCAATGAATTTATTTATTTATTTTCACTCTACCCAACATTAGAAGCGGTATTTCAGGATAAAAAAATGCCATGAGGCATGGTGGAATAAAACTAATACTTCTGGTCCACCTACAGCACATAAATATTTTAGGATGATGGGTTTCGCATTAGGCCCACTGACCAGCCTTCTTCACTTTTACTGGATTTGGCTTTCCACCAGAAGGTCTCATGGGCAAGTGAGGTCTTTCTAACAGCTATTTCCCCCACATTAGTCAGTCTAGCAGAGCAGATCATAAGGGAAGGGGCTGTCTTGTGCTTCACAGAAATGTAATCTATCAGCCCACTTAAGAGTCTAAATGGCTCACGTGGGGGTGTCAGGAAAACAGGTGGCATGGCTCTTCCTACCAGTAACGGCTGCAACCCGGCGCCAATCACATCCTGCAGGTTTGTTTTGTCCTCTGGGCCCAAGGCTTGTTTGTACTGCCACTTCTCAGGCACGAAGGGCCACTTCATTTCCTTTGCCTCCTGGATCAGGCTCCTTAACTCGCTGGGGAGTGAAGCTGCAAAGGTCAGAGTTCAGGTAAGGAAATTGCAGTCAAAGAAAAGGCTGTTGAGCAACCAATGTTATGATGAAGCACCTCAGATGCAAAAAAAAAATTTCCCTACCTCTTGCTGGCTGGTCTAAGCTGTTGGTTCTGACTCAAAGAAAAATAGCGAGAAGCTATCTGTCAGGGGTGGCCCTGGTCTCCTTTGCCCTACAGGTAAATTGGGGTAGTCAGGCATTGAAAAAGGTTTTTAGCAGGAAGTAAGGCACTTCAGTGACTATCTCTGCATGAAGAATCAGAGAAAGGAATGAAGGCAATATTATTTTCCCTGTAAAATGAGAAAGGCCCTGGGATGGAATGGTATTTTGGACTGGCAGCAGCTGAACAATGCAGAGTCAATTTGTATAGCCCTTTTTTGCTCCTGCAAGACGTCACCTCATCTTATACTTTCCCAATGGACTACATTTGAACAGAGAAAATGAATCTGAAAAACACACAAATGACATCTGAAATGGTACTAATTAATTATAGAAACAGCCCTATTTCCCATTAGTAAATATGTTAAGTCTGTTCCTGGCACCAGACATTCTTATACATGAGTAGTCAATTGACAACAGAAATGCGATATCTGGGTTCATAGAATTTTGCCATACTTTGGGACTGAATGGTTTAAACATTTTCAAATCTCTTTCTAATAATGAAGAAAAATCTATTCTTTATAACATCCTTGCCTCCTCCGCTCCACCCTTTCCCTAAGGACCATGTCAAGACAGGGAGAGGCCAGTGGGGAAGATTAAAGATGAAAGTAAAGAGGCCTCTAAAGATGGTTTTTAAAACGCATCTCTTGTCTGGATTTCGGTTCCTTTTGCATGTCTGAGGAAGTTGTTAGATTTACTGTTGTTAGGACAATTTTGGAGGGAAAAGGTTGGGGGTGAGAGGAGGGAAAAGAATAAAAAGGCAGTGTCTGTATTCCAGAGTCCCTGGGCTGGCGCACCACCACACGTGACCTGTTCTGAGCCTTCCCTCGCAACACACGTCGGCTGCCCACGTCCAGGTGGCACGACCTGCCTGCCAGAGCTGCTCAGAAGCCACCTGCCGAGGGAAGGGCTCTGCACCCATTTCAGCCCGCCATCCCAGGGCTCCGGGGCACACGCCAGCACTGCAGCCGTGATCAGTCAATACTGTGATTGTCAGTGGCTCTGCCTAGGTTTCCTCCCTGTCACTGTATTGGATTCAGCCTGGCAGTCACCTCACCACTCTGATCACTTACTTCCCGCAGCAGCCTACCTGAAGGGCCGTGTCTAATTTAGCGATTTTACAACCCTGATTTGCCTAGCTGGAACTAAATTGATTATTTCTCCTATTTGGTGGCATTTGGTGAGAAAAAAAGAAGAAAATGCTACCTGATTTCGGGGGGGTTAAGTTTCTTCCCTAGGGAGAACACAAACCTTAAAGGAATTTAGGCTGAGGAGACAAAAGACCCCATGGACTAAAAGGACAAGAGAAACAACAGAACACAACAACACTGGCCCCAGGAGAACTAGGACCAGCAACGGGCATACTCTGGGGAAGCTGAGTACCTGCCATCCCTGCCCAGGGCTGGCAGGCATAAGCATGACCTTGGGCCAATGGGCACATGTATCAATAACAAGCAAAAGTCACACATTGGTGTATCTGGCTAGTAAAGAAAGCAAAACACACACTAAGGTTGTGAAAAGACTGGACATAGGGCCAATTATCTTGAAAGGAGCACAAATGGGTTACAAATAATTAAGACATCCATAGGCACCTAAAAGTGCCCCTGTAAAAATGTCTGTGTCTATACAGGGACATGGGGAAGAGACTCTCCCCAAACCTTTTCCCATTAGATAATGAACAACAGCAACAAAGGAGATGGGAGTGTGTATTTTATACAGGAGATCTTATTTCTGGAAGGGAAAACAAAGCACTAAAAAACAAAGAAAACTATTAAAAGGAAGTAAAAAGGATACACTTATAGAAATGGAGAAAAAAAATAATCAGAATGCTAAAAAGAAATCTAAGAAAAGAGGGTTGCCTCTTCCAAACTGCCTAAAGTAGAAATAAGAATTGCTTTAACTTTCTAGACTTGGTGATTGAAACTTCCCAAACAAGACTTATCTAAAACTATGAATGGCACAAATTATGAAATGGGCAAAATACCAACTTCTTAAAACCTGATATTGGTGCAATCATTGTTTATCTATATCAATGGATTTATTTTGCATATAGCATGAGAAATGTGTCATGATTAAAAAACAAGAGAGATTGGTCTGGTGAGATGACATATTTATGGAAACTGTAGAAGTCTATGGAAACTGATGAGGCACAAAATCTTAGTTTGAAAAAAAGTATGTGCCACCATTCAGAAGTTGCTTCAATTTTTTTAATAATTGAAATTTACATGCACCAGCCAACTTGGACCCTTTGTTCTTCTTGAACTAAACTGTTTCTTGTAGCCTCATGTTTACTGAAGCCTAAAATTAGAACTGACAGCAATTCACTGCAACAAAGTGGGCTTCTGCCCCGCCTGTCGGCCAGCAGCCCATGTCCCATTCATGCCCTAGAAATCCACTCATTTCTCGGTGGTCATCTGCCAACAGAAGAAAAATAGGGCAGGGGAGAGGAGAGTGAACATGCTGGCTCACCCCTGGTATCTCCCTTCAGGACCTCACCTCTGCACTGTTGGTCCTTGCTCTTGTCCTCCTCTGACACATCTGATGCTTCCAACAAGAACTGGTCCAGCACTTGCTTGCACTCTTGTAGTAGCATAGCTACAGCTTTTTGATTATTCATGATGATCACCCTCCCTGGACGATGAAACGGGTGTCCCTGGGTTTATGGTGATCAATTACCTAGGAGAAGACATTGATTCTCAATAAAGGAGCCCCTTCAAGGCTGAGGTACCTGGTGAACAAAAGAGGGGGAAAGATGATTAACTGAAGCATCATCAATTATCTGTAAGACTCAAGCAGGGAGGGATAATAGGGCAAACACATGAAAATACATGACAGCCTCAGAGGACTTTATTAGGGGAGTGTGTGAAATTACTGCAGGGCCTGGTCTAGATAACCAGCACCTCAAAGGCATCAGGGAGCAGAAGGGAGACGGTCCTTTTGCAGACTCTGGGTTACCCAAAGTGAAGTCAGTGAAATCACTTGGAGCCAAATGAAATGAATATATACTATGATTTATGTGTCTTCTGCATACTTCACATCAGTGCTCAGGATCCCAGTGGCACCACACTTTCTGGAAGCCTACAGGAAGCATCTGGCTAACAGTTCTAATATTCAGACACAAGCACATGGTAATATGAAGTTTAGCATTTTCATAACCCACTGATGATTTCCCTTGTGCAGGATTCTTCATGGTATTTAACATCATATAATTTGGACCAAGATAGGCAATGACAGACACCAAATTTAGAGTTCTTCACTGCCAGGCACATTGCCAAATAAAATAAATGGTATCCTAGAAAACCCAATTTTCTGGATCTATCATATGGATGGATAGATCTATTTATACTGCCATTTAACATATACAATTGAGGGATTTTTTAATGTAAATATGAGTATACTGTAATGATATCCTGCAGTCAAGGTAACTTCAAAACCAAAATAACAAAAATGCTTGGCAGATAAATAGAAAAAATTTACCTGGTTATCAAATCATTTGCCTTTCCTTTATTAAATAATGTATACTGTAAACAAAATAAAGAAAATTATCCTATTTCTTACTTTGCCAGAAAAGATAGTGGAGTTCCTATCTGGCTTCGACATTTTTATAGGGCATGTAGAATTTATTGTCAAAGCAAGAGAGTCTGAAAGGGAAGAAAGTAACAGATATAGGAGTGGCTCTCATGCCCCTGTCTCTGAGTTTATTCATGCAGTGAAGTAATAATTGAAAATGCTGAAGCAATGATTAGTTGTAGCCTCACTTTGAGAGGGTGATTTGAAGAAATAGCAAGTAAGCATTTTTTTCTCCCCCTTTTTTCCATTCCATGACTTAAGAGTTTCAGAATATAAAGGATGAGTTAACCATGCGATCTAAATTGTGAGTTTCTCATGCTAACCTGGCTGATGTACTCCACATGTTTTGGATTGTAAAACACCCATACATGTACTTTACATAGCTAGAACTACCAAAGCAAAGCTTTAAGATCCTACATACTTGTTTCATTAAAACAACCATGCATTTGTTGATACTGAAAACACAAGTATAGTTCATGAATATAAACCTCTTGTTACATGAAAGAATTCACCTAACTGAAGTAGTGAGCAATTAGTCACTGGAACTATTTAAGCATAAATTAAATCCCTCCACTGTTGGAGATATTTCAGAAAGTATTCCTCCATGGATTGGGATTTTGGAGAAATGGATTTCAATGTCTCTTTTCAGCTCGTGTCTATATGTCACAATGTTTTGTGGCACTAGTTGGCCATTACCCTGCCTCTATAAAAAGAACCAAGCAGTAAATGCTGGTCAGAGCTCATACTGTTATCACAAAGAATAAAGTAGTATGTGCTCATCCCTTTTGGGGATTGCATCCAGAAGAAAGCTAACCAGTGGACCAGAGTCCACCTAGCAACAAAATCCCATCCCCACCATTCCCTGAAAAAGTGAGACACTGGCTACAATAGAAGACTAGTGTGGTAGTTGGTGACTGAGAAGGTTAAGAACAGACTTTGCTTGGAGTGAGCTAGGGGTGAGCAGGACACACTTTTCTTCAAGTCCTAAATTAAAGCAAAAAGAAGTTTCATCTTATTTAGGATTCTATTTTCTTTCTAGGATTATAGAAAGGTTAGTCTAACAAGGAATTATGAAGAGCTGGTGCACAAAGAAATAAAGCTGTGCACTCTAGTGTAATTTCAATAGCATAACAACCCTCTGTCAAAAGACTTGTAATACTATTTTATAGTATTAAGGTAAGAAGCAGTCAT
The DNA here is from genome assembly GCA_026826555.1 of Tolypeutes matacus. Lineage (NCBI taxonomy): Eukaryota > Metazoa > Chordata > Mammalia > Cingulata > Chlamyphoridae > Tolypeutes > Tolypeutes matacus. The sequence continues at coordinate 9,135,089 of JAKSZT010053767.1, read as the reverse complement.
CCTTTATACTGGCAAATTAAAGTAAATTTCATTGTTCTGTTTCTGTAAATAGTTTAAGGAGAGACAGAATGTAGTAATAAAAAAGGAATCAAGAAAGAGGAAAATAAGACACATAATAGTGTTCAATATTATTTGCTGCTACTTGTTGACTGCTTTCACTTCATTCACTTTCATTAACTATTTCTGAGACTACTGGAATTCACCTTTTTATCTGTATTATGAGGAGTTGGGTTGGAACAATTGTTAAGATCCTTCCACCTCATAAGTCACATACTCAACAGCAGTCTGTATAGACCAGAGTGTCTATTGCTGAACAATATCTGATATTTATTCATTGAAAAATCCCTAGTCTTTTGAGAATCCTTGAGTACAATATCATTATGAATATTTTTCTCAGTGCTTTAGAAATAGCTTGAATTTTAGAAGTTAATTACTAAATATATTTCTTTGTTTTTGTATCCTAATTGGAACCCCAATTCCTGATGCACAGGATCATAAATATTTTCCCTTTGTCTAAGTGCTGTGAAAGAGAGATAAGATATGTGGTTGTATGAGGGCAAACAACAGCACTTGACATAATGATTTGGGAAAAGCTAGGTCAGGTCAAGGGAGGCTTTCCTGAGGGTGTGATGCCCAAATCAAGCACTGAAAGAGCAATAGGAATTATTGAAGTTAAAATGTTGGGGACTGGCCCTGACATAGAAGGAAATATAGAGGGAATGAAAGAACACCAGATTGAGAACAAGAGATAAAAAGAGAAAGCTGATATGAGGTGAAGCTGGAGAGGTAAGCAGGGGCTATGCAGGATCTTGTGTGCCAGGTAAGGAATTTTGTGTTTACCCTAAAAGTGACAGGAAATTATTTGTGGCAATTGGAACAGGATCAGATTTGCATTTGGAAAAGATTGCTGTGGTTCTGGCTGAGTGTGTATTAGAGGGGCAGGGGCTGGGGAGAGGGTGACTTCCCATAATACATACTATTAGTGCAGTAGTTCTTGCAGTAATCCAGGTGAGAGATGTTGTAAGTTTGGACCCTGTTGGCAGTCTTAAAGAGGTAGAAAACTGGGCAGATGTGAGAGTTGTTTAGGGAGTAAATTCAGTATAGATACTGGATGGAAATGAATGGTATTAAGGACAAGTCCCAGGTTCCTGTCTTGCCATAGCTCAAAACTGGGTGGATGATGGTGCTATACTTTGAGACAGAGAATATAGAAGAGCTCTGCTAGAAAAAGACATACATGCATCTTCTATTTTGTATTTCTTGCTATAAAGATAGTAAAGAAGATAAACCATACTGTCTGCAATAAGCAATCAGATTTTAACCAAGAAGTTTCGAAAAAGGAGGAAGAGATTTTAAAGACAATTAATTTTTAGTATTTGTGATTCCTTGAAATGGACTGATATTCTTTATACTTTTTGAAAGTTATAGCACTTCCCCCTTTCCTTCTAGAATTCAGCAGAGACAATAGGAAGAAACATGAGAAGCACTTTGGAATCCAACCATCTGTCCAGACTTGTGTGGCTCATTGTTAGGTAAGTATAGCAGAGGCTGGAGTCCAGGAAATGTTCCTTCGGGCAACAGTTCCCTTGGAAATTTTGGTCAATTTCTTGTATAAAAGACTCATTTTCAATTCCAAAGCATATCAATTTTTACTCCCCTGAACAGTTGCATTCTGTGAGCTCTACAATGAATAATGGAAGTTTCCCAATTTTCAATTACTTATTTTAAAGCCTCTTTCAATATTTTTCTCTTAAAATTCAAAAAGAAAGAGTCCAGCCAAAGCAATAAAAAATGCAAACAAATAGCATAACTTACCATATATTTGGCTTTAGAATAACATCAGATACCCAACAAGGTTAGAATCACACATTCCAAGGCACACATGTACACATATAGCTAAATGATCATGTATTCATACATTCCAGGTTTTAGTTCAACATATACATGCCTCAGGTCTATTTGTGACCTAGAATTTTGCTGAGTGGCTAAGTTATAGAATAATGGATAAATTAGCAATTGTTAGAAATAAGCAAAGCAGTGGATTGTTCAAAGTCCCATTTCTTTTGGCATATGTGTTTGAGTCTCTTTCACTGGACAGTTAGTACCTTTACTAGACGTTGAGGCAGAGAAAATAAAAGAACCCAAAAGGTATTGCATGGTCCACTGGCTGCCACCTCTATAATAATACATCAGTCAAACAGCATTTCCAGCTAGAAGATATAGGGAAGCATAAAGTATAAAAGATAGTCTATATTGTCAAGGAGTTTACAATATAATTAGAGGAATAAGATATCAATACATATAATATTAACTAACATTACAAGTAATATCACACATGATTTTTTTAAAAAGCTTGATTGTATGTTATCTTTGTTGGATTTTAATTAATGTTTGATTAGATTCATAAGCAAGCCCTCAGAGCTTATTTCATTCATTTGTACATAAAAATTATACTAAAACACTTTTAATTTACATTCAATGTCATTTATTATATTGCTTCTATGAGAAAATGTATTCTGGTCTCCAATGCAGAACAACAAGAAGACATTTCTCCAAACACAAGCACATTTCTCCAGTTCCCCCTGCCTTCAGCAACCATACACACAAACTCTTAGCATATTGACTCCTGAACTGATTAACAGTGTCAGTGAGCAAACAAAGGGGGAAATAGAAACTCTGGTTGCAGAGTAAGGCAATTGTACTCTGCAAAGCTTGACTAGACATTTTTGGGTAACAGTTGTTAGCATTCTATATAAAAAGGGAGAAGGAGAAGTCAACTTCTACATCACAAAAAAACCTAGAGAATATGTCTGTTTCTAGCAGATTGAATATCTTAGCAAATACTCCTACGAAAAACAACCAAAAATGATGGGAAAACATTAAAAAAATTTTTTAAATGTATACATGAAATGGTAGGAAAGAAAAGACTTCTCAGAGGACAAAAATCAAATGAAATCTGGAACCCAGAAAGTGAACTGCAATGCAGAAGCTAACCTTTGTCATAAGTGTATTTGTCAAAGTCAGTGAGCTTAAACTTTGTTTTCCATTGTCTTGGAAAGTGTGAGGATAGGAAATAAAACTAAAACCCTGCCCAAGGTGCACTGTGTAAAAGGAGACTGCTTTTCTGCATAAAGTTGAGATACCAGAAGGTTGCAACTTTAATGTATCAGTCAGTTAAAACTAAATCTTCATCCTCCCTACTCTCCCCAGGAAAATTGTCTATGACAAAACATACTTCATGGAAGGTAACAAAAAAGTTTCTCTTGAAAATTTGGAATCACATGATACACAAACCCCCTACTTGATGATTAGTTTTAAATAAATTATTTAAAGATGATCATTGGTTGGTAGTACTCTCAGGCAACTGGGAGAATTAAACATAATCTCCTCTATAGGTACTTGACTTAAATACAGGCTTTAAAGAATGCTCACCTATAAAATACAAAGAAATATGAACTTCCAGTTAAGTTTCACAAAATGCATAAGGAAAAAGGAAAAAATTAATGAAATTAGACATGATAGGCAGTAAAATCAGACATATAAAGAATTCAGACAATGGAATTATCATATATAGACTATATATATCTTTAACATTTAAAGAATGGAAAGATTGGGTTTAACATATGAGTAAAGAGCAAGACACTCTTTTAAAAGCACATAGAAAAATAATCAAATAAAATTTCCAGAAAATAAAAATATAATAATTAAAAATGTCAAATTCAATGAGTGGATAGATTTAATAAAATATTAGTTATAGCTGGAGATGGAATCTTTGAACTGGATGATAAATCAGAACATATAACCTAGAATACAGCAGAAAAAGACAAAGGGATGGAACATATGGAAGAGAGATTAAGAGACAGGGAGGATTAATTGAAAAGTTCTAACATATGTCTAATCAGAGTCTTAGATGAAAAGAAGAGTGGGACACAAAAGAAATAATTGGAAAGATAATGATGGATAACTTTCAGTACAAGAGAAAGACAATAATCAAAATGCCTGTCATTCTTCAGCAAGATGGAAGGAAGGAAGGAAGGAAAGGAGGGAGGGAGGGAGGGAGAGAGGTTGAGAGGAGGAAGGAAGGAAGGAAGGAAGGGGGAAGGGAGAAAGAAAGAAAGAGAGAGAGAGGAAGAAAGAGAAAATAAAATTCTATACTGGGAATATCACAGTGAACCCGAAGAACACCAAAGATAAAGTGAAGATCTTTAAAGCAGCCGGACAGAAAAGACAGATTACTTTCAAAGGAACAGAAGTGGATTTACAGCTGGCTTCCCAAAAGCATCAATGGAAGCTAGAAAACAGTGAAAGGATGTCTTTAATATGTTTGAATAAAACCATGCAAAATAAATATATTTTAAAATAAGCATCAGTACAGCCTTATTAAACAAAGCTCTAAAGTATGTACTTCAGATATAAGGAAAGTGATCACAGATGAAGGACCAGAGATGTAAGGAGTAATAATAAGCAAATAAAGTGATAAATTATTGCCTAAACAAACAGATACTGTTTGTATCTGTTTTCCAAAAAAGTAATGATCTTGGAAATTAGTGGCTATGTAGGTCTGAGAAAGGAATGCTAAGGGGTGTGGACTCTTTCTTTTTGGAGTAATATAATCATTCTAAAATTTTTGAGATGCTGAATGTACAATACTGTGATTGTACTAAAAACCATTGATTATACACTTTGGATAGAAGAGCTAGAAACAGCAGCTATGTACAGTGGGGGAAGCATAGAGAGATTGAGAGGTGAGGAATTTTCTTGTTTGTTTGTTTGGTTGGTTGGTTTTTGTTTATTATAATTATTACTGAAATAATGAAAATGCTCTAATAATGATTGAAGTGATGAATGCACAACCATGTGATTACAGCAAATACCATTGATTGTACACTTTGGATGAATTGTATGTTTATTAATATGTATCAATAAAATTAATTTGTTTAAATATATATATATATATAAAGAGAGAAAATACACACAATTCAAACATATATCTTAGGTGGAGAGTGATTGAAGTTAAAATAAGTTAAAATATTCTAAGATATTGAAATTATTCAGGAGGAAGGAAGATACTAACTTTAGACTTTGTCTAAGAAAATCCCTAAAAATGGAAACAAAACTTGAAACTAGAAGAAGTAAAGAAACAAAAGAAGGCAAGCTAAAAAGGCAAAAATAAACAAGGAAGAGTCAGGACAAATATGAAACAGAAAATAAGATGGTGGAAATGAATCTAAACCATCAATTCCAATAAATATAAATGAACTAAATGCTGTAGTTAGAACATAAAGATAAATTAGATGTAAAAAAAATAACTACATGGATTTAGTTAAAATATAAGAATACAAAAATTCTAAAGGTAGTAAGATGCAAAAAGATACAACAGAAAAATACTAACTAAAAGAAAGTTGGTGTACTTACATTAATATCAGACAAAATAGACTTTAAAGCATAAAACATTACTAGAGACAAAAAGTCACTTCACAATGACACATGGTTCAATTCACCAGGAAGGCATAGTAATTCTAATTTTGTGTGCACCCAGCAATATACCTTCAATATACATGAGGCAAAAATCAAAAGAACTACAAAGAAAAACAACCAAATGCATAATAATATTGGGGAAATTTAACACACTCCTCTTAGAAGTTAACATATCACAGGAAAGAAAAAGAATAGAAAAAAATTAACTGAAAGAAAGTATAAAGAAGAAATAATAGATAAGAGCAAAAATGAATGAAATAGAAAAAAGCATTCAATGGGAAGATCAGCAAAGTAAATTGTTGGTTCTTTCAAAGACCAATGAAATTGATAAACTTCTGGTAAACTTTACTTAGAAAGAGAGGACAAATAAATAGAAATAGGAATTAAAATGCTGTGGGGGTGCATTCCAGATGCTAAAGAGATTTTTTTTTAAGTTAATAAGAGAATATTAGAAACATTTATGTCAATATTTGAAAACTTAGATAAAATGGGAAATTCATATAAAATGTATATTGTACTTAAAAGATACTAAGAAATAGAAAACATGTATGGTCCTATAATTTTGAAGAAATTTAATCTGTAGTTGATTATCTTCCTACCAGAAAAATACCAGGCACAGGTATTTTTATCAGTGAAATTTTACCAAACATTGAAGGTGCCATCCAATCTCAGGCAAAATATTCCCTACATCAGCAACAAAGAGTTATAAATGTGATAATATATACAATGCCAATTACAGAGGCCCTGCCCGAATCAAGATCATGAGAAGCTTCAGGGTTCCATCTCTCTACAAAAACTTTGAAAAACCAGCAAAAATTGGCAGAAACATTTTTCTCAAAGGTCCATAAAAAAGTTGAATGACTGCAGTAACAGGACAAGTGCTGAATCAAGGAAAATATCACTTAAAAGCAACAGGATCTCAAGCACACAGGCTGGCCCCTCACTGTGATGGCATGGAGCTGGCCTGCACTCCCAATGTGGATCCTTGGTCCCAGTTTCAGAAGAAGCAGAGTAACCTTCATGCACATACTGGGAGCATGTATTTTTGGCCCAGTCTGTCTGGTGGAGTTGCTGAGGGACTGAGCTCTTCTATAGAAGGCTGTGGGAGAGCAGTCAAGTGGATGCCTAGGGCAAAGGATTGCTGGCTGTAGGACATATGGTGCAGAATTGACTTCCTAGGGAAGAGGGGACACTCAGAACTGTGTAAGTGGGGGAATCCCTAGGGTCAAATGCACATGCCCAAGATGAGACACACTCACAGAAAGGACCGGGGAGGTCCCTATGCTTTGGCCTAGAGCTATTCTCTACCTCTTTATGAATAAACTCTGAAGAACACTCACATAGATAATCTGCGAATACCGGAAAACATATTTTCTTTTTTCCTTCTTTTATTTATTTACTTTTATTTTTTGTTAACTCCCAGCATTCAAGTAAAGCTCTCTCATAAAACTAGCTAGAAATAAGCTTGAGGAATAGGTGCTCCAGAGTCTAAATCCCAGCAATAATACATTAAAATATTGAAATGTACAGGTTTCAAAAAAAAGATTACAAAACATACAAATAAACAGGCAGTAATGGCCTGAGCAAAGGAGAAGATTAAAGCATTAGAAACCTCCAATGAGGAGGACCAGACCAGGGGCATACCAGATAAAGACTTTAACAACTGGTATTAAACATGTTCAAAGAACAAAAGGAAAATATGGACAAGAACTGAAGGAAATCAAGAAAGTTATAGATGAACACAAATAGAATATCAATAGAGAGGTGAAAATTGTTAAAAGGAACCAAACAGAGCTGAAGAATGTAATAAAAAATTCCCTAGAGGAGCTCAACAGCAGACTGGAGAAGGCAGAAGAAAGAATCAGTGAACTAGAAGATAATGCCATTGAAATCATTCATTTTGAAGAGCAAAAAGAAGAAAGAATGAAGAAAAGTGGACAGAGCCTGAGGAAACCATGTGACACAATAAAGTGTACCAATATATACATTATGGAGTCTCAGAAGGAAACGGAAGAGAGAATATATAAAAAAATAATGGCTGAAATTCTCAAATTTAACTTAAGATCTGAATATACACATCCAAGATGCTCAATGAACTCCAAAAAAAGCTAAACCCAAATAGACCCATGCTGTGCCATGTTATAATCAAGCTGTTAAATGCCAAAGAGAAAGATAAAATTCTGAAAGCTGAAAGAGAGAAGCAACATGCCCCATACAAGGGAGCCTCAACAAGATTAAGTGCCAATTTTTAACAAGAAACTTTGAAGTCAAGAAGGCAGTGGGAAGACATATTTAAATTGCTAAAAGCAAAAATTTTCCAACCAAGAATTCTATACCCAGCAAAACTGTCATTCAGAAATGAGGGATGGATTAAGACATTCCCGGATAAACAAAAGCTGAAGGACTTCATCCCTAGACTGGCCCTATAAGAAATACTAAAGGGAGCTCTACAGTTTGAAAGGAAAGGATACTAGACAATTGACTGAAACCACATGAAGAAAAATAGATCTCTGGTAAAGATAATGATATGGTAAATATAAATACCTGTACTAATGTATTTTTTTATTTGTAACTCCACTTTTTCCTTCCTACAGGATCTAAAAAGCAAATCAATGAAATGCAATAATGAATCAATGGCTTTGAACTCATAATGTAATTTGTGACAAGAACTACATAAAGGTGGGGGGATAGAGGGATATAGGACCATAGTTTATGTGTTCTTATGAAATTAGGTTGGTATTAAAGTAAATGAGATTGTCTTAGATTTAGGATGTTAAATTTTAGCCCCATGGTAACCACAAAGAATATATCAGAGAAAATGCAAACTCATAGAGACAGAAATTAGAGTACAGGTTACAGGAGAGGTGGGAGGGAAGAGGCAATGGGAAGTTAATGCAAAATGAGTGTAGGGTTTCTGTTTGGGGTAAAGGGAAAGTTCTGAAATATTGTGAATGTGATTAACCCCACTGAATGGTATGTTTGTGAGAGGTTGAGAGGGGATGCTTTATGTTGTATATATGTTTCAACAATTTAAAATAACAGAAACAAGGATAAACTAATAAGATAATGACAAATGCAATACTTGATACTGGATGAGATCTAAAAATGGAGAAGAAAAGGCTCAAAAAGGCATTATTGGGACATAAGGGGAAAATGGAACATAGAAAATTAGTTTTATATTAATGTTAAATTTCTTGAACTTGATAACTGCATTTAAGATGATCATAAAAGTGAATATCTTTTTTCATAGGAAGTATACATGGCAGTATTATGTGTTCAAAGATTATGATGTGTGAAACCTGCTTTCAAATGTGCAGAAAATAGATGAGATAGCTAGCTAGCTGGCTATATTGACGGATGATAGAATGTTATAGCAAAGGTGGCAAAATGTTAAAATGGTGGATTTGGGCATATGGGGGTATGCTGTAGTTCTCTGTATGGGATTTGTATTATTTTTACAATTGTCTGGTAGGTTTGAAATTATTTCAAAAATAGAAAGTTAAAAAATAGACAATGCCATAAAATGTATAAAGTATAGGTAAAAATATATGAAGTGTACAGGAATAATTCTAATAATAAAGATTCAAGACTTAAAAAAAAATGATAAAACTTGCTTTATCTAAAAACCTTAAAAAAACTTAAATGAAGAGTTATACCACATTTGTGGCCTGGAAAATTCAATATTATTTAGATATCAATGTTCCTGGGAAACAGATGTGGCTCAAGAAGTTCGGCGTCCGTCTACCATATGGAGAGACCGGGGTTCGATCCCCGGGACCTCCCGGTAAAAAAAAAAAAAAAAAAAAAGATATCAATGTTCCTCAAGTTAATCAATAACCTCAAAGGCCAATTCCAATCAAAATCTCAATAGCTCTGTGTGTGTCTGTATTGTGTAATCTGACAAGATGATTCTAAAATTTATATGGGAGAACAAAGTCCAAGAAAAATCAAGACACTGAAGGAAAGAACAAGAAAACAGAGGGGGATATCCTAGCATATGTCAAAAATTAAAATAAAATTATAATAAATAATACAAAAGTTATTGGCACCAAGATAGCCAAACTGACCTTAGAAATACAATAAGGAGTCCAGCAATAGATTCATATATATAAACTTGATTTATTACAGTGTTCAACATAGGACAATGAGCTCATTGTTGTTGTTTTCAATCAATTCTAGTTAAAAACTTAAAAATGAAAGCCAAGACTTTACAATTTCTACAAGAAAATATATAAAAGGAAATATCTTTATGACCCAAAGTGATAGAAATATTTCCTAAACATTTGCAAACAAAGTAAATCATAAAGGAAAAGAATGATGTATTTAATTCATTAAAAATATGAACTTCTGGTGGGTAAAAATGCCACCATACAGCAAAGGGAAAGACAAGTCATAAACTAGGAGAAAGTAGTTGTAATATATTTAGCTGACAAAGGATGTCTGCCCAGAATATATAAAGCAAAACTCCTATAAATCAAGGAGAAAGGATCAATCACACAGGAGGAAAAAAATGAGCAAAAGACTTGAACAGGCACTTCAGACAAGAGGAAACATGAATAGCCAATAAACATCAGAGAAGTATCCAACCTCATTAGTTATCAGGAAATGAAAGTTAAAACCACAATAAAAACAAAAGCTTTCATACCATCTTGACTGGAAAAAAAATTTTGTTCAGTAATATCAAGTGTTGTCAAGAACAGTTGGTGTTTGGTTACTCCCATCCACCACGATTGGAACCTGCATTTGGTGTTAGTGTGATAAAGTTGAAGATGGACATCCACTATGACCTAGTGTCCACTCCTAGGTATATACTCCAGCCTAGAGAAACTCTTGCACCTATGCCTAGGGGAGATGTATAAGAACTTTCACACTGAGAGTTTGTCATAGCAAACCATCAAACATACAGAAGGAAATTACTCACATGTGCATCCACAGGACAGTGGATTAGTAAACTGAGGTATACTCATACATTGGAATACTATCAGCAAGCAAATGAACGAATTACAGCTACATATAGCAACATGGATGACTCTTAGAAACATAAAAATAAATCACAGAAAAACACATGCATAAAATTTATGAACATTTATAACTAAACAATATATTGTTACAGGATAAAACAATATATGGTAAAACTACTAAGAAAAGTAAAGATGCATAACAGTGAATTTCTTGACAGGAGAGAGTAGAGGATGAAAGAGGGAACACACAGGCAACTTCAAAGCAACTGGTACGTTCTTTTACTCAAACTGGCTGTTTGGTCTGTGGGTATTCTTCATATTCTCTGTGTGCTACACCAATTTAAAAATTTTTATTATCTATTTGGTAATTAGTAAAACAAGTAAAAATAATAAAATGGAAACCAAAGTCTAGGAGTACTAATTAGGTAATAAATATCAGTTACTGCCCTTAGGGTTGGGGCCAGTGACTCCACTGAGAGACTCCATGGCCTTTCAGAGAAGTGAAGGGCACTTGAGCAGGGATTTAGAAGAGCTGGTGAGAGAAGAGAGGAAAAGAATTCTAGTGGAGCACAGACTGTGAGAGGAAAGCTTCCTCCCTCTTGTGTTGGGAATCAGTGAATAAACCTACACTATTGAAATTAATTGACGAGAGGGAGAGTTTGAACCATCAGCTTAACAACCACTAAATTGCCAAGAAATTCAATTGATCCTTTCATTCCACTTACACTGAAAATGGAGGGGGCTGTGGTGAAAAAATAAGCAAAGCAGATTTTAGGAAATTCTACAAGTGAAAACAAAGCCCTTTGCGGTCTTTTTCTCTATCAAGATTTCCAGCCCGAGGGCCACCCCTGGTTAAAATGAGAAGTGGATGCTAAAGTTGTCCCTTCCCTCTGTGTCTCCTGCCCTTGGCGCCCCACCCTCTCCAGTTCCCTGGAGCTTAATGTGTTTACCAAACTTGAATTCACAAGAAAGTGCAATGAGAGTGTTCCGGGTCATGAATGGGTTACCTGCCAGCCTCGGGAAGAAAAAAGAGGGGAAAAAAAAGGCCATCATTATGGGGCTGCTGCTCATACTCTCCGGCTACAGTTACCTACTCCATCAGCCATGGTGACATCTGACGAACGATTAGCATGGCCCCTGTGGCCAGAAGAGCGACATCTCAGGTCAAGGTGAGTCAAGCCTGCCATCTGGTCCTGGCTCCAGGTTCCTGTATTGACGTCTTGGCAATGGTCCTACAGGAGAGTTTTTTTGCCTTATTCAACCCCAAAGAGGAGAAGTGCACTCACATACACTCACTCCTTATGTCCTCAAATCCAGAACCACCACGACACTGGGAGGTCATTCGTGTAGCAGGAAAAAAATATTTTATGAAATTTGAAGGGCCTTCAACCTGAGAAGCATCCTCTGGGAGACAGATATTGTCCACTCAATCTCCTGGTCCAGAATTTGAGTCATGGGGGTAAAGAGGAGGGAGGAGGTTAAGTGACTTGCCCAAAACTACCAAGGAGAGAGAAAATCAGGATAAGAATTCAAGGGTCCTCACCTGTTCTTAAAACACAAGGCTGCTTTGCTTCTCCCATTAAACTGATGCCAGAGTTCTGCGGGGTGGGGAGTGGGGGTGGGGCACAAAAGAAAACAAAAAGGGTAACTTTGGTGGAAGAGAAATGGTTCATCTTCAAAAGAAGAAATGGAGTAGCCTTAACTATTGGTCTGTGCTGCTGTGAGTGAGGGAACTGAAAGACTCTGTTTACACCAACAGAGTCAGAAGGGCAAACCAGCGGGATGTTTCCAGGATGCAGTGGAAGGAAGGCCCAGATGATGGTGTGATACGTTATATGGAAATGACATGAAGCACAATGTGATATAAAATTGTCAGGGCTGTAAAGTATTATTTTTGAAAAGGCCAGAAAATTTGGGCCTTAAGGTTAATTTTCAACAACACATATCCAAGCATGTATTCATAATTCCCACAGCCAGAAGAAATAATTTATTTTGCACAGAACCATCCACGTAGATTTTGCAGTGAGAGATGTCCCAAAAAAGAGCAATCCATCCTGGAGAAAAGGGATGAGGAGGCCTCTAAAATTACAGGAACAGAGAACTGAGGATATTAAAATGAAGAGTTGTAGTTTTACCATCTTAGTCATCAGTAGGCAGCATGTTGAGCACATGAACTTTGCAGTCAGATTTCCTGGGTTCAAATTTCAGCTCTGCTACTTGCAAAGCAAATCCTATCTCAGAGTTTCCTCAACTATAAAAAGAGGTAATAAGAGGGGGAATGGATGGAGCTCAAGCTGTTAAGCGCCTGCTTCCCACATGGGAAGTCCCAGATTCAGTCTCTGGTGCCTCCTAAAAAAAAAAACAAAAAACAAGCAAACAAACGAAAGTGCCAACTCAGGGGAGCCAATGTGGCTCAGTGCTTGAGTGCCGGCTTCCCACATAAGAGGTCCCAGGTTCAATCCACGGCCGCAGTACCTCAAAAAAAAAAAAAAAAGAAAAAGAAAGAAAGGTAATAGGACCAATCTCATCTCATAGATTTGTTTGTTTGTTTATTTGTTTTTTTGTGGGATTTTTTTTGACTCGTTGTCTGCTCACTGTTTTTTTGCTCATTGCCTGCTTGTTGTTTTTGTTTGTTGCCTGCTGGTTGTTTTTTGCTTGTTGTCTGCCCGTTGTTTGTCTTCTTTAACCACATCTGCTTCCTCATAGAGTTTTGTAAGCATTAAGTTAATAAGTGCAAAATACAAAGAGACTGCCAAGTATGTAATAAGTTCTTCATAACCATCAGTTATTATCAATAACATTTTCAGGGAATAAAATTTCTTTTTTTAAGGGGTCACCAAATTTATCCTTGGTTTACCTTATTTGGATTTGGCTCCTGTTGACGTTGTCAGCATTTTTGTTTTTGAGAAAGAAAATTGCTTGGCTATGAAAAGTCTTTAGGTTCTTGATATTTTTCCCAGTATAAAGCCATGTAATATAATAATGGGATTACCCCCTAAATATTTCTCCAGTGCCATATTCAATTAATAGAAATTCTAACTGTTGGAGAATTGAAATATTATGATTAGCTAGACATTTTGAGAGAGAAAGATGCTAGTTTTATTTATTTAAAACAACAACAACAAAACCCAACCAGATAACTTGGTTTAATCAGCTATTTGCCTCGAAGCACTAGGCGGCTCCTCTGTCTGAGGTATCAGGAAAGTGAGCACTGAAGTGGCTAATGGGAAAGTAGAGCATCCCTCAGATTATAGATCATACAGAAACACCCCCCAATCCAAAGTCTTCTTCTTAGCTCTGAGATACATACAAAGCTCTTTATTTATTTTATACTTAAAATGTCAAAGGCGCCTGGGGGTAAGCCTCTGGATGGGGATTGGCAGACCACACTCCTGGGCTGACATAATAAAAGTCCACCACGTGGCTGTGTGATTCACACAGTGTGTGTATGTCACCAGCAATCCACGGGTCTTGGCAGGGAGCCTTCTACTGGCCTGGGAACAAATACCGACTTGCATATCCTTAAGTAGCAAGTGGCTGTGTGGAGAACCACTTGGACATCCGCATACTTGGAGGGTCCAAAGGCAAAGGTATCATTCAGCAGGGCAAACTTGCATACACCAAACTACATCAATATGGTGACAACCAGTACAACCCTGGGCCAAGGGACTCTGTGGTGCAGGAGTTTACAGCAGGATTTTACCACTCATACATGATCTTACAGGAAAAAACAAAACAAAACACTGTCTATAGAAAAGAGATAATACATATATATAAAAATATATATATGTATTTTTTTACTCACCTCTCAACTTGGTTTCTAAGTATCTCATGGTATATATGAATGCACAGAGTCCTTAACATGACTCAACTTAGTAGCCCCAAATACTTGATTTTCAGAAAACCAGGCCAACTTGTGCTTTCTCGAGAAAGTGTAGAGTTCCAGGGCCCTCACTTTACCAGGGAGACTTGGAAAAGGAGATTTTCAGGACTCTACACTTTTTATAACTGTTCTGTTACTGACTAAATGCTGCACAGTCATGGAGCAAATGTGCTCAGAGTGCCAATCACCTGACTTGAGGGATAACTTTATTGTTTTGGGGCAACTCCACTCTCTTTGGGAGCTCCTCAAGCAGAAGAACTCTCATTTTCTCCTTTTTCTAATAAGGAAGATAGAGGTCTGAGACTCAGTGTTAATTCTATTCTTTGCTTTTAGCCAGTGAAGGAATATTGGCTAGTATAGAATTAAATGGTACAGAAAAAAATTTTAAATGAGTAATTCAAAACAGGCAAGTGCAACACATTAGCTTTTACAGAATCTATTACTGATAAAAAGTAATTTTTTTCCTACTCTTTCCTTAATGTTTGGCTTTAATATCTAACTTTGAAGTTTAGAAAATAAAATAATATATATTATATTTGCAAAGTGTTCAGTAACAGTTAAGTATTTATTGAGTGTCTATTGTATACTGTACTGGGTACTTTTGAAGGTTACCAAAGAAACAGAGCAAACATTTCCAATAATCAAAGACAACCTCACTGGGTAAGTAAACATAAGTAAATGATTCAACTTGAAAAAAATTCCCAAGTAACATTCTGACCTGCAGGATGGGTTTACTTAAATTTAGACAAAGTAAAAAATTCATTTTATCCTTTCTACTATTATATTATTTAAAAGAAAAAGTATTCATTATTAGGCCTTGAAAAGAGAAATAGAAGAATTGGGTTGATTATCTTATTTTTATAAAATTATAGTGAGGAAGGTAGCAAGTTACATAGTCTCCATTGAAAGATAAATAAAGTCAGAAGTTCAGTGATTTGTCCCAGTTTAAATGGTAACTAAGATTATCGTCAGGATTCAGACACAGCCTTTAAATTTCCAATCCACTGTGACCTTACAGAGGTCATTCTGTGTCCTAGTTATTGGGGATAACCAGACTCAAAACCAGGACATATCGTTTTGGTAGATTGTTAATTCTGTGACAGAAAATTATACTCTAGACTGTTTAAAGAAGGTGAATCTTAGGCTTGATTCTCAAATATTAAAGCCCTGGAATAAAAACTGCTGAACTTTTTTGTGTGGAAATAAAAAAAGTATCATGGATTTTGATCTTATTCATGCTACAATATATTTCCAGAGGGACCAATGAAGAGGAAGGAAAGAACTGATGAGGTCTAAGTGGTGATTGCATTTATAGATTAATTCTGACAGGGAGCAAATAAATCTCCCACAGGGCCCAATATAGTCAATGGAGAAATGGGGTCGTTATTTATGAGCATAGTGGATTTTTCCCATTACAATAAACATTTTAATTACTTTAAGTGAAACTTTCTTTTTAGTGATAGGAAGTTTAAAAATTAAGTACTGTACTGTAACGTCACTTTTTTTTTTTTTGTATCAACTATCTGTGTTATCCTCTCTTACTCTTCACACTGCATACACAGCAAATCCCCTTTCATTTGTTTTATATAGTGGCCTTTCATGTATAATTTTATTTGAAGCTAATTTTATTTTATTTGAAGCTAGTAAGCTTGAAAAACACTTATCCAAATGAATCAAGGAAAATCCGGTAGGAGTAGAATAATGATGTGATTTTTATTTTTCAATAAGGTGACAAATTCTCATTCTAAGATACTATCTCCTATCACAAAACACACCAAACACCCATGCTGCAAGTCGTTACTAAAAAATCTTCATTAAACTGTTGTGTTCTGGGAGCAAAATAATTGATTTGTAACATGAGAGCCAGATAATTAATTTGCATTAATAAAAAGACCCTGTTTTCTGACTGACAATATTGTCACAATAAATAATATTAAGGAATTAGTGTTAATTTTAAATATTAAGAGATAATAGTATTGTAGTTATGTTTTTAAAAAGTTCTTTTCTTTTAGTAATACATAATACAGATAAAATTATATGAAGTTTGAGATTTGCTTCAAAATATTTTGGGGCATAGAGGTGGTAGGGAGAAAGTGAAGGTTTAAATTAGTCAAGCTTGGCTATGGATTGTTAAGTGTTGAAGCTGAATAAAAGTACACTAGGTTTCTTATGCTATCCCCTTTAGTTTTGAATATATTTGAAAATTTTCATAGTAAATTTTTTTAAAGATTCTGTGTTAAGGACTGCAAACAAAAAAGAATGGTCTTGAACTCTGAGAAGTAGCAAGAGATCATTCTGAAATTATTTTAAATTTGCCTAGAATCTAGCTTAGATAGCCAATAAAATTCGGTTTTAACTGCCCTAATGTGAACACTACACTTTAAAGTGAAGCAACTGCTTCATCCAATTCTGTAATTAAGTCCAGGCTTAATGTGTTACCCACAGCCCAATTGTATTTAAAATCATGGCCCACATTCCACCTATTTCCCCAACACATAATACTTTTACTCTGCTGCATTGTCCTGTTAGTATGTGCTTAGAAATCACAACCTAATTTTAATATTATCTTATGCAACATATAAACAAAAAGTGAAATGTGGTGCAAAAATAATCAAACTATAAACTTCAAAGCTATTAGCACGGGTAAATGAGCACCGTCTATAAAAATGTGGAAAGCACGCCCTCCGTTAACGCTGTCTTGGGAAATCAGAGGCTACAACAGTGAATGAGACAGGCCTGCTTTTACTAAAACTAGGCAACAAATTGCTTCTATTATTCTACTTTCTACAAAGTTAAAAAGTTAAGCATAATTAAAACAAAAATTCAGCACTGTGGAAAGACAATCTCCTTCACCGCTCTTTAAAAAAAATTTTAATATGAAAAAGTAGTCTGATCATTTTACAGTCTTTGAACTAAGTTAACTAACATTTAACTGGTACCACAAAAAAGGCAGAGGTGGGGAGGGAAATTATCATTGTTTGAATACTTTCTATACTTAAGTATTATGCTAGGCACTACAGACACAAAACCTTACACTGTAGGCTTTATTAACCCCACTTTACAGATGAGAAAGTTGAGGGTCATGGAGGTTAAGTAACTTGTCCAAGGTCATATACTTAACAAGGGGCAGATTCAGAATTTTAAGAACAATTTGAGCCCACGGGTCCTTTTGAAGTCGTTTACTTTCCAGCCCACTGATGCAGTCCTGAATATTTCAAAATGTGTCAAATATGTAGAAATATAGGATTGACAGAAGTCCTTTTTAGTACTCTTACACTTCCAACAAAATAATTTTATAAATATATATTTCTATATCACGTAAGTGCTATTCCACTTTACCAATGAATCAATTTCTACCTAACCCTTTCCAAATAAAATTAATCAAGTTCCATAATTTCCTCCAAATTTACTAGAACGAGATAGCTGAAAAGTCAGGGACTAATTCAACTGGTCAGTTCTACTATTTTCACACTGGAAAGAAAATTGCTTACAAATGAGTTCCCCCTAGACTTCAACTAGCAGTAATTCAGGCCAGAACAGGCTCTCCTGTCACACACTATCTTCTCCAACTACGGAGGATGTTTGTCTCATAATAGATAAAGACATGGTAGTGCCACTTGCTAGGATTTCTCCTTTCTCTTTTTACCTCTTATAAAAGAAGAAACTTTAGCTTAAAGATTAGGTTTTTTTTTTTCCTTTTACTAAAGCTGGGTATACCAACTGGCATGGCTGTATTAAAATCAGGAGAAACCTCAATCAAAAAGCCCCTCTCGGAAGGCAGGCTTTCTTGTTAATATGCACCAACATGAAAGGCTTTCTTTTCATCCTATACAACTACAGTGTGTGTAAATTGCAGGGGGCTCATTGGCATAAATCTCGGCTGCGACCTCTGAGGTAAACTGGATTTACATTACTTTCTGACAAGAATTAAATGAAGGCCTTGTGGATATATGAACAGCCTTCTAGACTGCAACAGATGGGCATGAATGTGCTCCCTAGGAAAACTATCAGTGACATCTGTGTCCTCCAAATTCTGGTGGTCTCAGCCAATTAACAGAGGGGGGAAAGTGGGGGTTGGGGAGGCTGCTGCACAGCCCCTAGCCAAAACCAAGGCAGAAGTGTTTGTGTTTGGAGATGGGATCAGGCTGGCCCCAAGCAGTGAGGTTAGCACTTTATTGTTGTCATTCAAATGGAGAAGGTGGCTTACAAGCTATCTGTACACCACAGTGAGGATAATATGAATTTTCTCATTTGACCGGAGGAGATGTCCCTCTCTTACAGCTGATATCATATTTCTGTGCAGTGTCTTTGAGATGGGTGTTTACTTTTGTCTCTTCCAAGCCAGGCTGAAGGAGTTGTTGTCTGCCAGTGTCTGTGGTGCATTCACATGCCATGAAGCAGGTGACCTCTAAGACAAAACAGAGATCTTTCCCCAGGACATTCTTCCCCCAAATCTACTTCTTTCCTCCTCTAAGTTGGCATTTGCTGACTTCACAAGAAAGTCAAAATCAAGATTTCCTGGTTAAAACTGGATAATCAAAAGAAATTACATCAGAGAGCTTTTATGAAGTGTGGGGGATTCCTTAAAAAGACAGCGCAACGAGCCCATTGCTTGATCTTACCAAATTTCAGCATGCTCCTTCCTTTCCCCCACCCCCACCATGCTTAATGTGCAAGCAGAAAGGAACACTGGACCAACCTAGGCAGAGGATGTGATTCCCCCTTGGCACCTCTCTCCTTTTCTGCATTCTCTCGGTTCATTTGCTTGGCCAGTGTAGGGAAAGGGACCAGGATTAGGGAACTGAAGGGATGGGAGGGAAGACAAGAACTAACATTGATTTGGTCAGTGCCAGGAGGAAACAGGAGGGGCCCGTATAGGTGCTCCAGCCCCTGATTCCAGTAGGTGTCAGCATTAAGAACAGAGGCTCTGGACCCAAAGTGCCTGAGTCTGAATTCTGGCTCTCCCACTCACTGGATATGACATATGGGCAGGTTATTTAACTCCTCTGTGCCCCAGTTTCCTCATCTGTGAAATGGGACAATAATGGTACCTATCTCACAGTAAGGATGAAATGACCTAAAACATGAGAAATACTTTTGTCATTGCTTTGAAGGCACCAGTTTTTCCATAATGAAAGGCATTATCTTATACTAGTTTCTGGAAATTCAGGAAATGGATTTTTCAAAAAAGAAACAATTCTCATGGCTTTTAGGAGTCTAAGGTAATGCTTTATCATTTTAAATGATTTCCTTTAATATTTTCCTTTAACTTATTCATTATCAAATGCATCTGAATATTTTTAAATTATAAAATAAACTCTTTAGAGGTAAGTAAAATAATACACTTTAGCCCAAAGAAATGAAATTAAGCAATTTGTTTTAATTCCCTTTCCTTTGCAAAAATGATCGTAGATAACTCATATCCTAAAGTGGTTATTATATGTAAAGTTTTAGAACACAATGGCTAACTGTGCTGGTAGGGATATAAATATTTACCCCCTTGTCCTAGGTGTTACTGAAATACTATAACTCTATAAAACAATTGTTTAGAACAACAAAAACAACAAAAAGAGACCAAAAAAGGCAAGTGGACCTTCTAACAAGAGAAGCTAATGTTTAAGCTGTAAGTGCTCATCTTGCTATGCTTTGAAATAAATTTTCACTTATGTATTCTTATCCTCTTACTTTCTGGTCTGTATGATTTTCTAATGGTTCACTTAAAAGAGCAAGTTGAGCCTCATCACAATGTAAGACCACTTCTAGGAGAAGTCAAATTGTTGGTCAACATAAAAGTACTCTTTCTCCACAATACTCATATCGTAGCTTGAGAAATCCATGGACTCAATGGTGAGGATGAAAACAATTGTAGCATAATTCTTATACAAATTTGAAGTTCTTCTCTTTTTACGAGGCAATACCAAATATTATTTTGCCTTATTCTGTTGGTACCAGAATCTTTATTTTGAGCGATCACGGCAGAAGAGTCTTTTGCCCTCAGAGCCATTCAGAAGAGAATCGACACTGAACAAAAGCACCTGTTGTTTCGTTCTTGTAATGACCTTAGAAGTGACCACTCGGCTGCATTTCCCCCACACCCCTCCCCAGGCCCTTCCAACACTACCATCTCACACATCATTATTGGATGTAAAAGAGAATAATTGAGGAGAAGATCAATAAATTTAAAAGCTCTTTAAGGAAAGACATAATGAATTTGGTACAGCACATATTTTTAGATCAAAGATGCCTTTGAAGTGACAAAACCCTAATCCATAAACTACTGAAGCACTTCCTTTCTCTCCCAAACTGCTTGTTGTCAAATAAAATGGAAGTTAAGGAAATTATCTTTATCTGAAAATGGCCAAAAGAAGCCATCACCTAATGACAGCCTTGTCACAAGTGACAATTGGGGAAATTGTCAGGAAGGCAAGGCCTAACAAGCAGAGGAGCAGGCTTGCTGTTTGCGCTAATCTGGTCATGCAGTCCCCACACACAATCCCAGTCAGCTTGCTGTGTGAAACAGCTAAGGCTTTGTCAGTGTTAAGAAGGACGGGAAAGAGCACTCTTTCATGAATATGTATTACCATCCCTCCATGTCTACAGAGACAAACCCTCCAAATCTGAAATATAAAACACACACATCACCGACCAACAAAAACCAAGAGAACCTAAGCTACTCGGTTGGGTGTAGTAAAATGCTAGTAACTAATGAAAGCTCACGCATTGGAAATCGTGCCAGAGCCACTCAATTCCACATGTTTGCTGGGATCTTTATTTCCCAGCAACTGAGACAAAATCTTTAGGGGGCTTTCAATCTTTGGGAAACACATGTATGAATTCAAAGATGCCTCACATTGATACATGGATTGCGAATCACACACCTTATGATGAATTCAGAGTCCCAATGTCAAATGGTTCTAAATTCTAAATATGTGAAAATAAATTTAAAATTAATTGAGAACACATGCAGTTTTAAGAGGCTGGTCAAATCTCATATTGGTTTCCTAGGAAGCAGTAAAAACTACGTATGGGAAAAATATGAAGATACAGAATTTTTCAATATTGAGCAGAGGGACATTGTGCGGGCAAAAAAAAAAAACCCCACAAAAAACTTCAAATAAAGAAATTTAAAGTGAAATGGGGGGGAAATCCCACTCAGCAAACCCTTTGTAATTCTAAAAAAAAGTATTTGTTTTTTAAAAATCCATCTTTTTCTATAAAGATGAATTCTTTCACATTCACTCTTAGGCATGGATCTTGTAAAAATATTTTTACATGACTAACTTTGGGTTTTCTACTGACACTGAAATTTAATTTAGTTTATAGCTATTTAAGTTCACTCTTTATAGAAGCAGATACATAAGGCAGAAAAGAATAAGGATGTTTCTTTTTTACTTTTTCTTCTGATATGATAAAGTTTGGTTTCCCACTGGGCAAGAGACAAAGCTCAGTTTTGAAGGTTTTCGATATTATGCAATGTTTGCTATAGACATTTACATTTCATTAGCATATTCTACTCTACATGAAATCCAGCATTGAATGCTCCCAGTGCGCTAAAGCTAATCCTCTTTAAAGAGCTACAGGCTATATTACATGTGGCCACAGCAGCAGTCTTGCCATAGCTCCATCACTTTGAAGACGATTGAACAGAGTTCTCTTGTGTGTCTGTACCCAGCCTCATAAAACCACTGCTTTCTGTGCTGTGAAATCCTTCTGTTTTCATTAAGGAGAATTATGAGGAGAACTAAATCCATGCTACTACTCTGAAAGCTGGACTGCACTTGAAGAGGAGATATTATTCTGATTTCACTTTTTCCTAAGTGTCTATCCACAGTCTTTTCAACAAAGATTAAAATTAACTATATCCAAGTATTTTTGGTCCTTTGATTAGGATCAAGTGCTAACCACATCATCTGTCTAGGGATTCTGAGCCTGTATAATCAGGGAAAAGAGATTCAGTGATGTCACAGGACTTTTTTCCCCCCTTAACTCCTATTTTTATGGGATACCATTAAACATTTAAATGCAGTAGCTCACTTTCCCACAGACAAGGATTACTCATAACTAACTAAGCAGTGGAGAGCAAACACAGTCATCTAATTTCAATAAAATGTTATTTTATTTATACCTCACACAGTAAATATTCATCTGTGTCTTTCATTGTAGGTGATTTCAAATATTCTTTGGAAGGTGAGTGCAGGTTAAAATACATTTTATAATAGCATTCCTTGATTTAATTTGGCATGTTTTCTTCATGAGCCTATGTTAAAGTGGCTTTATGGATAATGGACAGAACTTGAGTTTGGTGTTAAAGAGGCCTGGGTTTGTTGAGCACCTACTATGTGGCTGGCATTATTTGCCTGCTTTCTTGAGGTCACTAAGCCACGCAAGGCAAATGACCAGGTAAATAACTGTATTTCTTTTCCCATGGGCCATTCAGAAACTAAACGTAAACTTTACTGTAAGTTTTCATGCTATATAATGTTAGCAATATCTAAATTCAGGCTAACATCTCATTTACAATTAGTATAATTCTCTACTTGTTTTTATATTCCTGTTACTTCAAAGCAAAATATACTCTGAAATATTTTATTGCAGCTGTCCAGACATTAGTAAGTTCCTTCCTGGATGGTGTGCTTTTTCTATCCCTATGATGCTCTAAAGGCTATTAAAGCATCTCTTATATATGGTTTTCCTATTCTCTCTTACCCTCTTCCTCATTGTATGATTAGTATCATCTCCTGTCCATACTTCTAATTTAAACAAGACAATAAAAGAAGCAGAGAATTGGGTATATTTACAATTGTTTATATTTCACTCAACAACTGTCTTACTAGTAAAAAAATAAAACAAAACCTGAGTATGAAGAATAGAAAACTTCATAAAATATTTTATAAATCAAAATGCCTTAAAAATGCAAACACTTCAGCTCTTATCCAAAACAAATATATATATTTAAATGTATATTACTACTGAACATTTATAAAAGTTAATGATATAGTAGGCCCAAAGGGAAATTTACAAATCTCCAAAGGCAAAAATGTATACCAGATAAGCCATTTGACCACAAAACATAAAAGCATTAAATTAATAATAAATAATGAAAATTAAGCCACTTGAAAACTTCAATCATACTCACAGGCCATCATTTATCATTTTCCAGTACATATCAAACTTCAAAGGATGTAACCAAAACTATATTCAGAAGAAAATTCATAACTTTATTATCTTTTATAATAAAAATAAAGAAATATAAGCTCTATTTTTGTCTCAAAGAAGTAGAAAGATAATAATAAACTGAGCCCAAGGAAAGCAAAAAGAATGAACAAAGATTAAAAAAAATAATACTTTATAAAACAGTAGATAAATCCAAAAGCTAGTTGTTTGAAAAGGCCAGCAAAGTAGCTCTCTAGATAATCTAATGGAAAAAAGAAAAGATCATGCTTTTAGAATGATAAAGCAGCATAAACACCATCACAGTTAAGATGTTAGGAGTATTGGAAACTATTATGTACAGATCCAACCTAAAAATGTGAAAATTTGAATGAAGTGTATATTTTCTAGGAAAAGATAGGCTATCAAAATTGAGTCAAGAAAAAGTCTAAACTCTACATTGACTAAGTAAAAGAAATTATCAAAAATTTCCAAGAAAGACAACAGACTCAGATGAAGTCATAGTTAATTTCCACCAAATCTTTTAGGAATATGTAATTTCCAGGATACTAGATTATTATGGAGGATCAAAAAATGTAAGTTCATTTTATGAGGCTGTTATACTATAGATATCAATACCTAACCAAGGCAGTGCAACAAGGAGAAAAAATGTTAACTGCAACAGTTATTGCTCACTCATATCCCCAAAATATAAAACTGTCAAGTATAAACTTATTTAGAAAGAAAATTTTACTGAGGTGAATAGTAGAACAACCAACCAAGTAATAAACCTGATTGCAAAGCCTTAAATATTTTAAAGATTCTCTTTTAGAAAGGTCTATATCTTTAATAAACTTAATAAAAAATACCATCATGATAAATTTAGAACTTGAAATTTTATTCTGAAATCTAATGTTTGCCCATAAAAAAAAAAAATCAGAAGCAATAATTTCCTTAAAAGATACTGAGAAAGGGTGGAGTTGGAGGCTCTCTGTGCCAGAAATAAAAATCATACTATAAATATAATAATTAAAACATTGTGGTGGTAAAACAGATTAGTAGAGGAAAATACAAAGCCCAAAACAGATATACGCATAGATAAAAATTAATTATATGATAAAGAAAATATCTCAAATGGAGAAAAAGAATGTATTATTCAACAAGTGATGTTGGGGCAATAGGCTAAATATTTTTTTTTAAAGGTAAGTGTAAATCTCTATCCTAAGCCATAGTTCAAAATGGATTCTGACACCACAAAATACTATAAGAAAATGTAATTAAATTTTAATGTAGTCTCAGGGAGAAAAAGGACTTTCTTAGTGTGACACTAAAGCAAAAACTCTGAAGGAAAAAAATATCTAAAATGGTAAAATTTTGTGTAACAAAATATACCTTAAGGTTAAAAGAGAAATGACAGACTGGAAATTCTTACAACATATTTCACAGACAAAGTGTTAATAAAATCAATCTATAATGACATTCTAAAACAATTAAGAAAAATAGATCATCCTGAAGAAAAAGAAACAAAAGCACATGAACAAGTCACTCACAAATGAAAAAGTAAAATGACCAAGAAACATCTGAGAATAAAAGGTTTAGTTTTACCAGTGGTCAAAGAAACAGACATTTAAACAAGGATGAGATATTATATCATCTGGCAAAAATTTAAAAAGAATGAAACTAACCTAGTGTTAGTGTGGACAGGGATAAGGAGATAGTCTACTTTTAACAATTTAAGATAAATAATTGAATTAATGTCACAGAATATTTAAAATAAAAAGTAAAAAATTTTACCTAGCTTAAATACTCAACAGTTGGAAATTGATTAAATAAACTATAACACATTCATACAATGAAATACCATATGGCCTTTAAAGATGATACATAATTAGAAACGATTATGTACAAATCCAACCTACAAATGTGAAAATTTGAATGAAGTGTATATTTTCTAGGAAAAGACAGGCTATCAAAATTGAGTCAAGAAAAAGTCTAAACTCTACATTGACTAAGTAAAAAGAAATTATTGACCTGAAAGGATTTTAAATGAAAAAATAAGATTCAAAACAAAATCAAAATGTAAAATATCATTTTAAAAATACAAGGTATTTATGGACAAAAGTTTGTCAAAATATAAACTTTGGCCATCTCTTGGTGGTATTATTATGATTATTTCTGTTTACCTCTCCAAGTTTTCTAACTTTTCAACAATTAATATTTCTTATTTTTTAAAATGGCCTTTAATGGAGCTATCCTAAGTTCCCCTATTTTAAATTAAATTCCACTTGTGTTTTTTAATAAACTAAACATTATGGAGGATGAAGATACAAATAATAAACAAGCAAGTTGAAGTCTCCATTCAAGAGGTACTTCTAATTCAGCTGCTGAATCAAAATATAAGACAATAATAATCCTAAAGAGAATATTCGTTTAGTGTAAGATCATTTATTTATTCAACAAACATTAATTGAGCACCTACAATATGCCAGGCCTATGGCTAGATACAAAACATACAGATATAAATAAGACTCAGACCTATCCGCAAGGAACTCACAATCTAGTAGAGGCATCAAGTAATAAACTCCACCAAAAAGACATTTCTGAAGATAACGATATAAGCAAACACACAAAACAATAGACTAAGGGACAGGGAGGAAACTGTTCTGGGTGGAGTTGAAAACTTGTTATGGGAAATGGTGGAAGATTGTCTGGATAAGTATGTGGGAGCAGTATGACACACAAGCTCAAAAGTTAGGGCAGGAGACAACATAGGATTCAGGGGATTCAAGAGGGATCAGGTGGATATTTAACAACTAGCTCTCCAGAAGAAAAAAGTCCTGTTTGTAGCATTTGCTGATTCCTGTGGTATTTGCTAATACCACAGAATATCATGGCTGATTTCAAGCTATCAACATGCCACTGAATACAGAATTGGGAAAAGATGTGTAGCAGCACACCATTATATAGTGTGTATACATGCAGATACAGTAGACACAAGTAACCTCAAAAGCACAGATAATTGTAAAAATGCCATAAAATAATTAGGAGGCAATGAGTTTTGCCTTCATCTTTAAATAATTTATTAACTTAAAGTTTATATTTTAACTTTTAATTATGGCTGTGTTTAACAACCAGCTCACAAAATTCCTAAAAATTTAATAATTGGCTCTTGCAAGACAGTACCAGGGAAGCAGATGTGGTTGAAGTGATTGGGCTCCTGTCTACCATATAGGAGGTCCAGGGTTCGATTCCCAGGGCCTCCTGGTGAAAGGCAAGCTGGCCAGAGTGGAGAGCTGGGCTGCACGGAGAGCTGGCACAGCAAGATGATGTAACTGAAAGAGACACAGAAGAAATACATAGCAAATCAGGGAGCTGAGGTGGCGCAAGAGAATGAGCAGCCTCTCTCCACTCCGGAAGGTTCCAGGATCAGTTCCCAGTACCGCCTCAAGAGAAGACAAGCAGACACAGAAGAACACTCAGAGAGCACACAGCAAGCACAAAACAATGAGGGGTGGGGGAGAGGGAGAAATAAATAAATAAACAAATCTTAAAAAAAAAAAAAAAGATGGAACCAGACAGCTCCACCATACCACTGAGAGGGACCATGAAAAGTTTTTAGGAGAGTGACTAGAAAAAAATAGGGCTTGAAGATTATTATGGTGGCAGTGAGTTTGTGCTTCTTTTCAAGTTTTTGTAAATTCCATTGCAAATATTTTAAATGTTCTCAGTAACAACTTAGCTGCCATCATCTCATTAGTGATAAAGTTGATATAAATATACATGTAATAGTTTTTCTTCACAAAATTATATTCACTACAGTAAAAACACAGAAAATAATAAATTTTCTCAAGGATATAAAGAAACTGGAACTCTAATATATTGTTGGAGGGAAAAATAAAATGGTACAACCACTTTGGGAAACAGTTTGAGTGGATGTCGCTCAAGCAGTTGGATGCCCGCCTCTCCACATGGGAGGTCCTGGTTCGATTCCCTGTGCCTCCTAAAGAAGAGGGACAGATGATGCAACAAGCAGACACCACAATGAGCAGGAAGCAGATGTGGCCCAAGCGGCTGGGCACTTACCTCCCACATGGGAGGTCTCGGCTTCAGTTCCCAGTGCCTCCGAAAAAAAAAAGAAGATGAGGAGACACAACGACCAGACATAGTAAGCAGACACAGCAAGCAGATAACGAGCATACAGAGGAGGGAGCCATCTCAGGGGCATGGGGGATATTAAAAAAAAAAAAAAAAAAAAAAAGTTAAACATAAATTTACCACTCAGTAATTTCACTTTTAGGTAACTACCCAAGAGAAATGAAAATATATGTCTATACAAAGACTTGCCCACTTATGTTCATAGCAGCATTATTAATAATAACCAAAAAGTGGAAACCACCCAAATGTCCATTAAGTGATGAAAAGACAAACAAAACGTGGTATATACATACAAAGGAATACTTTGCCAATAAAAAGGAACAAACAACTAATGCATGCTACAACATAGATGAACCTCAAAAACATACTACATGAAAGAAGCCAGACACAAAAGGCACATATTGTATGACTCAATTTATAAGATATTTTAAGAGAAGCAAAATCAATAGAAACAGAAAGTAGATTAATGGGGTGGAAACGAGAGCTAGATTAAATAAGGATTAAATGTAAATAAGCATGAGGGATCTTATTTGAGTGATGAAAATGTTCTAAAACTGGATTATGATGAGAGTTGCACTACTCAGTAAATTTACTAAAAGGGATTTTATTGTACACTTAAAATGGGTAAAATATACCCAAATAAAGTTGTTAAAAATTATATTCTGCTAAGTTTCATTCATTAATTTTTGGTTATCTCTGTTTACAAAAGAGGCAAATCAGACTCAAAGACTTTGAGTAACTTGCTTAAGGTTAAATAAGGCTTTTGAAAAAATGTACGATTCATACCTCCAATGTCAGTTTCTGCCTGCCAGTCCTCCCCTGATTCAATACTAAAAAACAGCCCTGTGAAGTTCACTCTGCCACTCTGTGAGTCTATTTTCCATTAACCAGGATATGTCTTTATTTATCCCCGCTATATGTGGTTGCTCAGTTTGATTGCTTTTCTGCTAGGATTGCTGTGTCTAAAAGGAACAAGTGAAAACTTAGACTTTTGATTGATTCATTCATTCATATATTCAACAAACATTTATTGTGCACTTACTATATTCTAGACACGGTTCTACACACTAGGGATACAGCAGTGAACAAATCCATCTGGTAAAAAAATTTTTTCTCTATCCAAAAAAAAAGAGAGACTACTACACCAATTTCATTTCACCAGGCAAGGATGTTCATTTACCTTCGTGATCTTATCTCAGGGCTATGTCACAACACCAGTACTGTGTCATAATTTAGTAGTCAGGGACATCAGTCATGATTAGCTCATTGATGACAACATGTTCATTGGACCTGGTAAGCAGAAAATATCAAATACCCAAAATGTCTTAAGCACTTACGTGACTGAAGAAAAGAGATAAAGTCCATGAAAATTCAGAAATTAGTAATTCATTGAGCCTATGGAAATCTCTAATAATAGAATCAGATTATAGTCCCTAGGATTGAGAGTAAAACTGTACTTCTTTGGGCAAAAACTATTCTCCTTGTGATATAGCTCCTGGTTTGCTATTGGATCCTAGTAGAGAATGAAAAGCTGGTCATGGGAAATTAACTGATTATGAGCCCTGAGATGGCCATATGAATTAGATGCTATTTAATTGACCTCTCCTTAAATTTGGATGTGCACAGCAGCTCTCCATCACCAAGTTGAAGGGGCACATACAAAACCAGACTCAACCAGGTCCTAAAGGCACAAGAAAGTTTTCCAAGTGTCTCAAATTTTCACAACACCTAAGGTTGCTGCAATGTCAACAACTCCCTATTCCCACACATGTACTTCATGGGGCTTTCCCTATGGCCAGGGAAGAAAAGATTCAAGCCTGATTTATTGATGATACACACAATATACTGGTACCAATGGTACTAATGTGAAGGCAGCATTAGAGCTCTCCTCAGTGTTGTCCATAAAGGACAAGTGGGAAGATAAATCTTCCTAATAAGCAGACTCTTCAATGGTACATACAATTGCCCATTTTGCCTAGAGGGAAAGATGCCCACAGAGGCAGATTCATAGGCAGATCCTAAAGGTTTGGTTTGATGAGGAGGAAAATGGAAGAAATAAGATGGGAGGATTGATGACAAGGGGGTTTAGGTTGACGGTAGGGATACATAAACGGACTTCCACAATAGGCTCATGGTTGAGGATACTTGTGCCCCATATGAATGCTTAGTAAAGGGTCCCCACTGCAGAGGACACCCTTAATAATAACATGGACAAGAAGATGAGTACTGCAAATGTCAGTTGGCTTTTTTCCCCCAGCTTCACTATTGCTTCTCAACAGGTTCCTGAACAAAATGGTCATGGTGTGAGATGGATATTATGTATGGGCTCAACCACATGAACTTCCTCTTAGCAAGGTAGATCTGGTTACCACCACTACTGAATGCTTAAAACCCCAGCGTCAGAGACCCAGGCTGAACCCTCCAGAGAGCTTCAAACCCAAAGGGTAGGGGTGGAAGCTCCTTTGACTATTTGATTATATTGAACCTCTTTCATTATGAAACTGGTAGCGATTTTTTTCACTAGAGTGGATATTTATTCTGGATACAGATTTTCCTTCCCTGCTATACTTCTATCAGTAATACCTCCAGTGGACTTACTGAAAGCTTAGTTCAGCCACAGTATTCCACACAATATTGCTTCTGGCTAAAGATGCTATAGGCCATTTCCTACTGGATTCATTGGTATTAGCACAACCCAGGAGCAGCTGGCCTCATAGAACAGTGCAACAGTCTATTGAAGACCCAGTTGTGCAGTCAGCTGGAGGACAATATCTTAAGAGGTAAGGGTACTATTCTAGAGAAAATGGTATATGCTTTGAATCAATAACAAATATAT
Source organism: Tolypeutes matacus (assembly GCA_026826555.1). Lineage (NCBI taxonomy): Eukaryota > Metazoa > Chordata > Mammalia > Cingulata > Chlamyphoridae > Tolypeutes > Tolypeutes matacus. The sequence goes on along the minus strand of JAKSZT010053767.1, from coordinate 9,104,626 downwards.
GGTATTATTTCACTCATTACATGGGTCCAGGAATCAAAAAGAACTCGCAGAAGTGTAATCTATCACACTACCCTCTTCCACAACCTCACACAAAATTTTTGCTTCTCATCTCCTTAACTTTGGGCTCTGCTGGTTTATAAGTTTTAATACCCAAGGGAGGAATGTTTAAAGCAGGTGTTACCATAATGTTTTGAGAGAACTAGAACTGTAATCTAGCCATTCAGGAGTCCTTATGCCACTGGATCAATAAACAAAACATTGTGTGGTCTGGGATGATTTAGCTTGAATATAAAGGGGAAGTAGTATTGCTGCTATATAATAGAACAGCAAAGAATATGTCTCAACCCAAGAAATCCTCTATGGTTCTTTCTAATCTTGCATGGTGGTGAAGGTTAAAAGAACACTGCTACATTCAACATATCAGAACTAATAAGGGCTCAGATACCCAGGAAAGTAGTTTTGGACCATCTCACAAGGAAAAGGACTTTGAATTGCTGAGATACTGCCTGAAAGTAGAGGGACCATGATCTGGGTAGTGGAGTAAGGAAGTTATAAATACCAACTCCAACCTCATAATCAGCTGTAAAAACAGGGGCTGTTATCATATCCATATTTTCTCCTAGCTTTGTGGTGTATATATTCATATATTAAACCATTTCCCTTTTTTCTCTCTCCCTATTATTCTATATAGGGTATGTGGATGGTTTATGCTTTAGTTCATAAATAACATGTACATTAACTTGTACAAAACCGTTCCCTAATACTTTCTCCTTTCTCTCAAGTGTCCATGGAATCAATTCGTCACAGAATTAAGTCCCAAGAATAAGTCTGCATTTCCAGATGAACTTACAAACTCCCTTTTATTGGATAATGAGAACTGTACAAACGAACATGTTTCTCTTTGCCTTGGTTGTCAAAAAGCTCAGAGCTTCCTGGAGACTCAATTGTCATTCTTTATTCACCTTAGATTTCCAGGACATTTCTTTCTTTCATTCTTTCTTCTAAATGGTTTCTGATTAGTGTTTTCCTGCACTGGTTTATACACATTTTAATAGTACATGTCATTCAATTCCTTTTTATATATAATTAAGTAAATACATACATAAATAAATAAACCCTGCCTTGAGCAAAGGAGTTCACTGCTTTCCTTTGCAGCTCTGCCACACAATGGCCTGTTCATTCAACCAATGTTTATTGAGGGCTTACCATGTGCAGACACTGCAGTCCAGGACTCCTCATCAATGCGCACAGTCATCAGTTCCTTAGACTTCCCTATTATTTCATGTCAGATGCCTTGGGGGTAATGCTCTCTTCTTATCTAGATTTTCTTTTAAAATCTGGCCTATTTCTGATTGTATTCCTCACTCCTATCCTCTAGGGTCTGCTTTTCACCCATGGGTACCTTTAAGTCCGAGTCTACTCTTAGATAACATCTTACAATTTCCAAATTTTCTGATAAATTCTATATTTACCATACATTAGGTTAACTGCAACCTCCTATCTTCAGAAGCAACCTTAAAGAGCTAAGGATTTTCTTTTTTGAAATGAACATGTGAATTACATGGTTTGGGGCAAGGGTAATGCTATAAACTGAACACACACACTGTAATCTCTGGACATATGTTTTTCTTTTATAAAATAAACTGGCCGTTTAGCTTCTAAGTCAGCAGCTTAAGAATTTGCTTAGTAAAAGTAAATTGATTGCGCTGGATATAATCTACACATCTCTGATAGACTGAATTACATACCCCAATTTAGACATGTTTTGAATCTTAATCTGCATGCCCATGGGTGTGAGACCATTGTAAACAGGATCTCTTAAAGATGTTCCAGCAGCTAAGGTATGGCCTAACTGAATGAGGTTGGGTCTTAATCTGTACCGGAGGCTCAAAAAGAAAAAACTCAGAAGAGCAGAAGAAAGAGAGGACATTGCCATGTGATGGAAAAGCCAAGAAACCCCAGTCCTCAGCAGCCAGCGACAGAACGCTACAGTCCTTGGGTGGGAACAAGCCTTGCCAATAGCTTGGTGTGGATGCCTGGCCTCTGAAAATGTGAGCCAGTGAATGCTTGTTGTTTAAGCCAACCCATTGTGTGGTATTTGTGATAGCAGCTCAGGCAAGCTAAGGTATTGCCTTTTCTCTTTCTCTAATATTTAGGAATGTTTGTCTAATATAATTGTAATTTCCCATATGTAAAATTATTGACTTTCTTCCTCTTTTTTTTCTAAATTGATCTTTCTTTTTCTTGCCTTCCTTTTTCCCCAAGTGTATATATTTATTCTTTCATTTGCTCAACATTTTAAAAAGTACCTAATGTGTGCCAGAAACAATGCTAAGGATAAACAGATAAATATGGCACAGTTTCTGGACTCCAGAAGTGCATATTTGTGGGGAGCCAAATGTGCAGACAATAATTCCAGCCCTGTGATAAATGACAGGGCAAAAGCACCATGGAAGCCTAAAGATGTTCATTCACCTGACCTCAAAGCTGAGTGGTGCTTTGGGGACAGTGACCCGACTTCATAATGCGGCAAAAGGTCATCAATCATGTTGGGTGAGTTGCTGGGCTCTTTCATAGCAGACGCGGTTTTGGAAAGCCACACTAATTTTTCCACAAATTCACATTTTCTATATAGTTGTGTTCTGGAATAGTAAAAATTAGTAATTCAAAGTAGCATTTTAAATAAAAAACACGTGCCTCACGCACAGCTTATAGAGTATACGAAAGTACTAAAGAGCTCCCTTAGGAGCCCTGAATGTCCAGCGTGGCACTCTAGAATCCTCTGCCAGCCAGTGAAATGATGTTAATAAAAAACAGTAATTGGCCCCTGAAGGATTGCTTTGGGGAGTGTACAGAGCAAATACTCAACAGTGGCAACAAGCGAACAAGGGAACATATAATTATTTATATAGATCAAAAGATGTGGACACTTTGGGCTTGTGGAATGGGTTCAGATAATTAAATTGTGTTACAAATGCATATTCTGAGAGGGTAACATTTCTGTGCCCCTCAAGAGACTTCCAAGAAATCTATTTACGTTTCCTGCTTGATACTCTTTTCTCTTGTATCAGTGACTAGCAGCCAGTGTGGGCAGCAGCCAAAACATTTCTATCAGAAGCAAATGCAGTCTCTACCCTTAACAGCACACATGACTGAGGGTGGGCTCACTTCAACAGACAGAGTGACAGTTGCTTCAGAAGAGCAAAGCAAAGAACTCTTTTGGCTGGGTGTCCTGAACAGCTTTTATTAATGTATCAGTTTTACTTAGTCCTCCCTTCAACAAAACAAAAACCCCTGCTCTATTCTATATGTAGTTATCTCTTAGTATTCCCCCTATCCAAGTTCGCCATCTACAGGTCATACAGTTTACAAATTACTTGTAAGGTCTTCAGAAAATTGCATGTGAGAATTCACACGGGCCTCCTATTTAGGTAGTTTATACAGCTTACTATTGATTGGTGACACAACTAATAGTTACTTATAGTATAACTATGGTCTTGTTAAATATTTACTGGACTAATCTTTTGTATTTCTCTACCACCTGGGGAACTATGCTAAAAAGGTAAGGGAGATGAGGAGTGATTAAACATACATTTTAGTGCCATGTTTCTCAATATTTTTTATAAAATTCATGCTCCTTTCTGGTTAACATAAAAACATCATACTTTGCATTAATGGTGCATTACAAAAATACTGACATACATAATAATACCTACCATTTACTGAGCACTTAGCTTGATGCCATTGCTCTAAGAATTTTACAAACATCTCATTTACAGCAAATTTATGAAGTATTACTGTTCTCATTTTACAAATGAGAAATCTTAGGCTGCAAGAGGTTAAGCCACTTGGCCAAGGATATGGGACCAATTAGTTAGCTGCAGAGTTGATTTTGGAATCCAGATCTGTCTCATTCCAAACCCGAGCTCCTTGACCAATCCAACATACTGTCTCCAAGTAAGTTTCTTTTTTATATATATATTTCAAACCTAGAGTGATAATCTATGTCCTTTTGAGCTATTCCTCCTCCCACCCCCACTACGAGGTTTCTATGTACCCTCCTGGACAAGGGGTGTCTCCTTAATCCTTTATGAGCAGCAAAGAATGACCCTTTTTCTGGACCTGCTGTACAGTAACTGAGAGCATAACCAGAAACTACAAAGAAGTCTCCTGCACCACAGAGTTGGTCCTATGGCATTCCAGAAGCCAGAAGGGAAGCTATGACTGCTCCTCCTTTGCCTGGAGCTTAAGTTAGCAAGTGCTTCCTGATCATACCTGACACTCCCTGTGTTCAATCAGCAACACCTGGGTTTATGTTCCCAGAGGGGCTGAGGCCCTCTCTCCAAAAGTGTCCTCGGGTTAGAGTTTCTGTCATTTTTTTTTTTTTTCTTTTAGAGGATTCCTTTTCATAGGACCATCAAACTTTATTATGGAAGATGATTCCTTATTCTGAGTTAAAATCTGAGTTTCTATTCTTTTCTTTTCCCTCTCCCTAAAAGTGAGGTTCACTTAGGCAAGATGTAGGCATACCCACTTGTGAAATTCAGGGATTTCTGGACAGGTCACCAAGATTTCTGTTTGTGTGAGGACCCTAGCTCCCCAGAGACAAGGAGGCTTTGTCTCTATGAGTGGGACCCCTGGATTAAGAGATTCTTAGGTTTAATTTAGTTTCAAGAAACAGAGCATACCCTTACTAGTTTTAGCATGAAGGGGAATTTATTGGATGGACAGGGCTATTTCATGGATATGAGGACAGGAAGTGTAGGCAGATCTCATGAGCCAAAAAATGGAAAGCCACTGGAGGCAAAAGTAATCTCCCCATTCACCCCACTTTCTCTTTCTCTCTCTTTCTGCCTCAGTGGTCTCTGTTTTATTTGTTTATTCATTCCACAAAGATTTATGGAGTGCCTACAACGTATCAGGCACCAGGCTACATTCTGGGAATACAGAGGTGAACAAAACACATAAAGTATGCTTTATTCTTTTCTAAAGTTCATCTTTATCTCACCCACTTATGATGGCCTTACATGACCTCTTGCTTGCAGTCCACAGTAGAAACTAACTCAGTCTGAGTCTCCTCAGTTCAAAGACAAAATCTTATGGAAACATTTGGCTTGTTACCTCTGGCATCAGCTATCCATCCCTGGTCCCATCAGTTAAAGCGACAAAGGCAATGCACGGAACAATCTCAGCAGTCCTGGGAACACAGAGCAAAGTGTGTGAAAATGTGATGTAGGTAAGGAGGAAATGATGATCATCTTCACTACAAAGACTTTCAGAGAAAAGGGGAAGATGAAAATTTACATAAACTTGAGGACAGGAGGTAGGAAACTGAGGTAGGAAATGATTCCAGGACATATGGCCCATTTGGGAATACTAGTCTTAGTCTAAGTGGAAGGCTCTGAGTAAGACACTCCTTATTCCAACACCCTCCAAGGGAACCTCAGGAGAGAGAGGGACAAGTGAGAGAATTATAAATTTTAGAAACAAGGTCTTCCTTGGAAATCCTGAAAAACTTGTAGTTGCTTAAATTCAAATTACCTAAGGTTGCCTGATAATTTTGTGAACTCAGGAGGTAATCATCCTTCAAAATTTTTTTAAAACAATTTACTGAAGTATATCATTCATACATGAACATACATAAACTATAAGTGTTCAGTAAACATCATGATCTTACAAAACAAACATGCATAACATCATACAGGGCTCCCACTCATCAGCCCCATACATACACAAACACCCTGCATTGTTGTGAAACATTTGTTAACAAATCATGAAAGAGCATCGTCAAAGTATTACTACTAACTATAGTTCATATCTTCCTCCCCTATACATTTTTAAAGGATTTATTTATTTATTTATTTACTTTTTTCCATTTTTAATCCCCCCACCCCCACCCCTGGGTTTTGCTGTTTCTGTGTCCATTCACTGGGCAACTCTCTGTGTCCGTTTCCTGTCCTCTCTTCTCATCCTTCTCCTCCTGTCTTCACTGGGATTCGATCCACGGAATTTCCAATATGGGAGAGAGGCATCCTACCACCTGCGCCACCTTAGTTCCTGGTTTTTCAGTACGTCTCATCTTGGCTCTCCCTTGTGTCACTCTCCTGTTACGTGATCATCTTGCTGTATGGCTTGCGGGGACTGGTGGCACACCTCACATGGGGCCTGATAGCTCACCTGTGGATGGGGCCTGGCAGCTTACCTGCTTGCAGGGTCTGGTGGCACACCCACGTGTGGGGCCTGGCAACGCACCCGCTTGCGGGGCCTGGTGGCCCACGTGCTTTCTATATTTTTGTTTTTTTTAAATTTCTACCAGGAGGTCCCGGGGATTGAACCTAGGTCCCTCCATATGGGAGATGGACACCCAACCACCCGAGCCACATCTGTCCCCCTGCTATATCTCTTAAGGTTGACCAAAGATACCCAAAGTTACAGTCTTTTCCCATTCAGGAAAATCAGGCTTAGTTTATCACCAGCATTCTGAAAACCAGACCTAGGGAGAAAAACTAGGTCTGGGGACACATCCATGTTTTCTAATATAGTGAATGTTTAGCCTACCCTAATTATTACAAAATCAGGACAGCTAGAATATTCACATTCATCCTTCAATTTTGAGAGCAGCAGATGGAGAACAGTGACACTGCAATGGTCGTTTGTGAAGATCGGAAGTCATCATGAGAAGATGGGGTAGGAAGGTGTGGCAGCTTGAAATTATTTATGAATTCCAAAAAGAGAGATTATTTTTGTAAATTAATCTATTCCCCTAGGTATGATACCCTTTGAATGTGTTAGATTCAGCTGTCATGTCTTGACTAAATTACCTGTTAAGATTAGGGTTTTAATTTGATCACATTAGTAGGGCATGACTCAGATCGAGTTCCCCACTCCTTGGTGGGCTGATATAAACGGACATTCACTTAAGAAGACACACAGAAGAGGAGAGAGCTATGTCATGTTTGATCCTGGGGCCCCGGGGAGAGATGAGCCATTCACCTGATAGTTTGCAGCTGAAGACAACTGAGGAGCTGAGAAGGACTGGAAAGAAATGAACCATACTCTAGAGACTGATATAGGAAGCCCGGAGAGACCAGAAACAGATCGTCAGTGACCATCTTGCTTTAACACATGGCAACTGACTGGTGAGAAAGTAACCTTGAGTTGGACTCTTTGGGGCCTTGTAACTGTAAGCTTTTACCTTAAATAAATACTTTTAGAAAAGCCAGCAGATTTCTGGTACTTTGCATCACATCTATTTGGCTGGCTAATACAGAAGGCTAAAAGTTAAGATGTGCAATAACGAAATTCCATGTGACTGTAGCCCAAGTTTTATAGTTACTAGGGCTGGCAAAACAGGAGTTATAACAACGAATGTAAAAACGGACTCCACCCACATGTGGAGTCTGAACTTCCGACTTGAATATCCTCAAATACCTCAGTTCTTATACTCTGACAAGACATTTCAGGTTAATTCTGTCCCTTCAAAGAAATGTTTAACTATAAATTTCTAAGGAAGTGTTTAATTCTGACCAAATTTATCAGCGTGACCTACTTTGATCTGTAGTCCAATTTGCCATATTGAGAAAAAAAAATCGTGGCTGGTAAAAGTTCTTAAACGGGCACAGTGTCTAAAGTTTTTAAAAACTTTCAATGAAATCTGTCATGTAGCAAAAGGCTGCAGGGGTAAAGAACTGTAGTACTGTAATACTGATTTAGTGAGATGAGCATTGATTAGGTTGTTTGGACTTAAGCAGTGCTTATTTTGGATAGTGAGCCCCAGAATCACTTCCCATGAGGGGACCGGTTTAGAAATTTTGTTATGAAGCCAGGTGGTCTGCAAGTCTTAGTTCTCATTACCCTTCTGCTTCTCCTCCTCATAGGGTCTGAAATCTGGAACTGTTCCCTCAGAGGATACAATCCATTTGCCTCTCTTTTGTTCCTCAGTGGTTCCCCTTCTTCTTGTTAATTAATTTGACCCAACAAATATTTACTGAGCCCCTGTGATGTGCCAGGATAATCAAGATCTTTACACAGAACTTTTTGGGGAGAGGAAAACCACAACAGGCCTGGGCATCTCTGCTAGTACTTGCTGGACATGTCATGAATACCAAGCCCAACCTCTCTTTATGGGGTCCATTTCTCAGGATGGTGTTTGCAGCAACCTTGAGGGATGAGGTAATATCTCCCTCTGGGACAAAGAGCAGGCTTGCTATAAAAGCGGTGGATTTCCCAAGTTCAAAGTTTGTTGACTATAACACAAACCCACTCACTCCATCCACCTGGACCATTCAGTATTACTCCAGTGGGGACTTGAAGGTTATAGGGGACCTGATGCAAACATGATGCTCATGCTGCTTGTTGTGCTGTGAGTAATAAAGTCCTTTGTCTCTGATCCAGGGGTCTCATGCTTTCTGCCAGTATCTAAGAAACAATAACAGGCTAGCATATTTGCTTGTACAGAGAGTAAAATCAAATCCCAGACCCTGACAAATTTAATTTCCAAGAAGTCTGTCACCTCTAAAAAAGCCCCTCCCTCGGTGAAATTTTATGCAATGGGCCTAAAACTCCATCCTAACAGAAACAGCACAAAGACAAAAATGTCAACTTTGTTATAAATTTGTTTTTCAATTTCTGTGTTCTCCCAAAATTGTAGCCTGCATATTACTAATCCCATGCTCTTCAAAAATAATGAATTCTTAAAACGAAGGTCTGTGGCAATTTCTTGCAACAATTCACATTAACCAAAGTTTACTGGGTACCAGGTATAGGCTAGACTTTGTAAGGATACAAGGATGAATATAACATAGTTCCAGAACTTTTAGAACTCAGGATTTAATAGAGATAACAGACATAATATGCGTCTCAAATACAAGACTGAGCATGATCAGATATCACTGAATTCCAAACAAAGAATGGGTGAGAAAATGACTAGTTGTTCAGGGACTGGAAGCTTTAGCTAAGTTAGGGCCAAATAGGAGCTAGACCTTAAAGGATGAGTAAGCTTCCAATAAGTGAGAATAATAAGGGAAGCAAGACCTGGGGGACAGGAGAGGTGGTGTGAGGATTTGCATTTCAGACAGATGGGGTGGAGTGAGGAACACACCAAGAGCAAAGGCACAGAAGGACCTGTAGAGCATGATTGGAGTCAGCAGGTAATCCAGGATGCCTAGATCACCACTGGGAGATGATGAGTACAGGCTAGCTCTGTTTGAGATAATGGTGGAACAACAGATGGTGGGAAAATATGGGTTAAACTCAAGAGATGAGAACTGGAGATGGATTTGTGAATCATCCACATGGAGGCAATAGTTGTGGCCACTATATGAGATTAAAAGAGGGCAAGGTAGGGTATGAAGAAGAGACCGAGTTCTAGGTAAGGCCTCTTTTCTCAAGGCACAGGTAGGGGGAGTGGCCTAGTAAGAAGCAGTTAGCAATGCAGAGCACCAGGAAAGCACAGAGACAGGATACTGTCCCTAGCAACAAGTTCTACAGGAAAGCCCAGAGTAAAGGCTAGCAAGTGGCAACTAGATTGGATGACTGGGAAGTTCTTGTTGATCTTGTAAATAACAGAGGGCAGACCACAATAAACTAATGGATGAGTGTTAAGGAAATAAATATAGACTACTGTTTTGAGAAGCACTGCTGTTGTTAAAGGAAGAAGAAAGAAGAGATAGTCTGAAGGGAAGGGAAAGTTTCCTAAGAATCATTAGGTTTGAATATGTAGGCTAAAGAGGTGTCTGAAGACCAAAAAAAAATAAAAAAAATAAAAAAATAAAAAAATAAAAAAAAAAAGAAGAAGAAGAAGAAAGTAAAAGATAGAAAGGGAATATGAATAAAAAGAAAAATCACAAAAGAGGTAAAAAGGGGTAGGCTAAAGAAAACAAAAGGAATAGGCTTGGGTACAAGTCAGAATATTGTTTCTCTGAGGCAGTAGGGAAGGGAAAAAGAATGGCTAATGGTTGCTAGAAAATTTGATCATTCGCCACAGATAACCTTTGTCCTAAGTGAAATAGGTAGAAACTTGGAAGTTAGAGTGACAAGAGTGTTAGGCTTAAAAAAGAGGGATTCTAGATTGAAATAGCTGCTGTGGAGATTTGGAAAGACCATCAATTAAGAGGGGGAAAAAGGATAAGCATCATCAAGAGTCCAGCTATGGTTCATCAGTAATGGATCCAATCAGAGTCAGCTCTGGGATTTTCTCAGCTCTGGTCTAGACAGCTGAGCCAATCCAGGTCTGCGGAGTGCATACAACAGAGGTCAATTGGATAATTATAAAAATCTAAAGTGCTTGTAAAGACATAGTTGACCTATTCACCTAAAGTGTCTAGGCTCTGGGGTTAGAGAGGTGAGAAGTCTGTTCATAAAGACTGGATGAACTGGGAATCTGGGTACTGGAAATGCCAAGGAAGATAATAAACACATCAGGAGAATGGAAAGAGTAAAAAAGAAGAGGTAGGGGGGTTAAATTTACATAATACTATTTTTAGTATTTACTCACTATACTCTTTTCTATGATGTTTACTATTTAAATTTACTCACTGTACTATTTTCACGTTTGAATTTCAGATTTAAAGTGGATCAAGGGAAGCAGATGTGGCTCAAGCGATTGGACTCCCATCTACCATATGTGAGGTTCCGGGTTCATTTCCTGGGGCCTCCTGGTGAAGGCAAGCTGGCCTGTGTGGAGAGCTGGCTCATGCGGAGAGCTGGCATAACCAAAAGAGACAAAGAGGAGAGACAATGAGAGACACAACATATCAGGGAGCTGAGGTGGCTCAAGCAACTGAGTGCCTCCCTCCCACATTGGAGGTCCCAGGATTGGTTCCCAGTGCCTCCTAAAGAGAAGATGAGAAGAGAAGACAAGCAGACACAGAGTATACAGCAAGTGGGCACAGACAGCAGACATCGAATAGACACAGAGAACAAGACAGCGAGTACAAAAACAACAAGGGGCGGAGGGGGCCGGGAATAAATAAATCTTAAAAAAAAAATAAAAGTAAAAATAAAGTGGACCAAGTGAAATGGCTATTGTTGGGCCAATGGAGTGCACTAAAATTAAGGTGGGCACGGAGGCATGGGGCATTTTACAATCCTTTAGCACTTTAAATTGGCAAGGTCTTTTATTGCTGCAAAGCAACCACTCAAATACTAATTTCCAAGGTTATCATGTACATGAGTCTGTAAAGTACACCTTAGCTATTCTATCCATTGTTAAAGGAAATACAGAATATAAATGGGTAGTGAGAACTAAAATTTTTTTTCTCAAGCCTATTTTCAATTTCACTCAATTTCCAAATTTTTCACTAAACTCAAACTAATTTATTTGGGGACCCATAGTAAACTGATTTCCATTTTTTCTTTTTCTCAATTGTATATAATGAATCAATTGTGACATTTTTATTTAACGTCTACCTTTCCTACTGTAACATAAACACCAAGAGGGTAGGGACTGTGTCTGTCTCGTTCCCAACCACACCTGGCATAATTCCTAGCGCATACTAGGTTCTCAAAATATTTGTTGTTGTTAAAAATTTATAGACTGAATTTGAGCAACTTCTATTAGTTGCTTAATCCTATGCATTGCTTGCTGTATATTTAATAAGCTTTTAAAAGATGACTTTTATTGCCTCAGGGATGTCATCAAATTTTCTGAAAATTCTCTGTTTATATCATAGTGTCTGGCCAGAAAAATGAGTCAATTCTGGATGCTAGTTTAGATGTCAGCACCAGCAAATGTCTACATCATTCACATCACTGTCCTTGTGCCTTTCTTCAATTTAAGAGCCTGCCAATTAGTTCTTTTCAGTGCCTCACCACCGCCCTCTTCTGGTTACACATATCAGCATAGGCATAGAGACATCACTTTGAGCTGTGTATTTTTACTAATTAACCAAGACAAATGTGGTACTCTACAGAACACAAAAAAATGTCTGTTTCAAGACATATTAATGCACTAGGGAAATGGAAAGCTTTCATGAAACGTTAAAATAGTGATGCATGTTATTTATCTGACTAATAATCCCTTTGATTTCCACTTCTGTAAAATTCCATTCACATTTTTGAATTTCATTTAGAAAAAAATTCATTAATCCACTGTCTCGAAATCTGTGACATTTCAATTTAGCAGTAATGAAAATTACTTTTGTGCTCTCTACAGAGACTGGGTTTGCCAAGCAAATCAATATTTTCTATGACATTTCAGGGCACATTTAAACTGCTTGGAAGGAAAACAATATTAAACTATTAGGGCATTTTAGAATGGCAAAAAATATAAAGGAGATACTAGTAATTCAAAAGAACATGATCTGTTTATTAAATGCTCCACAATTTCTTCACTTGCAAATAATGCAATGGTTCTGAGCATGCACAGTGCATGACTCTAAGCCTCTGTTCATGCTATTCTCATCTCTTATTCTCACTACACATCCTATAGTCGGCAAACTCTAACTTTACCTCAGTCTCTCTTCTTACTGCCTGCCCCAGGCTCTCACCATCACCAGTTTGGACCATCAGCCTCCAGACCGGTCTCCTTGCCACCTGTCTCTTTCCCACACTCTATCCTTCACCCTTTGCTAGATAGCTTCTTAAAAAACAGAACTGTTTTTTTAGACTGTGTCTCCTTCTTATTTAACATTGCCTGCTGGCTTGCTGTTGCCTATAGATGCGATCCAAATTCCTGAACTTGGCGTGGAGGTCCCAATTCGCCTCACTCAGCACTACCTGTGACCCAGTGTAGCTTCTGCTCTTGTGAACTTGCCCTGCAGTGCTTTGTTCTTGACCTTGACTCTGGCAGTGCTTGGCACCAGTCTCTGTCATACATCGGTTTGCTTAACTGTGCCCCAATAAACTGTGGCACATGAGGTGGCTACAGTGTCTCCCTCATTCTCTTTCCCGTCTCCAGCACCTAGCACTCCAACCAGCACACAGTGGACGCTCAATGCAGGTGTGCGAATGAATGAAGGAATGAATGTTCCTCTTCCCATTTTTATCTAATGAAATCCTCAGCTCTCAAGTCTGGGATTATAATGCTGCCTCTCTCAATCCTCTTTTGCCTCTTGACTGGCAGAATTAATTGCTATCACAGCATTTTTCCATGTTATAGTCAGCTATATATGCCTCTGTCTTCTGTAATAGGTTATAAGTGCCAAAACCATGAACTTCGTTGGCAGAAAGTCTTGGGTTTGTAGCTTAGCTCCATCACTCTATCGGTGTTGCTTTCAGCAAGTAACTGGACCTCTCTGAAATGAATGCTAGTTTCCTCATCTCTGACTGGGGATAATACCACTTCCCCACAGAAGTGATGCAAAGATTCAATTAGAAAGAGAAAGTTTATGGCATGTATCTATCTTTTATTAAATGTTAGTATTGATCCCTTTTCCCTGGGGATATCTAATTTACCTCACTATACTCTATTTATAATACTAAAATACACATTGTAATTCTCCATTCTCACCTGGGGCTGTGGAAGGTGAGATAACACTTTTAACTAACATAAAAAAAAAAAGCAGAATATAAAATTGTCCTAAACTTTGATAGAAACTATGTTAAAAAAATAATTGAGGAATAATCAGAAGGAAATACACCAAAATGGTAAAAGTGTTTACCTCTAAGTGGTCCTTTTTTGTTATTTTCCCCTTCTTTTCATATTTTCTACAATGACTATGTATTACTATATAACTAGGGAAAAAACATAATTCAAAAGTTTCATTTGAAAACTTACACAAAACTTGTGTTCATAAGATTTTAATCCATTCCTGATTTAGAAAAACTTTCCAGTTAAGAAAATAAATAAAGAAACAAAGAGGAAAAGAGAAAAATCTATTTTTTGTTATAATAAGGAAATAAAGAGAACAAGGAATAATAATCTTTCCTCTTTATCTCTTGCATTACATCATAAATATTGTTGCATGCTTTCTATATGAAACATCCAAATAAGATAACAGAGGAAGCTCACTTTCCTGTACCCCAAACAGAAGTGGAGAATTACAATAGTATCATGACTGTCAGTCACCTTAGATACACAATGTGGAGAAATGTCAAGAGTTCTGGAGGGTAATAAATCCCTTTTGGTCTCCCCTTTCTTAAATAGGGAGAGGGGGTTTCAAATCTCTCCTTGGACTTTTGAAACAGTTCAACTGTAAAGGAGAGAAACTTCACAGTCACAGGTCTAAACTACCAGTGGTGTAATATCTGATAATTTTGTATTATGACTAATTTTATAAAAAGACTTTGCTGAAAAAAACCCTCTGGTTGTTATCTTTTTCCTTGAAGTTGTGAAACTTCATTCACTGACATTAAAAAAAAAAAAAAAAAAAAAGGTCGGATTTATTACTTTTGGAAACTGCTAGAAAGAGGGTATTCCTCTGGTTACTGTTCAAAAATTTCCCTTAAAGAGTTTTCAATAATAGTCACTACATTATCATGTGTTAAAATGACAATACATTACATTACAGTTTTCAAACATCCTGCAACCCTCTCAAGGGACAGTTGGTTATTCTCCTAAAGACCTAAACCACTGAGCCTGGTTAAACAGCTTCCTGCTCTTCATTGCCACTTTGGACCTTGCTTCCATCCTCCTTGCTTAATCCATCCACCCAATATCTATGAATTGCAGGTCCTTAGATTACATCGCCCACTTCCCCTCATTGTTGCTGTTATGTGCCAACTCCCAGGGCATTTTAGCACCTGGAACGTTGTCATTCTTTCCAAACTACTCCAGTCCTATTTGTGGAGAGTTCAATATAAATGCAGTAATCTAGAACTCTCATCCCTTGAAATCCTTTCTTACAAAGATCTCATCCTTCACTTAACCTCAGTCACACACTCCCATGGTCATACAGCCCAGACTTCACTATTACCAACAGCAGCTACTCTTCCACAATCTCAAATTCATTTACTCCATGCTCTGAACACTACCACCTATCTTGTCCCCCACAAGTCCCCCAAATCCAACAATCCTAAAATTCCACTGGCACCTCTGAACCATGGATCCAAACACCTGTTCGTGGAAGGTTCTCTCCCTGCTCCTTATCCAGCTTAATTTTCATGCTCAATTATGATAATCACCTGCTTGCATATACCCTTGACTCCCTTGTCCCTCTTGTTTTAATATTTATTTGGCAAAATCTCAAGTCTGGTTAAATCCACCTTATATACAGCTGAGCAATGCTGGAAAACATCCCCACACACATACACACATGCATCATCACAATACCTGGTTTCATTTTAAACTCCTGGCCATGAATGTCAACCCTATTGTTAATGCTACCAGACAATTACACTGCACTTCTCTGGTCCTTCATAGGTGACTACTTCATTTCTCTCTCTTCCTCCTCTATACTCATTCTCAGCAATCAGAAGAGGACTTCCTCAGAATCCCATCCCTCCTCTTCCAACCTAACAGCAGCTGCACCCCACACTCTGCCTTCCCATTTGCTCTGAACCACCCATGCTCTTATCTAAAGCCAATCACTCTCTTCATGAGCTAGATCCCTCTCCCTACTCACAAAGCCATTGCTGCAGCAGTTGTCTCTCACACATCATCAGCATGTTGCTCTCCACTGGCTCTTTTCTATCAGCCTTTTTTCTATCTTAGAAAGGTCTCTTGACCTCACTTTTATCATCAGCTATTCCTTTTTGCAGCAAAATTCCTTGAAAGAGCTATTTCTATTTGAGCCTTCAACCTGTCTCTTCCCATTCTTTCTTAAGCTCACATCAATCAGACATTTGCCCTACCACTCCACTAAAATTTTCTTTGTCAAAGTCACTGATAAATTCCACATTGCTAAATCCAATGGTCAATTCTCACTCCTCATCTTAGTTGACCTACCAGCAGCACATGGCATGATCCCTTCCTCCTATGTTGCCTTCCAGGGCACCACACTCTTAGTTTTCCTCTTACCTCACTGATGGCTCTTTCTCAGTCTTTTTGATTGGTTCTTCCTCTTCTACTAAAACTCTTAATGTTGGACTGTCCCAAGGCTCCATCTCTGGCCTTCTTCCCTTCTCCATCTAAACCCACTCTCTTTGTGATTTCATTCAGTTTATGACTTTAAATGCTGGTTTTAAATGACTTTAAATTTCTGTCTCTAGCCCAAACCCCTCTTTGAACTTTGGATGTATATACACAACTGTTTGCTTGACATCAGTCAGCACTTGGATTCCCATGTCCACAGTGAATTCCTGATCTGCCTCCGTTAATAATGACTCCAGCTTCTAAGAAAATGCAGTGAAAGGCCCACTCTTGGATGAGCTGTGAATTCAGAGGAGGCTGACTGGGAGAAGATGGGGCAATATGAAAGGTTATGACTTGTAGAAAGAACTTGGCCACGTGACAACTCTGGTTCCTTTCTACCCATCAGATTTTCATTTTGTGCATGTGCAGCTGCACAAAGTCTAAAAAGGCTTTTCCTCTGACAACTGTGACTTGAGGAAATAACTATATTGAGACACTGTGTGACTTCTGAAATCTGCCTATTGCATAATAACTAATGATTTTCTTTTCTTTCAGTTTGACTTCCTTTTCCATACACAGCGTCTAATGGCTTGCAAGTAAGTTAATAGCAGTCTACTGAATGCTTTAATGGAGAAGTTTCCAGGTTTCTGAGAACTGGAGCAGGAACAATTTAAGCCTAAGAGTTACAAAGTTTCTTTGTGCCATATTGTGTTATATTTTTAAGAATCTAAATTTTAAAAACTTTTGATTATTATAAAAGCAAAACTGAATGATTGTAGAAAATTTGGTGAAAAACAGATATAAAGAGAAAATAAAAATTATCCATGTTTCCTCTAAGAAATAAGCATGTAAATATTTTGATATTATTTCCATGCATAGCTATAATACTTAGAGTGAGGCTTCAAAAGTCCCAGTATTTAAAACAAAGTAGTCTATGTGTAACTATAATTGAGCAGTTTGTTTTTTACCACTAGATTGAGATGCCTAGGAGTATTCAGAAATGATTTAGCAAAATATTGTGACCACTGTGCATATTTTGGTGGAGTTTCCTTTTCTTTGAAGACCTATGATTAACTTAGAGATGGTTCCTGCATGTGTTATCTTCTGTTGTCCTTTCAGTTTTGCTTTAGAACTGAACATCCTTACCTCTCTGCCCTTCCCCAACATCCTACTTCATATAAATTAGTAACCCCAACAGCCGACCACCATCAATGAGTGTGGTCGACTTTCATCAAAACTTTTCTTAGGAAAAGACCCCTCATATCTTGATATGAGGCCAGGCATGGTGTAGTTAACAGCAGGATGGAGGAGACGGGTGAGGCCAGAAACTCCTCTGGAGTTGACTGTTCAAGTAAGAAAGGCACTTTAAAGGGAAAAGCCTCAGGTACTGGGGAAAGTGTGGTCTGCCACCAAGTCATTTCACTCAAAGGAGATGTAAACAGTTCTGGTAAATGCAAGGGTGGTTCAATAGAAGAAAATCAACAAATATAATATACCACATTAATAGAACAAAGGGAAAAAAAACACATCATCTCAATTAATGAAGAAAAGGCCTTTGACAAAATCCAGCACCACATCTTGATGAAAACATTTAGAAAACTAGGAATAGAAGGAAACTTTGTCAATATGATAAAGGGCATATATGAAAGACCCACATCATACTTAAAGGTAGAAGACTGAAAGCTTTCCCTCTAAGAACAGACAAGGATGTCCACTGTCACCAGTTATTCAACATTGTAGGAAGTCCTAGCTAGAGCAATTAGGCAAGAGAAAGAAATAAAGAGCATCCAAATTGGAGAGGAAGAAGTAAAACATAGCTGATTGAGTCCAATTTTTGCAAATGTTAGATGTGAGATGGCTGTGGGGTGTAGAATATAGATGGTTAATAGGCCTTTGGATATATAAGTCTAAAGAAGAACCACAGAGCCTTCAATATATTTGTGGAAGTAGGCAGAGAGTAGAATCTAACACATGAAATGGGCAAAGAAGGAGAATATAAAAGAAAGAGCAGCCAGCCAGAGATGTAGAAATTCAGAAATACATGGTGATATAGAAACCAAAGGACAGAATTTGGAGGAAAGGAGTTCGTGTCAAAATTGCAGAGAGAGAGAGAGAGAGAGAGAGAGAGAGAGATTAAACTTAAAAAGCAGGATTTGGCCCCTAGGAAGTCTCCAGTATATGAATGTAATTAGACTAAGGGCAGTGGTGGTGGCAAACACCAGATTGCTGAGGGTTAGAGAATAAGTGGGAGGTAGAGACATGGAGACAAGGAGTATAGACTGTGTGAGAGTCACATGTGGTTATGAGCCAAAGGAGGGGGGGGGATTTGTTTGTTTTTCTTAAGAGAAGCCTAGACGCGATTACTGACTGAAAGTAAGAAAAGAAAAGGAGGGAGAGAGTGTGGGAGAAAGAGAGAGAAAGGGCAGGAGGAAGGGGAAGAGGACAGAGGAGGAGGTGGAAGAGGAGGAGAAGGAGAAAAAGAGGGCAGAGAGGAGGGAGGAGGGAGGGGGTTGAGAGCAGAGTCTTCCTAAATAGGCAAAAGAGGACACTATGGGACTCCAGGTGTAAGGATTAATTCACTTTGGTTGGGAGAGAACAAGGCATCCTTTTTACTGAGACAGACAGGAAAGAGGCAGAGATGCTATAGATGCAATTAGGTTTTTAAGCAGAGAATCTGGGGGATTTGAAAGAAAGGGAGGAAGGAAGTTGATAGAGTTACCACTTATTTGCTGAGAGTGAGTTGAATGGTAGAACCAGGCAACTGAAAAGAATGATAACCTTTTTGAAGGGTCCCTGACAGAAGTGACCCAGGAAACTGACCATCAACATGTTAAAGAATCTCCAAGGGACACTGAGGGTTTGGCTAAGCTGAGGGTGCAACGATCCACATATTAGTAGGTGTTTCTCCAGAAGCATTTAGGCACCCAGATGTAGGTATACAATGGGCAATGGTTGGATTGAGAGTTGAGGTTTTGCTGAATAGACTGGGCAAAAGACATGGGGAAATAGTAAAAATGTAGTGGTACTAGCAATGGTAGTAGAAAAGTAATAGTGTTGGTGGCGGCGGTCATTATATTAGCTACCATTTTTTAAGCAGTTATGATTGTGCTTAATAATTGTGCTTAAGAACTACAGGAGATGTGGGAATAGGTAAGAGAGTAAGTGATGTATCTCAGGGAAGTGGACTGGGAGAAAAAGTATAGCAAATGGAGGTCTTGAGAGTGGGCTATAGATAGGAGAGATTAATAACAAAAGGATTTTTTTCAGAGGGTTGGGTGCTAGTAAACAAAATTTGAGAGCTAGAACATGTCTAAGTGATTACAAGCCCCAGAATATGAATCTGGCAGTAAGTGATTTAGGTGAGTGGAGAAGAAGTATATTGGAGTATAATTCCCTTCCCCCAAAAAATGCATTTACAAGTCAGGTGTCTAAGCCCTTGATGAACTTTCTGGTGAGAATATTTATTTTGGGATAAGGTGTTGAGAAGTTGTTTTAATGAATGGAAATATATTCAAAAAGTCTGACCCAAGAAGGCCCTGAAAAGATTTAGAAGGATGAGCACCTTCATCTTTTCTGAGTAAGGAGGCTGTATGGCTTAGAGTTAATGAGGTAAGAGTGTTTCTGACTGCTCCAGAGCTGCCTGGCAAGCTGTGCCTTTAGAAGCGGAAACCTAGTTCCTGATACCTGCCCACAGGTGTCTCTCGTCCATCCGGAAGGGAGAGCTTGCTGTGGCAGGGAATCTAGGCTCAAGGACTTCAAATGTTTCTTTGATATAAGTAACCTGGAACTTTTTGAAGTGTCCATCAAACCTGATTCATGAATATTTCAGGAGAGTTGCTGTTCACTTACAGTTTATTATCATTCATTTGGGGCATGATTCAAGGAGGAAATTTTTTAGGTAATAGTATAGTTATCTTAAAAAATTATGAACTGCACCAACTATCCTTTATTTTTAATTAGAGGTTGTTATTGTGAAAAGATAACCAAATAAAAGGAAACATGAGGAGGTTGTCAATTTTTTTTGTAGAAAAGAAAGAAAATTATGTACAGGCAAGGCTTGTGTTGGCAATTTTGTAGATTTTTTGGGTGCTTAGTAGACACTAATGGAGAATGGACTAACAGTAATTAGATGTACTGCAGTTAAGATTCTGAGCAGCGCTTCCTGGAAGAACAAAAGACAAAATGCACTCTGAGGTATAATAGGAGAATGTGTGATATGACAAAATTGAATATAAGTACAATATGTACAGACATAATTTAATGAATCCAGGTTATGTGAATCTACAAAAATAAGAAACTAGTTAGGCTATTCGTATCCATCAGGTAAGGTTTCCATTCTTTCCTCCCTCCTTTTTTTCTTTTCTTCAGAACTAAAGCATAAAGCAACTGCAACAAAAGCTATGGTTGATATTGAGGCAATCAACACAAGAAAACCCAACTAATGGTGTTTCAATTGGTACACATTTCCTTCTGTGTGTCCATGACTCTGCTGCACCTGTTTGCTTCCTAGCTCTGAGACTCACCCTCAGTTTCCGAAACACTTGCAACAGGATTTCCTTGAAAGGCAGAATTTTAGACCTCACTGCACCTTGACAGACCATTTAAGAACAAACATCTCACTTTGCAGCTCCCAGAGGAGCTGATTTACCCAGTTCATCAGCTGGTTAGTGGCAGAGCTACCTGTATAACTAATATCATCTATCAGACTGAAACATAGTGCACTCGCCTGGAGTTGTTTTTCTGGTGGTAAGGATAAGTGGCCGTGAGTCATCTGTGTTCCCTCACCTGGTCTCCCATGTGCAATCCAACCAACTAGGCACCTGTGTTTACTGCTTTTGCTTTTTTGTTTGTTTGTATTCTACACTGAGCAAGAAGACATAAATTCCAAAGAAACAAGCTCATGTGAAGGATTTATTCTAAAAAGTAATGTTCAAGATTGGTAAAGATTAAAATATTGTATATATGCCTTATATATGGAGGGTTTTTTCCTGTAGTGATCAATATAAACATAAAATAATCATGAAGAGTCCACTCTTAGGAGAGGAGAATGAAGTGGCAAGAGTGGGGTGGTGAGAGAGAATTTTGCTAACCTCTTATAGTTTTTTTTTTTATGAGTACATCTTATTTATTTTTAAAATTGTTTTGGGGTCAGATGTGGCTCAACTGGTTGGGCGTCCGTCTCCCATATGGAGGGACCCGGGTTCGATCCCTGGGACCTCCTGGTAAAAAAAAAAAAAAAAAAAAAAAAAAATTGTTTTAAATAGAGAAATGGTTACTTATGGAGTGAGCTCATATCTTTTAGAAATATTTTTAATAAGAAGAAAAGCAAAAGAAGAGACAGGGGGAGAGAGAAGATAGTCATAATATTCCTATATGAGTCAGGAGGGTACAAAATAACTAGAAAATTCCACTTTATAAGCATTTGGATTAATTTTATATCATCTCTTCTTTTCAAATAGCTGGTTATTTTTATGTCAAATAAAGAGAAGATAAAGATTTTTCTTCCAAAGACTACAGAGTTTTATTTACTATATAGAAAAATTGTTTTATTTAATGCATTAGTCTTCTCATAAAAGTAATATAAGAATATTTTACCATAATATAAGAAAATCATATTATATGAAAATACAGAAAAGGAAGAGGAAGAGACAATCTACCTCTATCAGACAACAACCAGCTTTAGAATATTTGTGAATTTATCTCTCTATATAAATTTTTTTACTTTATTTTGTACATTTAATAATTGAAAATATAAACAATTAAAAACTAAAAAGTAAACACAGATGAATAAATATATACATTTCTCAATTAAATGTAATGGATACATATAATTTTTTTTAATCAAACAATATGTTACACAATATATTTGTTTCATAGTAACGTATTCATACAGTATTTGTCCTTTTGTGTCTGGCTTGTTTTCCTCAACATAATGTCCTCCAGGTTCATCCATGTTGTCATATGCTTTACAACTTCATTTCTTCTTACAGCTACATAATATTCCATCATGTGACTAGACCACAGTTTATCCATTCGTCTGTTGATGGACACCTGGATTGTTTCCAACTTTTGGCAATGATGAATAATGTTGCTATGAACATCAGTGTGCAGATGATGTTCTTCTTTAGGAACTGCCAAACGGTCCTCCATAGTGGCTGTGCCATTCTGCATTCCCACAAAAAGTGAAAAAGTATTCCTATCTCTCCACATCCTCTCCAACACTTGTAGTTCTCTGTCTTTTTAATAGTGGCCTTCTGATATGTGTGAAATGATATCTCATTGTAGTTCTGATTTGCATTTCGCTAATCATGAGTGATGTTGAGCATTTCTTCATGTGTTTTTTTGCCATTTGTATTTCTTCTTCGGAGAAATGTCTATTCAAGTCTTTCACCCATTTTTTAATTGGGTTGTTTGTCTTTTTATTGTTGAGTTGTAACATCTCTTTATATATCCTGGATATTAAACCCTTATCGGATATGTGATTTCCAAATATTTTTTTCCCATTGAGTTGGCTGCCTTTTCATCCTTCTGACAAAGTTCTGTGAGGTGCAAAAGTATTTAATTTTGAGGAGGTCCCATTTATCTATTTTTTCTTTTGTTTCATGTGCTTTGGCTGTAAAGTCCAAGAAACCACGACCTACTACAAGGTCTTGAAGATGTTTCCCTACATTTTCTTCGAGTAGTTTTATGGTCCTGGCTTTTATATTTAGAACTTTGTTCCATTTTGAGTTGATTCTTATATAGGGGGTGAGATAGGGGTCCTCTTTCATTCTTTTGGTTATAGATATCCAGTTCTTCCAATACCATTTGTTGAAGAGACTGTTTTTTCCCATTAGCGTGGGCTTGGTGGGTTTGTCAAAGACCAGTTGACTGTATAGGTGAGGGTATATTTCTGGGTTCTCAATTTTATTCCACTGATTGATGTGTCTTTTTTTATGCCAGTACCATGATGTTTTGACCACTGTAGCTTGTAATATGTTTCAAGGTCAGGCAGTGAAATTCCTCCCATGTTGCTCTTCTTTTTTAGAATGCCTTTGGCTATTCGGGTACACTTACCCTTCCAGATGAATTTGGTAATTGCCTTCTCTAATTCTGTAAAGTAAACTGTTGGGACTTTGATTGGTATTTCATTGAATCTATAAAGCAGTTTGGGCAAGATTGACATCTTCACGATATTTATTCTTCCAATCCATGAACACGGAATGTCTTTCCATTTGTTTAGGTCTTTTAAAAATTCTTTTAGCATTGTTTTGTAGTTTTCTGCATATAGGTCCTGTACTTCTTTGGTTAAATTAACTCCTGGGTATTTGAGTCTTTTTGTTGCTATTGAAAATGGAATTTTCTCCCTGATTTCCTCCTCAGGTTTTTCAGTACTAGGGTACAAAAACATTACTGATTTTTGCGTGTTGATCTTGTATCCTGCCACTTTGCTGAACTCATTTATTAGTTCAAGTAGCTTTGTTGTGAATACTTCAGGATTTTCTAAGTACAGGATCATGTCATCCGCAAACAGTGAGAGTTTTACTTCCTCTTTTCCTAATTGGACGCCTTCAATTTTTTTTTTTTCTTGTCTAATTGCCCTAGCTAGAACTTCTAGTACAATGTTGAATAACAATGGTGACAGTGGGCATCCTTGTCTTGTTCCCAATCTTAGAGGGAAAGCTTTCAACATTTCCCCATTGAGTATGATGTTGGCTGTGGGTTTTTCATATATGCCTTTTATCATATTGATGAATTTTCCTTTTATTCCTATCTTTTGAAGTGTTTTTATCAAAAAAGGATGCTGGATTTTGTCAAATACATTTTCTGCATCTATTGAGATGATCGTGTGGTTGTTTTCCCTTCAATTTGTTAATGTGGTGTATTACATTGATTGATTTTCTTATGTTGAACCAGCCTTGCATACCAGGAATAAATCCCACTTGATCGTGATGTATAAGTCTTCTGATATGCCGTTGGATTTGATTTGCAAGAATTTTGTTGAGAATTTTTGCATTTATGTTCATTAGAAAGATTGGTGTAATTTTCTTTTCTTGTAGAATCTTTATCTGGCTTTGGTATTAGGGTGATGTTGGCTTCATAAAATGTGTTGGGTAATTTTCCCTCCTCTTCAAGTTTTTGGGAGTTTAAACAGGATTGGTGTTAATTCTTTTAAAAATGTTTGGTAGAATTCACTTGTGAAGCCATCTGGTCCTGGACTTTTCTTTGCTGGGAGATTTTTCATGATGGATTCAATCTCCTTAAATGTGATTGGTTTGTTAAGTTCTTGTATTTCTTGTAGCATCAGTGTAGGTTGGTTGTGCATTTCTAGAAATTTGTCCATTTCATCTAGGTTGTCTAGTTTTTTGGCATATAGTTTCTCATAATATCCTCTTATGATTCTTTTTATTTCTGTAGGGTCATTTGTAACTTCCCCCCTTTCATTTCTGATTGTATTTATTTGCATCTTCTCTCTTTTTTCTTTGTTAATCTAGCTAGGGGTTTGTCAATTTTATTGGTCTTCTCAAAGAACCAGCTTTTGGTTTTGTTGATTTTCTCTATTGTTTTTCTGTTCTCATTTTCATTTATTTCTGCTCTAATCTTTATTATTTTTTTCCTTCTGCTTGCTTTGGGATTGGTTTGCTGTTCTTTTTCTAGTTTCTCTAGTTGTTCAGTTAAATCTTTGAGTTTAGCTCTTTCTTGTTTTCTTGTTTCCCTCTTAAGACTGCCTTCGCTGTATCCCATAAGTTTTGATATGTTGTGTTCTCATTTTCATTTGTCTCAATATATTTACTGATTTCACTTGCAATTTCTTCTTTGAC
>JAKSZT010053767.1:8969242-9079863 GCA_026826555.1 Tolypeutes matacus | reverse complement strand
TTTGTCTCAATATATTTACTGATTTCACTTGCAATTTCTTCTTTGACTCACCAATTATTTAGGAGTGTGTTGTTCAGTCTCCACACATTTGCAAATTTACTTTTTTCATCTCTATTATTGATTTCTAGTTTCATTCCATTATGATCTGAGAAGGTGCTTTGTATAATTTCAATCTTTTTATATTTATTGAGAGCTTCATTGTGACCTAACATGTGGTCTATCCTGGAGAAATATCCATGGGAACTTGAGAAGAATCTATAACCCACTGAGTTTGGATGCAGTGTTCTGTATATGTCTGTTAGGTCTAACTTGATTATCATATTGTTCAAGTTCTCTGTTTCCTTGTTGACCTTCTGTCTAGTTGTTCTATCTAATGATGTGAGTGGGGTGTTGAAGTCTCCAACGATTATTGTAGAAATGTCTGTTTCTCCCTTCAGTTTTGCCAGAGTTTGTCTCATATATTTTGGGGCACCCTGGTTAGGTGCTTAGATATTTATGACTGTTATATCTTCCAGGTGGATCATCCCTTTTATTAATATATAATGGCCTTCTGTATCTCTTATAATTTTTTTGCATTTGAAGTCTGTTTTGTCTGATATTAGTATAGCTACCTCTGCTCTTTTCTGGTTACTATTCGGGTGGAGTATCTTTTTCCAACCTTTCACTTTCAGCCGGTTTGTATCCCTGGGTCTGAGGTAGGTTTCTTGTAAGCAGCATATGGATGGTTCATGTTTTTTTATCCATTCTATCAGCCTGTATCTTTTGATTGGGGAGTTTAATCCATTCAGTCAATGATATTACTGTAAATGCACTATTTACTTCCTCAATTTTATTCTTTGGTTTTCATATGTCATCTTGTTTTGTCTCTCTTTTGGTTATCCTTTCTGCTATTCTTTCTTCTATACTCTCCTCCAAGCCTCTCTCTCCTGTCTTTTTCTTTCAGGTTCTAAGGCTTCCTTTAATATTTCCTGCAAAGGTGGATTCTTTTTTGCAAACTCTCTTAGTTTCTGTTTGTTTGTGAATATTTTATACTCACATTCATATTTGAAGGACAGTTTTGCTGGATAAAGAATTCTCGGCTGGCAGTTTTTCTCTTTCAGTTTCCTAATTGTATCATACCACTGTCTTCTTGCCTCCATGGTTTCTGAAGAGAAATCTGCACTAAGTCTTGCTGGACGTCCCTTGTACATGATTGTTTGCTTCTCTCTTGCTGCTCTGAGAATTTTCTCTTTATCTTTGACATTTGACATTCTGAGTAGTTTGTGTCTTGGCATAGGTCTATTTGGATTTATTCTGATTGGGGTATGGTGTGCTTCTTGGACATGTAAGTTCATTTCTTTTGTAAGAGTTAGGAAATTTTCAGCTATTATTTCCTCAAATACTCTTTCTGCCCCTTTTTCTTCTCCTCCCCTTTTGGAACTCCCATGACACATATGTTGTTGTGTTTTGTCTTGTCATTCAACTCTCTGAGCCCCTGCTCAATTTTTTCCGTTCTTTTCTCTCTCTGTTCTTTTCTCTCTTCAATTTTAGCTGTTCTGTCTTCAGTATCACTTATTCTTTCTTCTATCATTTCAAGTCTGCTGTTGTATGCCTCAGATGTGTTTTTGACCTCACCTACTATGTCTTTCATTCCCATGAACTCCGTTACTTTTCTGTTCAGGATTTCAAATTCTTCCTTGCGTTCTCTCAATGTCTTCATAATGTCATTTATCTCTTTAACTATATTGTCTTTCATCTCATTAATTTGATTTTGGAAATTTTTGCTCATCTCGCTGATTAGTTCTCTCCAATTCTGCATCTCTTCTGGGACTTTGATGTATTCCTTTTCTTGGGCCATGTCTTCTATTTTCTTAGTATGGCTCGTAATTTTTTGCTGGTGTTTAGGCATCTGGTTAGGATGTCATTTACTCAGATACCCAATCTCTTTCTCTTTTATAGGGATTTAGTGGCAGGAGGCAGTGAGTTACCACAGCTCTTTGATTTTTGGCTCGACCTGGATTGTTAGGATTGTCCTGCTGGTTGCTCAAAACTGGTCACTGGACCCAGTAATTGGTTGTAGAGTCACTTCCTAGAGCCTTGGGCAGGGAGACTACAGAGGCCAGGAAAAGCCTCTCCTACTTATTTTTAATTTTCTTATGTGCACTTCCTTGGTATGCCAGGAGATGGCATTCTTTTGGCAGCTCTCAATTCAATGCCTTGTGGGAGTGTATTTGTTGTGACACAGACCAGATCAATGAGATAGAGCTTCCTGTCTGGAGGCTAAAAGCCTTGTAAATCAAACTTTCTGAGACAGTTCTCCATTCTTCTCTGACAGCGCCCTCCCTTTTCCCAGCTAGGAAATATTTCCACTCCTCTCTGAGTCCTCAACAATCAGTTCCTGTTAGTAGAGGAGGAGATTGGGAGGTTTGTATATCTTTAGTCCCTTGCAGGCTCCAAGGCAAACAATGGTGCAGCCCCACCCCGCCTGGAAGAGCTCTCGGACATGGCAGACCAAACCTGCAAGTCAAAAGCCGAGTCAGCCCCAGGCTCTCTCTCCCTTCTTCTCTGGAGTCCTCAAAAATTGGTCCAGGCTAGAAGAGAGGGAGATTGCCAGGGTCAGATTTCTCCAGTCCTTCGTATGCTCCCAGGGCAAACCACCGTGTGGAAGGGTCCGTGAGGCTCCACAGCCCAAATTTGTGGGTCAGAACCTGAGTCAGCCTTAGGCTGTGTCCCTCTCTCTCCCTTTTCCTGGAGTGGTAGATCCCTGGAGCCCCCTTTGTCTGTAGTCGCAGGCCCAGAGGCCCGAGAATTCTAAAGAGTGTAGGGGAGGGTGCCGGCAGCAGCAGCCAGTGCTGGTTCCAACTCATGGTTCTGTTGTGGTGATTTCCCTCTTTTGTCCCTCTCTGCTCTGGATGGTGTGCATCCTTCACCTGCTGTTCTAAACCCTAGAAGATCTTTTTCGGGGCTGTTTCAGCCAGTCTTCTAGCTATTTTTCTGGAGAAGAGATTCCCGTGTCTTACTAGTCTGCCATCTTCTCGGAAGTCCTCAATAATGTATTAAACTTTTAATTGGCATTAGTCAACACCAATAGTTTGCATTATTAGAAGCAAAGTAGCTCACTGACCCAGATGATAGTAGAAAAAAACTCTACTTGTCTCTATATGCATGTTTTAAACCTAGTTTGTGCAAATCCAAACTTCTTAACTGCAGGTCTCAAAAGTAGAGGCACCAGCAGAAGATGCTGAAGAAAAAGGTGAATAATCCCTAATTTTCTTTATGGAAAGGGTTCTGGGCTCCCTAAAATTTCCAAGGTGCGGGGTGAAGGGACGGGGATTACGTTAGGTAATGCAGACAAAAGGAGAAGTGAGTCCGTTGATGCCGCCTAGGGAGATGCCGGCGCCACCTATCTCTGTACCTTTTTATGTCTGTTTATTTTAAATAGTTGTAAACATACTCCTTCATTGATCCCAAATCTGTTTTTCACTTAGCATTTTCCATGTTGGTACTATTCTTCATCTTATTATGTCTTATGGGTATAGTGTAATTTGTTGAACCTTTCCCCTTTGTTAGTATGCTTGTAATTCTTTGTTATTATAAATACCTTTATGATGAATGTCTTTGTGAAATTCTCCATATTTAGAATTACTTCCTCCTTAGGATTCTCAGAAATGACATTCCTGAGCCTGGCCATTTTTATGGCTCTTGATACAATATCATGGCCCCAGCCCTGGATGACATTTAAGCCATTTAAGCCCAACAGCTCAGAGATATCTGTGCTTAGGAAACAGGCAGAATGGAGCTGTAACACTCACTGCGGGACAATTCTCCCTTTCTGTGATTCATATTTCAAAAATGTTCTACATGCCTTCAACTTTGTGACAGTTCATGAAGAAATGTGAAGTACTGCAGGTCTGGTAAAAATTTGATCATGTATTTATCAAATATCTTAACATCTATAATTAGGAAATTCAATAGATGGTATTACCAATGGAGCACTGTAAAGGGATCAATAAAGTTCAAAGCTACTGCATTGGTTCAGAAAATATCCAATTCTCAAATATTTTAGTTCAGCACATCCTAAGCTTTCAGCATTTAATGCTGCCTTCACAATTTTTACCATATCTGCACATTGCCTATTACATTAATTTAATCTTTTCCTTAAAATCAACAGTAAATTGGCCTCATTCATTTTTACTTGTCATCTTCCTAAGCAATGATATCCAGGAAATCATAGGTTTCATGGGCTAATCACATACTTAATTTACATTAAAATAGGCACACAATTTTTGTGCCACTTAAAATCAGTGATATGTATACACCATACTTTGGGGAAATTGTATTAATGTGTAACTGATATTTAAGCAACAATCATTTCTTTCTGTCCTTCAGATATGGAAGAATGGTAGACAGCTCCATATAATAGTCTTACTTTTAAATCTCTAAGCCACAGAACCCTATAAAAAAGTAATTTACAGCATCCTGCAAATAGATGTCACTGTCGATAACAAGTAGCAAAGACTGCCCCAGAGAGAGGCATCAAGTACAATAACAAAAATATGAAATGAGTTTATACGAAAAGTTTGAATGCACATTCTTGTATTCTTCAACCCACAGACACTTACAATTTGAGGGGAAAAAAAAGCATTTACAATGAACGTTTTATGGCTGAAAGCTGTCATTCTCTGGAACAGATTAAAGGACACTAAAAACAGTGCATATGCTTTATTCAGGGTAAAGGGCTCAATTATATTCTTTTGAAACAGGAGTAGCCATGGAATTCAAGAAACATCTTGAAATGTACATATTTATTCTTAAGGAAAATTCCAGGTTCTACACTCACACCTAGATCACATAGCTCTTATTTTCAAGTTTAGGAGGTATTGTTACAACTTAACACAGTAGGCACGCTCATCACACAGTATTATTTTACACAAGATTTTATAATGTCCACATTATTTATATATAGCTTTTCTTAAAATTTTTAAAGCCATTTAAAATTTTTCAATTAGATATTGGCTTCATATTCATGCAGATAGAAAACGTTATAAAAATCTGTTGTCTTTTGGGGGAAGAATTTGGAAGATTCATGTCAGACTCAAAAGATTTCTGAAGAAAGGAAGTTATTTTTAGAATAATTTGAAGAATTGCTTTTCTTGAGGTTGCAAATGGACAGGATTGGGAAAAAAGGGTGGGAAAACAGATGTCAATTATTTTGGTCAGTAGACATAAAGACTTGATTTGGCATTTGCTTAGTTCTGGAGTGTCTTCCCAGTGGTAAATTAACCTACACTCACCCCTACCCAAAGTCACACACACCATACAAGCTTGTAATTTACTGACACATCACCCAGACTTGGGGCACACAATCCTGTGGTACAATTAGTAATACAATCATATTCGAGGGGAAGGAGGAACAAGAAGAAATGGAAGGATGTGGAGACAATGCTACAGCAACAGTGATTTTATGTCAGGAATTTAAAATGTCTTTTCCAATGTGGTATCAGCTAAACAAAAGTTTTTAAATAGTGTCTTTCCAAAGTAATCTAGAACCCTAATTTCAAATATTAAAATTTCTTAATGAAAGGACTCTTTTGAATAGAAACAAAAAGAAATTTAATTTTTTTAGCTTTCACTCTTCATACTGCTTCTCCACACCCAGAATTCCTGTCAGCCCTTCCCTGTGTTCTTCAGTCTTATCTTTCAGTATCCTGGCAAAACTATTGGACCATCATAAAAATTGTAGTTTCTATTACCACTACATAGGTACTCCAGGCAAAAGTCCCAGGGTTAATTTTTCAAATAGGTAATCCTAACTCCATTAATGCTTTAATCAAATATCTCGATTCAGTGACAAATAACGCCAGATGTTCACTAGCAGGTCTAGCAAACTCCGTGACATAAAGACTTTGTTACTGAAAGCTTATTTCTAAAAGGGTTAATTTTCTCCTCTTATGTTAATCCAGCTTTCCTAAGGTAGCCCTCCCCTTCCCAGTGCCCTTTCCGTGGAGTTTTTAGGAGTGCAAATGTTCTTAGAGCGCTAAAGTTATTTAAATGTAGAGACGATCAGGAAATGGAAACAGGGTCAACAATGTCACAGTAACTTACAATTAAAAAAAACAAAAAGTCCTCATACATTATGCCATCTTTCGTAGCCACAATTCACTAAAATTTGTCATTTAAAGGCTGATACTCACATTTATCTTGAAGAAGAGGAAAAACACATTAAGACCAGTTAATCTAACACTGAAAAAAAAAGTTAATTCTGGCACAACCTTCCTGTAATATACTGTTTCTCATAAACAGCCTCAGTTTCAGGAAGTAGGAATTTGAATAAAAACAAAGTTCGCTGCTGTGTCGGAATATGGTTGTGTAACTCAACTCCTGGCTTTCAGCAGTTTTGCACCACAAGGCACGCCCCTTTAAGAATTGCTTCCTTGAAAAGCATTCTGGGATTTGTATTACTACAGAAAATTTTCTTTTCTAATGAAAGTGCAAGAAAACTTTATATTTGCACTGTTAGAATGGAGAGTCTCCTGAAAGCCAAGCAAAGAAAATGTCAATAAGAAACAATGAACATGGCAGAGCTTTATATTGCCAAAAGACAACCTCATGGAAAGGCTCCATTCAGCATTCTGAGAATTAGAGCACATATTTATTACCAGGTTTACTTGAATTGAAAAATGAAGTTAGAATTTTTCTAGTAGAAGTCTTGATTAGGGTGATGAGTTTGACAGTGAGGATTGTCTAGTCGAATTACATGGTAAACATTTTCCTAAATTGAATAATCCAAATCTGCAGCTCCAAATTTTGACAAATGTCAAAAGTACATGAAAATATTTGTAAATGTTTATGAAAATAAGTCTTACTGGAAAAGTTACTGAAGTAACAGTATTTTAATTTTCTCAATCCTTTCTGAACTTTCTGTGTTAAGGTCAGGGGTTCTTAACCAGGGGTCTGTGGAAAGATTTCAGAGGGTCTGTGAGCTTGAATTGAAAATTTAAAAATAACATTATTCTTGTGGGGATGTGTTGGTACGGGTACGGGTATGATATATTTATTAAATAATACACAGTAGAGTGTGGACTTGGTGTGATTTTTATTTTGATGTATAGTGTTCTGCGTACAATGAATAACTGCCTGCAAAAAGGTTGGTAAGGATGGCAGAGATGGTTTTATGACATCATGGGAAAACTTAAATTTCTAAATGTGTGCCAAAAATGACTGTTTGAACAGATGTTGAACCATGTTAGGTTATCAGTTATTGAAATTATGGGAAAATTGTAATATGTAATTTTGAATAAACCTAAAATTTAATTTAAAGACATCCTATATTAATTGTCATAAAACTATCTACTGCTACATTCTGAGAATGGGTCTGTGGTTTCCACCTGACTGGCAAAAGGGTCTGTGGAATGAAAAAAAGTTAAGAACCCCTGCTCTAGGTAGAAGAGTAACAGGTTTCATCAATAGTAATTTGACAAGCCTTGGTAAATGTTTTTGGTATAGTTCCCAGAAACTGAGAAAATGAATGACTCTAATAACTGGGTAACAAATCCTTTGGCAAGTTGAATGGCTTCCAACTCTTGGCTTCACAACAGAATAAAAGGAGAAAGTAATCAAGTGGTTAGGAGTTAGATCACCAAAAAATTTTTTTATTATAGATCATATGTAATTCTTAGAATATCACCTTAGAAGAAGTCCACTTAAACAAATGGCATTACTATAACAAAATTCCTTCTATCTCTATCTATTTATTTATTTGAACCTGGTTTCTCTCCATTCTATGTATAATTTTTAAATAGAATTTTTGTGGAATGTTGTTTTATTCCAGCTATAAGTTATATTTATTCATGAACTAATTTTTTAACCCCCCTTACATCTCTTTGAGAAATGCATTTTCAATATAATTTTATTCTTGTTAATGGTTATTCATCAAAAGATATAATTTATTTTTGTCTTTTTAATCAATTATGAACTAGTAATATTTGTAGTGTATGAGTCAATCATTAAAAAGTTGAATAGTTAAGAGTCTATGGTCAGAGGAAATTAAAATGTTTGATTTCAATATATACATATTTTTCTTGTAAAGAAATATAAAATTTTCAAGCATAAGACTATTTTACATTAGGAGAAAATTCTGTGGGCGAAGTGGAATGGCAATAGAAGTTTAGGTGAATAAAGGAATAATACAAAAGTTTTAATTGTTAAAGAAGAATTTACATGTGTATTTAAATGGATGATAGGGGTGTCAAATCATTAGGCTATACGATTTTCATTGGATAATAATGTAAGAATTTTGTTTACTAAACATCAGAACTTAAATTTTGTGCAATTATTTAAAGTCATGATAAAAAATTAATATTAACTTAAAATATGTGAGACTATTGTTTTGCAAAATTCTACTTGGGAGTACATGAGTAAACGTTACAAATTCAGTGTTTTGAGGGAAAGGCTCAACGTAGAGCCAAAAAGAGGGCATTGGATAATTGGGAATAGAGAGAGGAGAAAGAGTGCTGATTGTACAGGTATCTTAGTTTGCCAGAGCTGCTATGACAAATACCACAGAATGGGTTGGCTTAAACAACAGGAAGTTAATATATCATAATTTGAAAGTTAGAAGTCTAAAATCAAGATGTCGGTAAGGCCATGCTTTCTCCCAGAATAGGTAGTGCTGTGATGGATGGCAGTCGTCCACCACATGGAGATCTCTCTTTTCTTTCTGGCCTCTTCCAACTTCTGGCTTCTTCCTGTGACTTCTCTGCTGTACTGTACCAGAATTTCCTCTCTTTATAAGCCTCCAGTCATTTAGACTAGGACCCCACCCCCACCCCCCAACCCCCCGATTTCAATTTGGCCACAACTTAACAAATAACAACATTCGAAAGATCCTGTTTACAAACGGGTTCATACCCACAGGAATGTGGGTTAAATTTGAACGTGTGTTTTATGTGGGATAAGATTCAATCCTCATGGCAGTTCCTAAAGAAGTTGCATATAGACTTGTCATGTAACCATGCCGTACCAGTACTGGGTATATACCCAGAAGAACTGAGAGCAGTGACATGAACAGACATCTGCACAACAATGTTTATAGCAACATTATTCATGATTGCCAAAAGTTGGAAACAACCCAGGTGTCCACCAACTGATGAATGGATAAACAAACTGTGGTCTATTCACATGATAGAATGTTATGCAACTGTAAGAAGAAATGAAGTTGTAAAGTATATGACAACATGAATGAATCTGGAGGACATTATGTTGAGCAAAGCAAGCCAGACACAAAAGGACAAATACTGTATGATTGCATTACTATGAACCAAATATATTGTATAACATTGTTTGATTTTTTAAAAATTATATATATCCAGTACATTTAATTGAGAAATAAATGTATTTATTCATCAAAAAAAAAAAAAAGATTCAATCCTCAGCAGGAGGGAACTAATAAAGATACATATATCTTATCTTCCCTATAGTATGAATAATAGTTGAGTCTGTCTCAGATAAGGACTCTTGGAAGAATCCTCATAGCCATCAAAACACATAGAAAAAATGTCTCATTTATATTCACAATGATGAACTTTAGAAAGATTTCAAGGATAAGAAACCTTTGAGATGGAAATCTAATAGCAGAAGCATCATGTATTATAAGAGCTTGAGATGTACACCTATGAAGAAAGTATATTATGACACACTTAGAAAAATTGGTCACACTGTGATATTCATTTTTATTTTCTAATTATCTTCAGCATAAAAAGCCAAAACAAGCTGATATCATCCAATCAAATGACATTTTTAGAACATCAATTTTGCACCAAGTTCTACAATGGTGTTAAAGACTGAATACATAAGCAATACCCTCAAGTTAATCACAGTGATAGATGAGTTATGGAGGTGTAGCTAGAACTTAGCTGGAACAAAGAGGCAGGAGTTGATTCATAATGTGAAAGCTTTGTGAGTCTGTACTTTTATATTGAAGGCACTGGGTAATCATAGAAAAATTTAAGGAATGTAATAATAAAATCAGATAACTGTGTTAGAAAGAGCACTGATTGTAGGGGAAGGTTGGAGTATGGAGCAAGGTTTATACTAGGGAGGAATCATGATGATGGATGGATTAGAAAACTAGACTGGGATTAAGAAAATGAGTTAGAATACTACTACAATATTCTAGATAGAAGTGCTTTCTGGCCCTCATTAATGAGAGTAATAGTGGAAATAAAAAGTAGAAAGAAATATTTAGGAAATAGATTGACAGGTCTGGGTAGGAGGTGCACATCTAGGGGTCAATGACTTAGAGACAGTCAAAAAAAAACTCTGACTGTGGTTAGAGGTTACCCAGGGAGAACATACAAGATGAAAAGAATGTCACAAAGAGGAAAATGGGTAACAACAATATTTATGTAGGAAAAGAGGGGTCTGCAAACGAGATAAGAATAGAATGCTGAGTGGTAAGTGGAATACCAAGACAATATAATGTTCTAAAATATCATTTTAGATGCATGCATGCATGAGATTAGCTGCATAACTTGCTGACCCCCTGGAAAATAAAAATGTGAGGCCCCGTTTTAAAAAAATTAAGAATTTCAAGAAGGTGACAGCAGAGCCAAGCATAGGCCCATTGAGTGCAGGGCCCTGTGATCCTGCACAGGCCCACACCCATGAAGCTGGCCCTGCTTAAAAGACAAGTAAGTAGGGAATGAGGGAGTGGGTAAATGACAGTTTTAAGGAAATAGCAAAGGTTAAAGGTGCTAAATGATGCATAGACATTGTTTTCCTAGCTGCCAAAACAAATACCTTGTAATAGATTGGCTTGCACAATGGAAATTTATTGTCTCATAGTTTTGAGACAAAGAGAAGTCCAAAATCAAGGTGTCATCAAGGCAGCACTTTCTCCCAGAAGATGGTGGCATTCTAGGGCTGGCTGCCAACGATCTTTGGTCCTTGGTTTTTCTGTCACAAGGTAATGCACATGGCGGGCTCTCCTGGTTTCTCTTTTCCCTTCTGGGTTCTACTGACTCTTAGCTTCTGGTTTTTCCCTATGGCTTTCTCTCTTTGTGCCTGAATTTCATTTTGCTCATAAAGTACTCCAGTAATAGGATTAAGACCTATCCTGATTGAGGTGGACCACACCTTAACTGAAGTTACCTCATCAAAAGTCCCTGTTGGGAAGTGGAAGTGGCTCAAGCAATCGAGTTCCTGCCTACCACATGGGAGGTACCGGGTTCAGCTCCTGGTGCCTCCTGGAGAAGAAGAGCAATACAGCGAGCTAGCACGATGGGCTGGCATGGCGAGCTGACCCAACAAGATGACTCAACAAGAGACACAAACACAAGGAGGGAGACAACAAAACAGGGAGCAGAAGTAGCTCAAGCGATTGAGCACCTCTCTACCACATGAGAAGTCCCAGGTTCGGCTCTCATTGCTTCCTAAAAAGAGGACGAGCAGACACAGAAAGCACACAGCGAATGGACACAGAAGGCAGACAGCGAGTGCAAATAACGAGGGGGGGAATAAATTTAAAAAAAAAAACAACAAAAAACAGCAAGCGCAAACAACAAGGGAGGAGGAATAATTTTTTTTTTAAAGTTCCTAATAAAATAAACAAGTAGATAATATTTTGTGAGGGGATCATATTCCTGCTGAAGGTCTTTCAGTGTTGGAATAATATGAACTCAAGACCACCTTAACCCTTTAATTATACAATCAATTATGTAATAAATTCGATGCCCACAAATAGCAAGGAATAGTAATTTGTGTGTGTGTGGAGATAATGGTCAGAATGCCATTCCAGAAACTTCTCAGAATTATGTCCTTATCTGACAGAATAATGATGTAAACTTAAAGACAGAACCAAAGATAAAAGACAGAACTTATTTCAAGCATAGCATTTCTTCAAGGCAGTATTTTCTATTTTGTTTTGTGAGGAAAGGATATCATTGTGCTAGAAGTTAAATAATTTATGTATTCTGATCCCTCATAAATAGTAATAAATATATTAATTAGGATGCTAGTAACTCATTGAATTTTAAATATTAATGGAGAAGCACTAACAAAACAAGTATGACTAGTTTTTTTTCTTTCTGTTAACACTGACAAGGAGCTTGTTGGGAGCAAGTTTAGATTCAGCAAACGAAAATTAACTTACATGGTTTGGTGGCATATAGGACAGTAGAAATAATGCAGTCCCCAGAATTGGCCCTTCTTTTTCCTGTTTGCACAACCTCTGGCTCTCATAATGGGTGACTGCAAACTTTAGGGCCAGGATCCATTGGAAACCTTCAGCATATACTGGGATCTTCTTACAAAAGTAACTATTTTAGTTTTTCTATTGTGTAACAAATTACCATTTTAACAGCTTGAAAAAATGACAGCAAATGGCACCCATTTACTGTCTCAAGAATTTTGTAGGTCAGAAGTCTGGGCACATTATAACTGGATTCTTGCTCAGGGTCTCACAAGGTCGCAGTCAGTGTATCAGTCTTGCTGCAGTTCTTATCTGAGGCTCAGGGTGGACTTCCAGGCTCATTAGGTTGTTGGCAGAATTCTGTTCCTTGCTGTTGCTAGGACTGAGGTTCTCGTTTTCTTGCTAGCTGTCATCCAGGGCTCTGTCATGTTTGTTTAGTAATTTTTTTTTAATTTAAAATAATTTTTTACTTACAGAAACGTTGCAAGAATATTATAGAGCTCCCATTTATCTTCCACCAAGTTTCCCTTAATGTTAACATCTTACTTTACCACGACACATTTGTTGAAACTAAGATAATAACTTTGGTACAATACTATTAACTAAACTATAGACTTTATTCAGATGTTTTCCTAATATAGTTTTTCAATTCCAGGATCCAATCCAGGATTCCACATTGATTTTGTCATGTCTCCATTGTCTCCACCAATCTGTGACAATCCTCTGTCTTTTCTTATCTTTCATGACCTTGACACTTTTGAAGAGTCTGCTCATTATATTGTAGACTGTCCCTCAATTTTGGTTTCTCTGATATTTTCCCATGATAGACTGAAGTTGTGCATTTTTGGCAAGAATACTACTGAAGTGATGTGTCCTTCACAATGTATCATATCAGGAGGTACATGACATCAATATGGTGATGCTAAGCTTGATCACTCGGTTAGGGCTACATCTGCTGTAAACTTATTATTTTTCTTTTGGTAATCAATAAATATTTGGTGAGAGCTACTTTAACCCTATATAAATACCCTGTTTCTCCTCCAACTTTTGCCTTCAAATTTTTGCATACATTGGTGGATCTTACCTGAAACACACTGGTGATTTTCTATTTCCTTAATACTTTCTATACCTATTGATTGGAATTCTTCTGTGAAGAAAAGCTGTCCCTTCCTTTTTTTTAGACCCACTGAGGAACTGGAGAAGACTTTAGAATGTTTAGAGACTTTACCTCAGTCACTTTTAAGAGCTCACCAAATTAGGTCCTTACCCCTCCTGCCCACCCACCCCAATCTCCCTTTGATTAATTCAAAGTTAACTGATTTGTAACCTAATCATATTCACAGATTCTCACTGCACTCAAGGGAAGGAGATCACACAAAGCATATGCTCCAGGCAGGGGGGAGGAATCAGTCTGGATTCCTGCTGATTCCTCCCCCTCCATGCATCCTACAGATGCGCTGCTTCTTGGAGCTCCAATTCTCTCCTCACCATCTGACCACTCTCTTGAGAGCCTGAATTTTTTTTTTAGTTCATATGAAAAATAGTGAGGCATTAAAGCATTAAGTGATACAAGACCCTGCCTCTTGGGGGCACTTCTCTTACTTGGCTTTTCTTTAAGAAGTGTTTTTGGTATAACCATATTACATGCAAATGATGTACAAAATTTAAACAGTTTGAAAAAGTAAAAATGAAAAAATATTTCTCACCGCTGCCCACCTCCAGTCTTCCCTTCCCTAGCTTCTTCCCCTCAGAATTAACAATCTTATCAGTTCCATTTCTTGGGTCTCCTTGCAGAGAGTTCACACATTTACAGGCATGTTTTCCTACAAATGGCCACATTTTTGTTCTGCGCTTTGATTTTTCTTTAGTAGTGTATCCTGCAGATCTTTCCACATAGATCTAAGTTGCTTGTTTTAGTTACAGTCACTTGACTCCAGGAAAGGAGGTAGGAAGAGAAGTCCACACAAGCTTTTCTTGGTTCCTTTCCCAACACTTTGGGTTTCCTCCTATCCCTCACTAATGGAGGAGGAGTAATGTCTCACGTGATTCCAAATGACTTGAGGGCGCACCAATCATGAGGTGGGGGCACTTCTCAGCTGAGTTACCCAGAATCTGAATGCCTGAGCTGGAGAGAGAGAGTTAATGAGTGTCTGTCAGTGTCTGTATAGGGCTCCAATCATATACCCAAATACCAGCAAGCAACACAAACAAGCGGCTATTTCTTATTTTCTCTACGTGGTATGATTGTGAGTATTGCCACAAAATCGGTTTTCTCTATTTTTGACTTTAAATGAAATATAGTAGGGTTTCAGGTACATCAGGTAATGATGGGGTATAGTGAAAATACCTAACAACTATTTTTAAGATTCTGCCCATGGAAAAATATTTTTGTAGTTCCAAACAGCCACATAACCCAATTAAAAATTATGTTGCAACTTAAATCTTAGGGGAATGGGTGGTGATACTAGTGAGAACTGAAGGGATACCATCAATTGAATATGAGAGCTGGGACAAAATTTTACTTTATTTTTACCATTAGTACAATTTGGAAATTTTAAAACTGCTCAAAACTTGATAGAAATATTTCAGATTGTATGAATTTTATGTTGTTTTCAGATTAAACGACTAGTCACTGATAAATCAAACAGTGAGTCCCTCCTTCTTTTATCAGTATAAAACATGCATGCCTGCTGTTTCCTTCTGTTTTGCTTTGGTATGCATTCCTAGGCCTCTATTTCTCTGAAGGGTTCCTTTTAATCTCTTCGTAAATAGGTAACCTAGGAACACTTAAACCTTCCTGAAGGCATTTAGCTTATTTCATATAACCCCAGCACCAGTCATATGTCAAGTAAAGTTAACCAAGTTTAAAAGGTTTCTTTAAATTCACGGGAAAGAAGTTTAACCACACGCTGTCTAATTTAAAGGTGTTGGTAGCCCATGAGCAGTTCTGAGTGCAAGAGAAACTTTTTACACTTCCAGACCACTTCAGAACCAAAGAACTGGTTTGTCAAAAGGATACAATTTGGGGAGTGGATGTAGCTCAGTGGTTGAGTGCCTGCTTAACAAATAATGCCTTGAGAAAAACCAGTTAAAGAAGAATTATTGAAAAAAAAAAGACATAACCACATTGAAACCAAAATTTCTCTTTGTTCCTTCTCAAAATGGAAACTTATAAACAAGAACATGTCAAAAGTGATTTCCAGCAGGTGTGTTCTCATCACCAGATGTGTGATGGCAGCACATTCTAGAAGTCCTACATTTCTTCAGCTTTTTTACACAGGCTTATTTTTAGTAATTCACTTATTTTAGAGAAATCACACAGCCTGAGATGATATTTGTCTAAACCCCTTCCTGAAATGTCTAGTAACCTGTCATTGCATAAAGTCTAACTGAGTTCCTGTAATAGTAAAGATGTTTTAATTGTCAAAGAATTATGCTTGTGTTTTTCCATAAAAGCTATCATTGCCCTATTAAATTTTGACTTTGAATTTAAAAAAAAACAAGTAAAATCTATAGTTAAATTGTAAAATAGCCTCTCATTTAAAAATAATAATAAAATAAAGCACACATTACAAATTACTTTGCCTAACTTAGATATTAGTGACTGTAAATTGGTTCTTTTAAAAATATCCCTTGGGGACCTTCAGAAAGCTCAATAAATTAGTATTGCAGAAAGAAATGGGCACATTTCTTTACAACTCTGGCTCTATCAAAGCTTATATAAGTTTCTGGTCCTTTTGTCTGTTTTTATGATGCCAGTAAAGCTATGGTTGCAAATTAATTATTTGACAAGAGAAATAAGCAGTGGCAGGTAACTCTAAGTCCCTTAAGGGACTTAAGTCCCTTAAGACTTTGTGGAACAGAAGTTTCTTGTGGAACAGAAACTTCTCAAGTGTGTGTACCTGTGTGCTCCTGTTAGTTGTTTCTCAACTTCCACACAGCATGTTCAGTTTTAAGGTCCACTTTTTTAAACCAGTTGTCAGATGGAGAAAATCATCATTACTGAGTTCAAGTTCTGATCTAGAATTGTGGGCTCATTCAAAGTCTCATCTTGGGTCCTTTACTAAATCAAGTAAATCATTTTAAGGGACACTGAAAAAAAAGTGGAATACTCTTCAGCACCTTGAATTTTGGCAATTGTTGCACTTTCTCTATTAGTGTTATTACGACACCTCCTATTTATAAAGTCTTTGGCAGTTTAAAAAGCGTTTCACATCTTATTTGATGTAGTTTTAAAGATTAGAGATCAAAAGCTCCAATTATGATATTTTATTGTATGAGTTTATTGTCATGATCAAATTGCAGGTCTTATCTTCTACCTGCTCTTCAGCTGCAAGAAGATACTCTGGCTGTCTGTTCCTGAGAAGAAATAGTAAATGTCGATGATTAACGAACAATTGCAGACCTTACAGGAATCTGCCTCATTATAGATGCATTCTTCACCATGGTTACTGCTGAACCTGATTATACCTAACTCTGGGAGTTCAAACTTTAAACCCTCCCACAAAATCTCTTTATTAGGTGGGGAAACACCAAACATCTATGCCATTTTATTGCCCCTGAAACTGACCTATACACAAGCAACTCTCCTGAAGTCAAGAAAAGGACCCAGACAAATGAGTAGCTTTCATCTAACATCTACCAGAACCGGCAGGTAGTTTCCCAAGCCATGATGACCTCAGCCACCCCAAGCTTTGTTCTTCTGTTCTCAATCCTTTTACTCATTATACAGGGTCTCCCTTCCATCTTCCTCTAGACACCTACTGTCTTCATGCTCACTCGACCTAAGCTCATTCCAAACCTTCTTCCTGAGGCAGAAAAATAGCATCACCTCATTCACTCTAAGCTATAAAGGACTCCTGGGAGTTTATGTTTTCCCTTTTCGCCGTGAACTAAGAACTAAGAATCCCGGTAAGGGATTAAATGAGGTATTAAGTAAGGGTATTAAGTGAGGATGCCCTTCAGGTAGACGGGGCAGAAGAGACAGTGCCTGGGCTGCTCTCGTGTAAGGCCAGGACATTTGTGCAGCAGGTTGATTAGGGGCTCTGGGTAAATCCTGCCTCTGCTCTTGCTCGCTGGGTAGCTACTCTCTGGGTCTCAGTTTACTCATCTGGCAGGGGGAACTGCTCTCCGGACTGTGTGGATTAAGAGGAATAATGCAAGCCATGCACTTGCCTTGCTTGGTACCCACAGAATCAGGTAAGGTATTGTTCACGCCCACCACTCCCCCCCAGCACCGACCCCAAGGCGAGCATTTGTTGGGAAAATCACCCTTAATGTGGAAGTGATCCCGTCCCCTTATTTTCAAAGTTTAGCTCCCAAGTCACATGCTCTCCAGTGATGTCATTTGTATAGGGAGGCACCTTCTCAGTCGAGTTACTGCGCGCTTAACTCTAACAGCTCAAAAATGAGGGAAAGAAGTTAGACTGCCCGAAAGGGAATCAGCGATCACGCGGCGGAGACTGGCGGGCGAGGGGCGGGCTGAGACTGGAAACCAACGCCCCTTCGCCACAGTCTTTATAAAGGCCCTGGGGCGCACACTCCGCCCGCAAGTGGGAGGCGGCTCCGCTAGCTGAAGGGTCAGCCGTCCGCCGCTCCCTGTCTCAGCCCTGCCATCCTCCACCCTCGCTTAGGCCGGGTCTGCGCGCGGCCCCCACCCTTCCTTCAGCCCTCCGCCCTCCATTCCCGCTCACCCGGTCGCGGAGGAGCTGCTGCACAGCGCCCCCCGGCGCCTTCGCGTAGTCAGGTGCGGGAGCTGGGCAGTGGGCGCTAGATCCTGGGCGCGGGCGGTGGGCCCTGGGCGGTGGACGGCGGGCGGTGGGTACTGGGCGTCCGGCGGCGGTGACCTTCCCCAGCCGCCGCGACTCCGAGCCTCCTCCGCCGGGAAAGCGAAGTGGCTCAAGGAAGTTCGTGGACTTACGAGCCCCCAAGGTACCTGCCAGGCGTTGGTCCCTGCAGTGCAGGAGTCAAGACAGTCCCTTTTCTTTTCCTAACCCAAAAGCCCGGGAGCTTTTTTTTTGTCAAGGAGTTTTGCTGCGTGTTGTATAGAAAGTCATCACACACTATTCCTGCTGGCTTGGTTTAGAGACAGACGCTCACGATATGCTAAAGAAAAGCTATAAAAATTGACTACAATATGATCCCAGCTTTATAAAATAAATGAATATTTATAAATGATGGGGAGGGGGAGAACTGAACAGAAATACTGGAGACAGGGCTGTGCTTTCTTTGAACTTTTGTAAAGTTTTTTTTTTTGAATCAGAAAACAAAACAAAAAATCATTTATGAAATTTAGCTCATAGAGCAGCTGCGTGAACCCCCCTGGCCATCTCCACCAACCTACACTCTGCTGGCGGAGACCTTTCTTGGGGGGGGGGGGGGGGGGAGGGCGACGACTTCCTCCATAGGGGACTCTAAGATCTGTCCGGGCCAGAGACTGCCCTCCTTGCTTTAGTCTGGCCCATCAGGAAAAGAATAATCCCTTGTGCTCTGGGACGTTTCCTAGCTTTCAGATTGAAAGAGAAAATTCCCACATCCTCTGAAATCCAGAACCCACGTAAAACCGCACCCACGGATGCCGCAGCCTTGGAGGAGGGGACTGTGCACATTTGATTGGGTACGGGCCAATCGGAGGCAAATGGAAGAAAGAAGATACCGCCTGTGAAATAACCGCGCTTTCTCTCCTGCCATTTTTGGATTTCACGACTCCTTTTGCAAGACCCGTTTCTTTAGTAAGTATTGATTCTGTGGAACAATTCTGCTTAATAGTAGAGTTTATAGATGTCTTCAAAGTCACAGTGCAGTGTTTGATGACCTTTGGGAGGGAGGGGGGCGCAGGAGAATAATATGATCTTTTTCTGTGTTTCCAAGTTTCTCTTCCCCTCCTATTAGCTCTGTGTTTGGTGTTTGTCAGAGACTTTGTTAAAAAACGGAAACTTTCATCGACTGCCACCATCTAAAAATATTCTCTTAAGAATATCAATAGGGGGAGCGAGGGGAGGAAACGAAAGTAACAACTTTAGAGGGGCACCTTGCTTCACACATCATCCAGAACAAAACTCCTTTACTACATTCAACTTTATTTTTTAAAAAAACCAAACACATAAAACATGAGAAACTTTGCTGGCATGCATCACTACTCAGGGGTACCAAATTTTCTGTTAAACTGCTTGGACACCTGGCTCCTTTTGGCAAAAATATCTCTGTACATCTTTTTGTTCATGACCAGTTGTAGTCTTCTAAACTCTTCGGCCAGGGAGGGGAGTATGTGTCTTCCCTGGTTTTGAAGGTGTTGGGGATGGGTGGCTCATGGTCTTGGGGGGGGTGGGGTACAACCGGGTGTGGC
This sequence comes from Tolypeutes matacus, assembly GCA_026826555.1. Lineage (NCBI taxonomy): Eukaryota > Metazoa > Chordata > Mammalia > Cingulata > Chlamyphoridae > Tolypeutes > Tolypeutes matacus. The sequence continues at coordinate 9,060,349 of JAKSZT010053767.1, read as the reverse complement.
TGCACACATAGGTACTAAATACCTCTAAATATATGCACTCTTCTTTTCCTTGAAAGGAGTAAGAAGCCTTCTGTGAAATCTAACACTTGTCTTTCCAGCTCTGACTCCCTGGTAAGTGGATACTTCCTGAGATCTAGCACATGTTTTTAGGTCAATTCTTCTTCTGACACTCAGAAAAGCAGAGCCCACGCCCTCTGTATTATGTTGTCATTGATAAAGTCCTTGAGAGCCAAGCTTGTTTTTATTTCTGTATTTATTTATTTACTGCAGCTCCTTTGTTATTATAGATGTTACGGTATGACTTCATCACAGTATTTTATAACTTTTTGGTGTTAGATATCACAGTTTAGTCTAATGCTACCTAGCTAATCTCAAAAAAAAAAAAAAAAAAAAGAAAACCATAAAAATCACGTGGTAGGTGTTTTTGGAAAGAAAATATGTGTTAAGTGTTTTTTTTGAATAGCTGTTAAGTGCATATCGTGTAAAATTCTAAAGGTAGAGTGTGCGGTGAAAAGTAAGGCTCCTGGCTCTCTGGGCCTAGAGGGGCCCACACCAAATCTTGGTATGTATTTCAGTCTTTCTCTCTCATTTCTCAGCAAATTCTGTTCTTTCCCCCATTTCCCAAATGAATTCTTTTTGCTGACCTAACTGGAAAAAAAAAAAAAAAAAAAGTAAGGCTCCTTCCCACCCCAGACCCTTGACCCCCAGTTCTCCTCTCCAGAGGCAACCACCTTTACCACTTACAGTTCTTCTGTTTCTTTGATAACTTAGATTTTGAAATCTAAGGGATTTCAAAAAGTTGCTTTTGAGCACCTGCACACCAATAATTAAAAAAAATGAAATCTACCATTTTTAAATTCTTGTAGTTTTTTTGTTAGTTTCGTTTTTTTTCTGGTTTTGTACTGACCCTCTGAAATGTCTGGGATTTAGGCCACTTTGTATAGGGGCCTTGTGTCTCTGGAAATTAACAAATAGATTAGTTTTTAAGGTCCTTGAAGTCAGAGATGATGATTTATTCTACTTTGGAATATCTAATCAACCTCCCAAAAATTACTAGTGAGTACTGGGTCTATGCTAATATGTATATATATATACCCAGGCTTACAGATAACGGATATTCACAGTAATTTGGTGCTTCCACGTTTATTCCTTCTGTGATTAAAGAATGGCAAGGCAGCACTAATGGCATTTTCCCTCCCCAGTATTAGATTCTAGGTTGGTGTCTTGCTGGTTCAAGCACTCCCTTCTCTCTCTTAACTACTCTTGTTTGTGAAGTAATTAACCAGGGAAGGAGTGTTTGTAGTGGTTAAGAGAGGGTGCATTAGGAAGCTCTATTTGAATCCTGCTTTTGCACTAGTTTTTTGATCTGGAATAGTTATTTAAATCCTCTGAGATTTGGCTTCCTCATCTGTGAAGTGGTAATTTACATGGTTGTTTTGAAGATTGGGTAAGACATTATGTCTAAGGGCTTAGTACTATGCCTGGCACCTGAGAGATGAGTAGTAAGTTATAGTCTTTGTTATTGTCAGATTCTGCTATCATTTCATACTGTCATAAGACAGGTGGATGTATTTGTCAGCTTAGGCTATGGTATGGCATGGTAATAAATGACCCCCCAAATCTCTGCATATAGCAAGAAAGTCTTACATATTGCTCATATTATATGTGCTTTTTGGGTCTTGCTTTGGTCCTTCCCTCTGGGACCCATATGGACCGAGCTGAACCTTATGGGTGTGACTAATGTTGTGGCAGAGGGAAAGAGATGGCAGAACTATGCAGGACTTTTAAAGCTTCTGCCTGGAAGCGAGTCACAACACTTCCATTCATATTTTATTAAGATGGTTGTCGTTGAAATGGGAAGTATTATCTTTCTAAAGGGCTTGTAGAGCTTGTAGGATAGGCCTGGTAAAGAGGGGCAGCAAATATTTTGACAGTAATACAGTCTACCTCACTATTTGTTGGAGTGGGCCACAGTTGTGATCTTTGCTTTGTAGTTTCATCAGATGTTCACCCTGAGAATTGATTTACATCAAGACACACATTAATCAATGATTTTTAAACCACAATGTCAATATATTCTCTTGCAGTGGATAATATATCTGTCCTGGGTACCAGCTATAAGAGCTTGTATGGGGCAAACATTTCTTGATGATGAATTTACTCAAAAGACAGAATTATAAGCTAATAGGTTATACAAAGAATACAAAAACAGAAGTTGAATACTGCTAAAAGACTATTTACATCCAGAATGTAACGTACGTTTTTTGTTGTTGTTGTTTTTAAGGAGGTCCTGGGAATTGAACCTGGAACCTCATGCATGGGAAGCAGGCGCTCAGTCACTGAGCTATACCCACTCCCACAACCTAGTTTTTAACCCTGTCCAAAGTTCAAGAATGAACTGGAATGTCAGCAGCCTCTCCTAGGTAGGGCTGGGGATCAATGACAGTTTCTTGCTCTTCTTTTTTAGATTCATTGCTTGTTAACAGCTCATTACCTCATCCCATGACTTGTTATAATTATTCTCTTTTATGCTGTCTGCCTCTTGAATAATGAGAAATTTTATTATGAATAAAGAGAAACTTTATAATCATAATTAAAGTGTCTTCAAATCACAGCATAGGATGGATTAACTAATTCTACCCATTGTGTGTTAATTCTTGCTGATTTTGGTTTCATAGAAGTTTTTTTTTTTTTTTTTAATTTACCACGCATGGCCGTAGATTTTGAGTGTGCATCTCACTTTTTCTGCTTATAACTGGGCATCTGTTGTCTGCCTGGGTAATTTAATATAATGTAATAATATTCAAAAAACATGTTTCCAAAATAAATCTAATATTAAAGATATATTCTTAAATCAATAAAAAAAAGAAATTTTGCTTAGCTGTGTCATTTGTTGAATAATTGAAATAAATTTATTGTTTAATATTTAGAAGCATAACTGCAAAGACAAATGAAAGATTATAAATAGCAGCAACAACAAAAAAAAATAAATAGCAGAAAATCATAGAAAGAAAAGGACAGCTTTCAGCTTTTTTAAAAAACCAGCATAATAGTGAAACTAGCACCTGATATAGCTGGCACAAGCAAAAGTAAAACTAGAAATCAGCCTCACTTAAAACTGTTTATGTAGAAATCTCAAATATGTCTGAGCAGTTGAGAGTCATTTAAGAAATGCAGAGAACACTCAGTTTTACTCTATTGGTATAATTTATTACCCCAATAGATTAAAGGAATTCTATGCAAGAAAAAAAGAATGAGGTATATTTATATGTGTAGCTATCGGAAAAATCACTAATATGATTGAAAAATGCAAAGTCCAAAAATAAGTACAGTATGTTCCTTTTTATATAAAGGGTTTTTTCCCTCTGTGTGTAGAACTGTGTGTGTATGTGTCTCTAAGCACATACATATGGTTATGCTCATTATGTAAAAGAAATTCCTGTAAGGATAAAAGCAAATTTTACAGTAATTAACCCTAGGGGAGGAAAACAAAGTATTAGAGTGGCAAGAATACCTTTGTTTTAAATCCTTCTTTTTTACTATTTGAATGATTTAATAGTATGTGTGTAACTCCTTTTTTAAAAAATTAGTTTTAAAATGGCAGTTCCCTGCCTTAAAATAACCTCACAAAAATTTTAGTAACCAATTCTCCTATCTTATTATACTACTTTAAACACTCCAGTGAGGATTAAAGATATATGTAGTGAGGTATAGGTGGAAAGCACCAAGGGGGTTTCACCCCTGGAAGGCTGTGGTTAGCGGTTGTGAGACTTGTGGTTACTGACAGGTTGTGCTACTTGTGGTTAATGACAGTTTGTCCGTCCAGTCATTAGGAACCATTGACAAAAATAAATGATTCCAGTACTAGTACAGACTATGATACTTAGAATGACCTCATGGAAATTTATTTTATAAAGTATATAATGTCTGAATTTTAAAATTAGAGAATAAAATAACTGCTTAATGCATTTACTATTTTAATCACTTACTAAGTATAAATATAAGTGAGTATATAAAGGATACATGTTGCAATTATTTGTTTATAACTTTTTTGGATTTCTTTAACCAGATTCAAATTCATAACACATCTAATGATACAGTTAAGCTGTAGATTTTTTTTTTTTTTTTTTTTTTGCATGTATATTCTGTGAGGGCTTTCAAACCAAAGGGATTTTTTATTTGCTGATTTTCTTTTTAAATTACAGCTCCTATATTTTCTCTGGGCCCAAGTCACTCTATTTAAATGAGAAAGGAACTGAGTGTTCTTTTTGCTTCCCCCAGATCACTTCATTATCATATCTTTAACTTTTCAACAATTATTCCTTTTTCTTAGACTATAAGTATGTTCTTATAGTCACACTAGAAATGAAAAATACAGGTAATACACCAATTCTTATAAGGCTTGGTATAAGACTTTGCATATCAAACAGTTAATAGAAAGTATTCCATGTATTGTTATCTTCTTCAGTTAAAGTCTAAATAAACTGCCTATCAGAATATTTTCATGAAATATATTAGAACCAAAGATCTCAATGTCTGAAATATGGGTGTGAACTAACTGGTAGTAACTAACTTAGTGATTTAATTGTTGCAGGCGGGTCAGACTGCCAGCCACATCATGTCCAGTTTCGAAGATGCTGACACAGAAGAGACAGCAACTTGTCTCCGGATGACTGTTTACCATCCTGGACAGTTGCAAAGTGGAATATTTCAATCAATAAGATTTTATAACCGAGACAGACTCCCTTCTAGTGAAGTGGTGAAATTTGGCCGAAATTCCAACATTTGTCGTTACACTTTTCAAGACAAACAGGTTTCCCGAGTTCAGTTTTCCTTGCAGCTGTTTAAACAGTTTGATAGCTCCGTTCTCTCTTTTGAAATAAAAAATATGAGTAAGAAGACCAGTCTGATTGTGGACAACCAGGAGCTGGGTTACCTAAATAAAATGGACCTGCCGTACAAGTGCATGGTCAGATTCGGTGAGTATCAGTTCCTGATAGAGAAGGAAGATGGGGAGTCATTGGAATTTTTTGAGACTCAATTTATGTTTTCTCCAAGATCACTCTCACAAGAAAACAACTGGCCACCGCAGAAGCCCATACCTGAGAATGGCAGTTATTTACCCTGTTCCACCCAAAAAACTTTTCCCACAGAAATAGATGAAAATGAATTATGAACACAGAGGGCTAAGTGGAAAATCATGAAGGATAAAGACATGCTTCTTAGAGTTTATTAGTGTAGTATGTTATTGTCATGTTATGCTGCCAAATTTGGGTTTTGGCATTACCATTTTGAAGTCTGTAAATTGTGTTAGTCATCAACTTCGTCTCCTATTACGTTCAAGGATCTATGAAGAATTATTTCAAGAGCACATCTGTGAGGGTAATGTACACAATATTCCCTTTGTGATGAAGGAGTAGTGTTCTCAAAATAGGTTGTGTTTTCTTTTTTATGCTTGATTTTAGTCTTATGTTCTGTTTTGTTTTCATGTAGAACCATGTTATTTCACAGCAGCCATTTGCTTGTAAGGTCAAGACTCCAGGCAAGTTGCTACTGGTATTTGTGGCCTGTTGGTACTCATAGTATGAGGGTTCTGGAACATAGCATAATGCATTCTAGAGTATTCCTGTGCATCATTGTGGTAATATAGGAAGACTTACTTGAGAAATAATACCTTGATTTTTCAATGATTTTATTTCTGTGGAATCTTAGAGTATTTATTCCCAAGATGATACTTCTCTCATTATCTATATACAGCATCCAAAATCAAACATTTAAACATTTTAAAGAACTGCTGTGTTAAGATTACAATTATTTTTTAGTTTTCTTACCAAATTTTCAAAGTTTGTTTTTATGTATGATATATAATTTTTAAATTCCACAAATACAAATTTTTAACAGCATCCATGCACATAAAGTCAAAGTTTAATGCCTTAGCTATTTTTCTCTGGAACCCATTGTAAAGAAAGGAAAGAATTGTTCTTAGACCCCTCTTTATAAGTAAATGCACAATGTGAACTTTTACAATAAATGCTTAAATATTTCTAAAGTAAATTTTATTTTCAAAAAAAGTTGTCTTTATTTAAAAGATTCATTTTCAGCTCATTTTAACTAGGTAGTGAGTGAGTGTTAAATAAATAATAATGGGAACTGTTCAGTTAAACTCTAGCATTTCCAGGAAGTGAGGGCCCCTGTATAATTTTCCAGGTAAATGAAATTTCCTGCATTAAGAGGTCCATTTTTTTTTTTGGAAAAAAAAATTTAACCATACTTCTGTGGCAACCTTTCTAAACTATTTTTATGTATCTTCCCAACCTCCTGCCAAGAGAACATTAAACCTGCTTAACCTTTTCTTAATTTAGGGGCATCATTCACTCCTGGGGCACAGTATATGCACTTCCCTGCTCCCCAGCCTCAGGACTCTTCCGGTAGAATGAAATATTTGTCCTTATGCAAAATGGCCTGAACGGCTGCTTCATTTCCCACATCTACATTTTAGTTTTCATGTGCAGAATACGGGGTCCTAAGTTGTCTGTGTGCCAGTCCTCACAACCTTTGACTCTGTTACATTACATGACAAAGGGAAGTTAAGGTTGCAGATGGAATCAAGTTTGTTTATCGGTTGACCCTAAGTGAGAGATGATCCTAGATCATCTGGGAGGGCCCAGTAAATCACAAGGATCGTTAAAAGTGGAAGAGGGAGGCAGGGCAGGAGGGCAGAGCTGAGGCTATGTGAGAAGGACTCAACCTACTAATGCAGGCTTTGAGGATGGGGGAAGAGGACCATAGCCAGGAAATGTGGGTGGCCCGCCGGAGCTAGAAAAGGATGCCTGGAAGCTGAAAAAGGCTAGGAATTGGCTTTTCCCCTATTGCCTACAGAAAGGAATGCAGTACTGCCAACTCCTTGGTTTTAGCCCAGTGAGACCTGTTTTGGACTTCGAACTTACAGTACTCTAAAATAATAAAGTTGTGCTGTTTTAAGCCCCTATATTGTGGTAATTTGTTATAGCAGCAAATAGAAAATTAATACATCTCCCCTTCTTGCTACTACCTAGCAATTGCCTTTATTATAGTATCTTTTTTTTTTTTTTTTTTTTTTTAAAGACTATAGCCTCCTGTCTGATTTGGATTTACAAGCTAGATTGCCCAACTTGTTAGACTTGTTTATACCATAAAGGCTTCCAGAGTAAAGTATGTTAACTTTAATGTGTGTACCCTGTCACATTTTGACCCTTTGGGAGACTTTTTTCCACTTGATTTCTGTTTTCTGTCTTTGAGGCTCTTGGATGAGTTGCTGAGTTACAAAGTTTTAATATCACTTAACCCTCAATACAATTTGTGAGTCATTGTTACTGAACCCAAACAATGTATTTGAGGGCCAGAGAAACTTCATGTTCATATAAAATAGTTAATGATTCTTCCTAATAAATATCTTAGAAAGGGTTTTGTTCAATTTAGAGAAATATTAAATATAATTTTTTCTATATTTTTTCTTAAAAGATTGGCAAAGGAGAAACTGGGTTTGCTAAAAAGTAATTTATCATTGTTCTCCAAAAAACAAAGACTTCACACAGCCCAATTCTAGTAGGTAATGAAGGAGTAATATGTTAATATTAGGATTGCTTTGATTATATGGTATAGAATATCTGCCAGAGTTACCAAAACGCAAAAGGGGGGAGGGAAACTAGAGCGTCTCACAGAACTCAAGGACAGGAATGTGGCATGATTCAGGCAAAGGCTGGAGCCAGGAATGCAAATGCCTCCAGCTCTGTCCCTCAATGCACATTGGCTCCATTCTCCAGCTTCCTCACTCCCTGTGGTGACACATGGCCATCAGTAGCTCCCATGTTTTGCTTCTACAGTTTAGCCATCCAAAGAGAAACTTATCTCCCAATTTCAGCTCCAGGAAAGGGTCTGCTTGATTCAGTTACCCATCCCTCCACCAATCAACTCTCCCCAGGTAATGTGGTCATGTTAGATGAAATGGCTGCTGTAGTCAATGACCATGTGGATGGAAAAAGCATTTTCTCAAAAAAAAAAAAAAAAAAAAAAAAAAAGTCACAGTGGGGTAGGGACTGTGCAAACAAAAATAGTATTTGATATCAGGTATTGCTGCTAAGTTGTGAAACTTTCATGGCACACCCTAGGGCTCATTTGTCTTAGCAAATTGATTTTTCTTGGGCCTTTAAGTAGAGGGATGTATTAATTAGTGCCAGTGTTACACTCATAGGTAGTCTCTTCTTGTACCTGCAACTTCAAGGCATGATCATACTTCCCAATGGAGAAATCTCATATGCTATATGATTATACAACCATTTTCTGGAAAATTCTGTTCTCCTTATGTAATACATTGAATGAATTTGGAAGAAGGATTACTTTTAAGCTCTAACCATAATATATGTGATGATATTTGTTTGAAAATTATATGTATGTGTAGATAAATATATATGCTTTGTAGAAAACTTAACCATAATCCCACCACTAAGAAATAACTAACGTTGATATTCTGTGTGTGTATATGTGTGAATGAGGGTTCATGTTGTCAGTCATCTTGTGGCTTTTGCATTGGAAAGCAGGTGTTTTCCTCTTTGGAACCAGTAGGAGTGGCAGGCACAATTGAGGGTGCAGCAGTTCCAGGTTAGGAGTAAGCCGCCCCAGCCAAGTAGAAGCACACCAGGAATGAGTGGCCACAGTGAAACTCTGCCTTTTGCTCGTTGGGGCAGTGGAAGCATCAAGAGGAGAGAAGCTGCCTGTTTCTGGCTTAACCAGCATCTGTGGCAATATTTATATGACATATAGGTGCTCATGTGAAGACAGAAGAAAAATGCAAGATGGCTATTTTAGTTTGCTAAGCTGCCAAAATGCAATATACCATATATGGGTTGGCTTATACAATGGGGATTTATTGAATTGCAAGCTTACAGTTCTGAAGCTGAGAAAAATGTTCAAATCAAGGCATCATGAGGCGGTGCTTTCTCCCCGAAGACTGGCTGCCAGCAATCTTGGACTTCTCTGTCATATGGCAAGGAATATGTCAATATCCGCTGGTCTCTCCCTTCTCTTTTGGGTTTTGTTGCTTCAGCTTCTGGCTTCCTCTGGCTTTCTCTGCATATTCATCCTGTTTATAAAGGACTCCAGTAAGAGGATTAAGACCCATTCTGGGTCATGCCCTAAATGAAGTAACCTGATGAAAGTTCCCACCTATAATAGGTTTACACCCGTAGGAATGGATTAATTTTAAGAACATGTTTTTTGGAGGTCCATCTAGCTTCAAGTCATCACAATGGCTGAACCCAAAGTTGACCCTGGTTCTGTTTACCAAAACCCAATATGGTGGCAAGAAGCAAAGGGAAAGCTACACTCGTGTTTAAGATGTTTTAACACAGTGACCCTTTCTACTAACAAGTGTGACTCAGTGTCTCAGAATCTGAACTTTTCCCTCGCTTTCTGTATTCTCCAATCCTGAAGGACCTCTAATCTTATCAGTTATGTTGTTTAATCTTTCCTCCATATGCTATGGTATAACCCAACATAATTTATTTAATCTACTGTTTTTGACATTTAGGTGGTTTCTAGTTATCACACAATATAAAACATTTAAAAAGTGCAAAACATATTGACAAAGGACATGTATCCAGAATATATAAAGACTCCTACAAAGCAATAATAAAAAGACAAGCAACGTAATGAAAGATGTGCAAATAACTTGGACATTCACTTCAGAAAGGAACAAATGGCCAATAAGCACATGAAAACATAGTCACCATCATTAGCCATCAAGGAAATGCAATTTTAAATTACAATGAGATAGCATTTCACATTTACCAGAATTATCAGTTTTTAAAAAATTGTGAAACTCCTAAGTCCCTGATCCACCAGCAAACACTCAACAGCCTCTCCCTTCTGTGCCCCTCTTTGCCCAACTCTGCCTACCTTCTCCCACAGAAGATCCTTTCTCCAAGGAACAGCCTCCATCTCTTTGACCCTTTTCCTGATTCAAATAAGAGTGACAACCTACTTCTTGCTGGGTCTGAGGATTATACCCACAGAAGAGTTCAACAGAGAAACAGCACTCATGGTGAAAATAAAAAGAAATTAGTAATGGCATTAAGAAAAAATTTATCTGCAGTGGTACCACAACTGAACATCCAGAATAAGAAGAAATAATTCAACTACAAGATGACCAGTACAAAAACATACCAGTTCTTTGTAGAGATTGGACTGGCTATGGATAACTAGCTGAAAATTCACAAGATTTAAATGTTTGTGGCTCACTAAAGCTTAGCTGAGGATTTTTTGCAAGGAAATCCCTTGTCACATGTTCAAATTTCACAACTCATGAAATAACCATTTGGGGCCATTAATTTAAAACTCAGCAAACAAGGAACAGAGTTTATTCTTAATCTGATAAAAGTTATTTACAGGGAGCATGGCTCAAGCAGTTGAGCACCTGCCTCCCACATGGGAAGTCCTGCATTTGGTTCCTGGTGCTTCCTGAAAAAAACAAAAACAAACAACAAGCAAAACAAAAGAAAAAACCAACTCAGGGAAGCCAATGTGTCTCAGTGGTTGAGTGCTGGCTTCCCATACACAAGGTCCTGGGTTCAACCCCCATGCCCTGGTACCTTAAAAAAAAAAAAGTTATTTATAGAAATCCTACAACAAAATCATACTTAATGGTGAAACATCAAATGCATTGCCTTAAAAATCCAGTGCAGAATGAGAGTGCCTGCTATGACTAGTTTGTTCAATGTTTTAGAGAATGTCCAAACAAGAAAAATAAAACAAGGAAAAAACATTAAGTATTGGAAATGAAATAAAACTCCTATTTTTAAGATGCTATCATTGTCTATGTGGAACTTGAAATGATTGAGATATAGTTTTAGAATTTCATTAATAAAAAACTTAATGAAATAAGTTGACTAAAGTTGCTGTCTATGAAATCAAAATACAAAATTCAATTACATTTCTATTTACTAGAAAATGAAAATGTTAAAAATGAAAATGTTAAAAATACACTATTTACAACAGTATCCAGATATTTACAACAACTATAGAAAAAATGTGCAATAGAGAAAATTAGAAAACTTTATTTAAAAACGTTAAAGAAGATCTGAATAAATGGTCAGATATTCTATGTTCCAACACTGTGAGAAACAAAATGTAAAGAATTCCATAGATTCATTGCAATTCCAATCAAAATCCCAACTGTTTATTTGGCTTTATTTGTTTTTTAAGTGGAACTGCCAAGCTAATTTGCATGGAAATGCAAAACTCTATGATACTTTTGGAAAAAAGGGGGGAAAGAGGAAATGTGCGCTATCAAATATCAAGACACTAGTGACCCGTGAAATAGAATAGAGCCCATATATATGGAATTTATTGCAGATGGACATTTCAATAAATGCTATGAGAACAATTGGTTATCAACATTAAAAAATTACATTAGACTCCTACTTTATAACATGCTTAAAAATTATTTTTAGGGGAGCATATGTGACTTAAGTGGTTGAATGCCCACCTCCCACATGGGAGGTCCTGGGTTCGGTTCCTGGTGCCTCCTGAAAAAAAAAAAAAAAAAAAAAAGCAAAACAAACAAACAAAACAAATCAGGAAAGCTGCTGTGGCTCAGTGATTGGGTGCCAGCTTCCCACATATGAGATACTGAGTTCAATCTCTGGCTCCCAGTACCTGAAAAAAAAATTACTTTTAGATGATTAAAGAGCTAAAATTAAAAAGTAAAACCATAAAAATTTTAGAAGACACTATATATCTTTTCTTACCTCAGGACATATAGAGTACAAATTGTAAAAGAAATAATTGATAAATGTAATTAAATTAAATTTAAGTGTTTTGTTATTAAAAGACACCAACTATAAACTAGGAGATGATACTTGTAATAATATAACCAACAAGAGATAGCATTCTGAGTGTATAAACAACTCTTACAATAAATTAAGTGAACATAAAAACTCAAAAAAAAAAAAAAAAAAAAAAGTGGCCAAAAGAAATGACAGCATTTCACAGAAGAAGAAGTAAAATAGCCTATAAACATATGAAATGATGTTCGACCTCACTCATATTCATGAAAATGCATGTTAAAGCCACTTACCAAAGTTGCAAAAAATTTTAAAATACCAAGTATTGGAGAAGATACAGAACAAAAAAATTCCATCCACTAATGGTAGGAGTATAAATTCTGAAGTACACTCACTTTGGAAAACACTTTAACACTACCTAATAAAGTTGAAAATGTATGGTATGAACCAACAATTGTACTCTGAGTTTCTAGAACTAGGAGACAAAAATGTCTATAGCATTTTAGATTTTAACAACAAAAATCTGGAAACAAACAGTAGAATGTATAAATAATTAGTAATTCATAGAAGATATAAATTAATATATAATTCTATATAGCAGTGAAAATGAATGAACATGTTAACATGGCTTATTAACAATATAAAAAATGTTGGGTAAAGAAGCAAATGACAGAAGAATTCATATTTCATGACTCAATTTATGCAAAATGGGTTGTAATCTGCCATGCCAGCAAGGTGTTCCATGCTGTCCAATTTGCAGGAGTTGTGGCCCAAGGAAGACCAGTAGCACCTGAAGATGTTAAGTCTGTCCAAACCCAACCTTGGGTTCAATTGTGGGCATGGTTTACTGCTGAAGCCCACTGTAGAAATGTTTTGGCTAGGATGCTAGGGGTGAAAAGAAAGATGTTTATGGGGAACAATAGAGGCAGATTGTGCTGGTCTAACAGAATACAAGCAATATTCCATTAGCTGATAAAGTACTAAGTAGGAGAGTCTTATGAGGAGGCTTACAAAATCATACATTTTCCCCTTCTAAATTTTATGAGTTTTCTACAGTGACATAAAAAACTAATTTAAGAATAAGGAGAGTCTACATAGACACACATAGGGCCCCAGTGGGAATAGGAGTCCCCAGATTAGTAATAAAGATTTTTACTGGCATTTTTTGTATAAATTGTGGTGTTATAGCAATGTTTTGGGTGACTCCTATTCCCCATGGGCTTAAAATTCCCAACCAGTGTGGCTGCATAGGCAAGTGCCATGGCCAAAGGACCTCATTTTCCCAGTTTGTAGAGTTTGAGGCATAGGCAAGAACAGATTATTATTACTTCCCCTTTTGGGCTGCAGGGCAGCTGGCCCTTTAACCTGTATTCTCATCGCCTGCATTGGTTCTGCTGTTAGCATTTCAATTGGAGCAGGGGCTGCAGTCCACAGGGCTGAATTTAAACAGGTCTGGGTAAGATGCAGCCTTTTAGTCCATTGTTGTAAAGATCCATTGTCACCATTTATTTGTTTCCTTAAGAGGTCATTCATCCTTTCTATAAGGCCTGCACCCATGGGGTTATAAGGTAAATGGAAAGTCCAAGCAATATCTTGGTCCATTGCCCATGACTGTGTGAGATGACTGGTAAATGGAGTTCCTGGTTCACTGTCAATTTGGGCTGGCATCCAATATAAGGCACTCACTTTTTCTAAGCTGCGAATAGTGGCCCACTTGTTGGCCTTTCCTACTGGGAAGGTCAACAAGATTTCTGTGGAGGTGTCTGTGTCAGTGAAAGCATACCTTGAATGTGGAAGGGGACCAGTGTAATCCACTTGCCATTATGTTACTGGGGTCTGTGCTCAGGTGATATGACCCATCTGGTGAGGTTATTGCCACAGTTGCCAGAGTGAGCACGAGGGACCCTCATGGGTGATGCCCACAAGCTGCTCGTGAGTGACAGTTAGCTGGAACTGCTGGGTTAATTGCCACAGGGTCTAGTAACCATGATATCTGCTTTTCTTGTGGTGCCACTCCACACTTCTTGGGGCTCAATGGTATGGCTCTGGACCTTTGTGAGTGCATCTGCCTCAACATTCCTAAGGGGGCATGTTAGAGTGGGCAAGGATGTGAGAGACAGTTACCTGTTGCCACTGGCAGGCATCCCAGATGTCCTTCCATAGATCTCTCCTGCATAGAGGGTTGCTTATGACAGTCCATTGTTCTTGTTTCTAAGTTGCCATCCAGGTGGCAAGGACTTGTATACTGCCCAACTATCAGTACAGATTGTTAATGCATTCCTGGGCTCCTGTACTATAAATTTCCACATGGCTCTTAATTCAGCTCGTTGACTGCTTTGCATGGTGCCCATTTCCCACCAAATAATGTCAGTGCTGGGCTGCACAGTCACAGTTGTTCATGCAGGAGACTGTTCACCAGCTGAACCACCTGTGTACCATGAATTCTCTGGACCTGTCCTATGCCGCCTTTAGTGGGCACTTCAATGGCCACCTTAGGGGTTGTAACGTCGGCCAAAGAGTCTTCCAAAGAAGACACTGGGCCTAGCATCTCATGCGTTTCAGTACTTAAAGGGCTAGTGTTGAAGACATTGTGCTGCAGCATGTAAGCTTTCCACTTCATTAAGGTACTTAATTGCACACTGCCAGAGCGAGGTTTGTTCCCAGTATCTGTGATCAACCCTTGGCTAGGAATGGCAGTCTTCAGAATGACCGAATACTTTTAGGTTAAACCTTCCACTTGCAACAAGGCGTGGTATGCTGCACATAGTTGCTTCTCTAAAGGGCTATATTGTAATTCAGCCCCTTTCCAAAACTGTGACCAAAACCTAACGGGTATTCCCTTAGAATGTTGCATTTGTCACAAACCCCAGCTGAAGCCAATATCGGTGCTGGCCACACCGAATTCACAGGGTAGATCAGGGTCTACCCCTTTAGTGCTTGAGTCTGTGATATTGCCCTCTTTGCTTCTTCAAAATCCTCCTACTGGGGGTGCTCCCATTCCCATGTATGAACTTTTCTGATTAGCATATACAGTGATTTTAATATTTGAGCTAAATGAGGGATGAGTGGTACCCCAACAACCCCAGAAAGGCCATTAATTGTTTTAGAGTTTGTGGTGTGAGAAAACATTGCACTTTACTGATATAGCTTTTGTCTTACCCAACCAAACAACACCCAAGAATTTGACAAAGCAGCCCATCCTTGGCTTTCAAGATGTGATACTATTGTGTCTGATGCTTCTTTTAATTCTGAAGGAGAATTACTGGTTACATAATATCATCAATATAATGAAATAGGGTTATAGTCACAGGTTTCTTCCACATGGCCAGATCCTTTGCCAGGAGGCCATGACAGATGGTTGGGCCATGCATGTAGCCGTGGGGAAGCACGGTAAAAGTCCTTTGTTCACCTTCCCACTCAAAGGTGAATGCAGACTGGCTTGACTTGTCTAAGGAGACACTAAAGAAAGCATTAGCAAGATCTAAAACAAAGTGATAGTGACATAACCGGGTACTAATTTCTTACAATAAACCAGCAATGTTTGGGACTGCTGCATACGGTGGTAGTGTTACTTTATTTAATTCATGATAATCTACTGTCATGAGCCATGTTCCATCAGATTTTTGTACTGGTCATACAGGACTATTGAAGGGACTGTGAGTAGTTATTATTATCCCTATCCTTTCTAATTCCTTAATTATAGAAGTAATTTCCTGGTCTCCCTACCACCACAATTCTTTGGGGTTAGGGCAACTTCACCAGCAAACTTTTTTTTTTTTTTTTTTGTAATTCCATACCTTAGAATTTTATTTACAAAGGCTTTTTTCAACAAGAAAAATGAGATCACAATGAAAAACTATGTGGGAAAATACTGAAGATGTGTGAAGTGTTCCATTTTAAGGATTCCTTATATACATAATTTAAGTATTCATAAAGTATACCCCTTCTGGGTACAGAAATAGCACCATTCAACAAATCTGAGATCAAAACACATGAGAATATAATCTTGAACAATTCATGACACAACAATCATCAACCTCCAAATCACCAATTGGCAGTGATCCCATACTCTATACATACATACAGAAGGCTAGAGAAGAAAATGGTGGAGATCTCTCCACTGCCAGTATGACAAGAGAAATCTTGGTCTTTGAACTCAGTAGTTGATAATTATCCTTCTTTCATACATTGGAAAAGAGAGACCCTTGTTTGTAATTAATTCAGCCGACATATTGCAATGTTAACCTCCATTCTTACTTTACTTTACAGTTTTTGTTTGAATATTTTATGTTAAAAGATCTTCAAGTTCATTAATGTTGTTTTCTATTTGTGACATCTGTTAAACTCATCCATTGAGACTACCCATGGGCCACAGTTTGGCAAATTCTCACCTATTGCAATTCTCTGTCATTGCATACCTTTCTTACAATTTCTTCAATTTTATGTAACATAATTATAATTATTTTATATTAATTTTATTCTAACTCTGATCTCAAAATATATGCAGAATTCTTCATCTTGTCAATTTTCCTCTTTATTCTTCATCACATTCCATGTCAATTGGCAAAGAAAATGTTTTTTATGATATGCCAGACATTGGCTAATAAACAGAAAAATAATTTAGTTGATGTTTTGCCCAATGAGACTGACTATTCTGTCTTAGGCAGAATGAGGGAAGGCTCATCACTGTCAATCAGGAATTGATATCCATTCTGGCTTCATTACTGCTTTGATTTATACTCAGACAAACCTTCATGTCTTTAAGATCAGTCTTCTTTATATTTATTGCAGACATCTACTTGTAGTTGAATGTTATCTCCAAAGAATCCTTGTATTACATGCAATATTACACTTTCTTATCTAGCCCCCAACTAATAACCTGTGGGTAAATCATACGCTAGTTTGAAGACACACTGGATTTCAACCCAGTCTCTACCCAACTTCAGTCTATGTAACCATCTGCTTGTTTTTATTCCCTAGTAGTGTCTTTCTACCTCTTATGCTCAGTGTTCAAGCTAAGCAAATTATCCATGTGTGAAAATGTTTGGTGATCTTGTCTCACTTAATAAAGGCTTCTACTTTTGTGGAATCTTTGTTCATCTAGTCAACTCTGTTTGTACAACCCTGTGATCTTTAAAAAATACTTTATAATAGATCTCTTTAGTTGTTGTCAAGTCTCTGTTCCCTACATCTTACCTGGAATCAGAATTTTGCATACTGTGCCTACACATATGTCAGTCTATTTCTTCATAGTCCACAAAGGAAGTCTCTTCTTTCTGGAACTTTATACCCCACCCTGAAAATTGCCAAATGCCTCAGGAAGAAAGTCCTTATAAATGTGACACTCATATAATTGTGGTTCCTTTTTTAAAAAAAACATTTTATTTATTTATTTCTCCCCACTCCCTTGTTGTTTTTCACTTGATCAGCAACCATTTTGCTTGTCCCCTTAGCACTGCCTTTATCATTCTGCATCAAAGGCAGAGTTCCCCTATGGTAGTCTGTAACGTGGCATTCTGGAGGATGTCAATTCCTAAAGTTAATTCAAGTATAGGGGAAATATACACTGTATACCTTTGGGGAGGTAATCGTCTAATTTGTAAAACTAAAGTTTGTTACTTAGCCAATAAATTGTTTTCCTCCCATAGCCGTCTATAACCAGCACTTGTCTATGGACTCACGCTACATTGTCATGAATTAAAGTACATTCAGCTCCTGTGTCTACTAAGGCTAATACTCTGTTGATTAGTAGGGGACCAATAAATAGTTAACTCTACATGTGGCCTATGATCCCCAGGATCCCCAGTTATTGTTCTTACCTGGGGATCTTGACCCCTCCCCTATGGTAGGGGGGAAGAGTGCTTGCCAGGCTTCCACCAGGGGAGCGGAAGTTTCCCAGAGTTGGGGTAGTAGCTTTTTTCCTATTTTTCCTTCTCCCTCAGGATTCTGAGGGAAGAGTTTTGTAAGCATCTCGTCCTTAGGGAGCTTGCTTCAGTCTCACTAAAACTAAAACTGCATTGGGCTGCCTATCTATTGTTTCTAGCTCAGTGCCTGCCGCAATAAGATCTACCCATATTTGCTTGCACAACAAATGATTAAGACCATCATATCCTAGGGGCATTTTCCCTGCCACCTGGACCCCAGCCCCCTTTCTCTGCAGCCTTTCCTAATCCCCTAAGTCTGCCATAGCCTGTGCAGCTCGAGACACAGGTTACCTCACTAGAGGACTCGGGATTGACACCAGAGGTCATAAAAATGGTTGGGAGCAGTATGTAGCACAGTATCTTTCATTTCTGCAGTAAAAGCTTCAGTGCCAGGTTCCACAAAGTGGTGGTATACCATTTCATCCACAATCTCCATAAAACATCCTGTAACTCTTCCACAGATTGCCAATGAGGGGTGGCATGGGATATCTCACTTCATTAGACCATGCAGCCCTGCATCCATTAACCAGCCATACCAATAGCAACACTTTTTGTTCCACTAGAGGTGATATATAGGTGCTGACATAGAGAAAGGTGAGTGGTAATGGATGACAATTTACTCATTTCCTCCCAGACAGTACAATTCCTAATACTCCAACTCATAATCTTAGAAGTCAGTTAGGCAGGGACTCTCTAGATCTCTGCCTGTACCTTTTCCCCAGATTGCCCAACTTAGCAGCAGTACAGTCCCTCATGGTTATATGCAACTTTTGCGGGGGGGGGGGGAGGGGCTGGAAATGTTGGACCCCAGGGAGTTGGTCCTATAATGGCTCCACTTCTGTTGTATTATAGGGCGCATCCTTGGGGGTTCCTCATCTTCTTCCACTTCCTGTTCCTCCTCTTTCTCGTCATCTGAGGAGGAGTTTATAGGATCTCATGCCTTAGGGGCCCACCCAGGGGGTGGTTAAT
This sequence comes from Tolypeutes matacus, assembly GCA_026826555.1. NCBI lineage: Eukaryota > Metazoa > Chordata > Mammalia > Cingulata > Chlamyphoridae > Tolypeutes > Tolypeutes matacus. The sequence continues at coordinate 9,041,637 of JAKSZT010053767.1, read as the reverse complement.
ATCCTCTGGACCTGGACTCAAGGCAGCCTGAGCATATCTACAAGCCAGGGTTTCTAACTGATCAACTCTGCACAGGCGATTGGTTAAGGAATCTCATTTTTGCCTGTAATAGGCGCATATCCCCGTCTAACTTTAACTCTTCTTCTGAGCAGTGCACAGAGGCCTTTGCCACTTGTTCTGCCTTGGTAGCCACCCACAAGTCTCCTAACAAGCCATGATATAGCTGTTGCTATTTGGCAGTCTCCTTTCTTCTTAGGTGCAGTTTCTCTGCTACTTGCTGTAGCACAGCAAGTATACCTGCTGGAGTTTTTAGGGCATCCCCGTACTCTCTCGGTGGTTCCCACTCATCCAGGAGGGCAACTACCTCTCCCTACATGGACGTTATAGGCCAACCTGGGATTTCCCCTGTCAATTCTCCTTTCCCTGAGCTCATGCCCGCTACTTCCAGCAATCCATCTGTCTCCTGGCTACCTCTCCAATTGTTCCTGAAAGGCATGAGTTGGGGCAGCCGTGAGATCAAAGAAAGCATTAGGCACTGAGTCAGATGTAAGTTTTATTTGGACTTACGAGCAGGAGACAGGCTTTGGTGGTGGCAGTGAAGAGAATGGAATTAGCATTCTGCAAAGAGGCAGGAAAATAAAGTGTGATATAAAGGTTTCAGAACAAAGACATTTCATAGGGTATGAGAACAGAGTTTCTGCTAGGGTTCTGTGATTGTATATATGGGGTCTGGTGATGTTATCACTATGTATGCAGGAATGAAATTTTATCACTCTGAGATTATGGTTTACAATTTCATCTATACATTCTTGCCCCTCCTGGGAGGGTTGTTAACCTTTAACTTATGTCTGGGTCACATAGGTGGCTATGTGCTGTGGGCTTAGGGGGAGCCCAGGCCCTGTGTTCCCACACTTCTGCTTGTAATCCTCACTGTATCCTTTGCCCACACCTAATCTGTGGCATAAAACTATCTGCCATGTCATAAGGAATTCCTGACCAAAATAGGGAGGTTGGGAGGAAACTCAGAGAGAGAAGGAGAGAGTGAGAGTGGGAAAGAGAGAGAGAGAGAGAAAGAGAGAGAGAGAGAGAGAGAGAGAGAGAGAGAGAGGGAGGGAGGGAGGGAGGGAGAGAGAGATTCCAGTTCTAAAAGGAACAGATCCTTGAGCATACCACAAAGAAAGATATTCTCCTAAAGAGACTCTCTGGCCACCTATTCAATTTGCTAATCTAGCTGCTATATATGAGAATGATTAAAGAACATTTGTAACTTCAAGGTACTAAGAAAATTGGGCCAGTATGGTTATCATATGTCCTTACTCCATTTCTTCTACCTTTTGAATATCAGTAATAAACAAAAGATACATGAATTTTTTTTTTTTAAAGGTGCTCCTCCTTAATTCTTCACCTGAGTTTGGTTGTCATCTGCAAATATTTGTAGAATAGGCCATTGTTAAGAGTGGCTAAACAAAGGAACTACTCTCTCCATCTTCCACCACTGTATCATTTTAAAAGCAAACCTAAGACATCATTATCTCTCACCTGTAAATACATGAATATTATATCTCTAAAAGACAAGGAATTGAAGGACTGTTAAAAAAAAAAACATAACAACATTATAGTTTGTAAATTTATTTTCAAAATATAAAAGTAATGTGATGAATGCACATTTTAGGGGATTTGTGAGATTCAGAGAAGTATAAATAAAATAAAAATTGCCTCTAGTCACTATCCTCAGACAACTGCTACTAACATTTTGATATATTTCCTTTGTCTTTTTTTCTATCTCATACACAAACGCACACACACACACATATATACTGATTATATAATTTCATATGGAATTTTTAGAATGCTTAACATTTTAGCATGAGCATGACAAATTATTTGTAAACATATTTATCTTCCACACTTTGTCATGATTTACTTAATAATTTGGATTTCTTCAAATTTGCTATTAAAAATAATACCATTGTGAACAGCTTTGTAGTGAAATTTCTGAATTGTTGATTATTGGTTTTAAAAAGAACCCTATGAAAGAAATTACTGGGTCACTATGCATAAAGAAATTTTAAAGTTCTTGGTACAGACTGTTAATTGGTTTCCAGGAAGATTGGACTGATGGACATGTCCAATAGAAATCTCTTAAAGTACCTCTGTCACCTCCCCTTGGCCAGCATTGAGTAATATCATGTAAAAGGAAAATGCTTCTGATTGACTAGATGAAAACTGTTATCTCATCATTTCAATATATATCTCTTTCATGACTACTGCTGTGGAACAGATTTTAATTTAGTCACAATTTTATATTCCCTAGGTCTTGTACATCTTAACCTATTTGATATTTCCCATTGTGTAAATGGAAATCCTCAGAAGGTGATAGATTCCAATATAAACAGCAGTGAAGTCCTTTGAATTTCTAAAATTAATAAATATTTTGAAGTCTGAAAAAAATTCTATAGCTTAAAAGTCAATGAACTCAGTTTTAAGGAAGAAAACAACAAAATTTGTAAGAATGTGAATCCGTTTCTAGGTTACAAATCACAAACTCAGTAATGGCTGTAGACTTTTTATATTGGAGGAGCCTTAGAGGCAGCCATACAGTTGGAAGAGTGCAGGAAGGGGGGAGGGAGCAGAGAGACTTGTCTTAAAGCCTTAAAAAACAAAAACAAAAACAAAACACTGAGAAATTTAAAAGTCATTTCCCAAAATGTCAGATTTATGGCTTCTCTTTCAAAATCAAAATATCTATCAATAATTGCACTTACATGTCTAAATGGCAACAAGGGGCTGAGTAGCACATTTACTGTATATTTCACCCATTGAGTTTACAACCTCTGATCTAAATGAATTTTAATTGCAACCAATAATTGAAGTTTATAAATTTTGTCGGTGTAGAAAGGATGTTGGAGGCACCAAAACGAAAAATTGAATTCTTCAGCATGTATGTATGGGTCATTGTGTAATAACTTCCTACATTTCACCCTTTCCATTCTCTCATCTTAAGATCTCAGAGTTCAGGAGAGATCTGAGCTAGGGACACAGTTTTAGGGACCATCAGCAAATAGGTAGATGGTTAAAGGGAGTAAATGAGATTACTCAGTGAGAGCTTGTGGAGGGCTAAGGATGGAACTCCGGGAAGCACCAAATATTTAAGGGATAAACAGAAGAAGAGACCAGCAAATGAAATAAGAAAGAACTGTGAAAGATGTAGGAGAAATAAGAGAGCTTGGTATCATAAGTGTAAGGAGAAGCTAGTTTGAGAATGGATGGACCAACTTATAGAATATTCAGAGGCTAAGTAAAATAGGAACTGAAAAGCATCTGATTGGCAATTTAGATGTTGCCAAATGAATTTTCGCTGGCTTTTAGGAGCGAAGTATACATTTTAGTAGGATGAAGAGTAAAATGTGAAGTGAAGAAGCAGTGGCAATAGAGTACAGTCTAGAAAAGCTTGGCTGTACCGGGAAAGAGGCAGAGCAGTAACTAGAGAAAAATGCAGGGTCAAGGGAATTTTAGTTTAGTTTTGGGCTTTGTTCATTTTATTTTATTTTATTTTATTTTTGTTTTTTCTGTTCATTTTATTTTAATGATAGCAAAAATCTTAAGGGATATCAGATACAGGGTATCTGTAAAGATAAGAGGACCAAGGGAAAATTGATAGGAAGGGTAGCTGAGGAGGATTTGTGGAGCAGTATGGGTTTGCAGTTATATGAAAAAGATATGTGGTGATGAGTGTCACCATTCATTGTCACTGAGTCCCAAACTCTCCCTTCTGTACTCTGGGTTTGTGATGCAAACCAATCTTTGTTAGCTGGCTCCATTATATTGCACCTTTGGGTACCAGAGTGAAAGATGGGCAGGCTGGAGTAGGAAAAACGATTTGCTTTTTCCTGTCAGCTTGTTTGTCAGCATCATCTCAGCAACAGCTAGCCACCTTACAGAAGCAGATGGTTCTAGTCTCCAGCTAATTTTTTTTTTCCCTCCAAGAATTAGCCCCACTGTAACCCCTGAAAAGTAGCAGCATCAGCTAGGTAGTGGCCCCTCTTCAGAAGCCCTTCTCCAAGCTTCTAGATTTTAATAACCCCTGTATCTTCTCTAGGGGTGATAGCTGCTTCCAGGTTACCTCACATCCCCTTTCACTTTTTCATATTGGCAATACTCGTTTCTTTATTTTTTAAAAAACGTACTTAGATTACACAAATGTTACATAAAAAATATAGGGGATTCCCATGTGCCTCACTCCCCATACCTCCCACATATTCTCACATTAACAATATCCTTCATTAGTGTGGTGCATTCATTGCAATTGATGAACACATTTTGGAGCATTGCCAGTAAGCATGGATTATAGTTTACATTGTAGTTTACACTCTCTCCTACACAATTCTGTAGGTTATGGCAAGATACATGGTGGCCTGTACCTGTCATTGCAATGTCATTCAGGATGTGTTTAATTCTTAGATTAAGTTTAATCTGTTAAAATAGCAAGGGTTGTTACTGTTTTCTCAACTGGACCCTGAATTAAACAACCAGGACCTCTATTTCAGATGGTGACCAAGGTTGAGAGCTGTAAGTGGGGTTGGAATTTACAAGCTTCCAGCTGATATAAGTTGAATGTCTTTCTAGGTTAGAATCAGTAATATTAAGAGCTGTATTTGTTTATCATTATTTAAAAATAGTATTTTAAATGCAAACAAAAAATTATAGATGTTGATGAATTATGCATTGAAGATATTGCACTTCCAAACTTAAGTGTTTTATTTTCTTTTCCCCCCACGTTGTCACGAATGTAAAGCATATTACACCAAAATGTTATGGTTGCTTTATAGGTGGTTAACTTCTTCCTCTTGTTCGCAACGCCAGTCCTCATCCTACTACTCAACCTACATGAAAATGTCCATTTGGCCTTTATACCTCTTAACCAATGGATTTAGGGCCATAGACACTGGTGATAAAAAGGGAAAGCATTGGTTTCAGCTCTGTTGCTGGTTTCAACATTTTTTTCCATTTTACTGTTGGAAGACCACCAAGAAGAGCCATCTTGGCGCCGTTTGCCGGCATCTCCACAGAAGAGATAATTATGAGATGCAGGGGAAAACTATTTTTTAAATAGTTAGTAAAATCATTGCTCAGAAGCCAAAAATCAAGATAGTAACATTTTAAAGTAGAAAAATTCTGAAATTAGAGATGTGACACAATGTGAGGAGAACATCAGTGTAGGTCAAAGTGCCTTTTAATGAGAAATCCACTTTTACCATCTTAAAACAATTTCCCAACTCCCCCAAAATTAGGTTAGACAAACTTTTATCTAACAGCTAAGGAAATAGAAAAAAAACCCAACCCAAACACCTCAAAACAAAACTACAGACCTAATTTCTACAGAAAGGATGTAATGTACAGAGTTGAGTGTGGCCTCTGAATAACACTATGGGTTTATCTATCGTTTCCTGTGTGATCTTCAACTAACCTCTGAGCTTCAGTTTCTTCTTTTGAAAAACAGGGATTAGAACCTCAGAGGGTTGATGTGAAGGTCAGTTGGGATAATGTATGTAGAGTGCTTACCATGATTTTACACAGAGAACATGTTATTTTGAATAGCATGGCACACATAGTAGGTCCTTATATTTAATGTTCATATATAAAAGACTTCTGAACTACAGGGGACATTAGTACACCTGGGTGTCAGAAAAATTTTCTTTAAATAGTTTGTAGTATTAGTTAAAATACTCTCATATAATTATTTTAATATCATTTTCCTAGATAAGTTCATTTCCAGCTTTAATGTTTCCTATTGATACAAGAATCAGATGCAAGAAATTTGTTTTTTCACCTAATTATTTTGTGATCTTCTTTCAGTGGATAATTAACCAGAGGTACCAAGTAAATGAAGAGGGGAAAGCACTATAAATATATTTGATATAAATTTTTTTCAGATATCAGTGTTCATAAGAAATTATGGTTAGAGAACCTCTAAGTAGTTGAAGTAAAAATGAAAAGTCTGGCCTCTACTAGAAAAATATATTTCTCCAATTACTGGGAAAAAATTATACCATTTTAGAAGTTTTAGCATTATAAATAAAACCCCTCACTCTACTTCCCACTCCAGCTATGAACCCCATTTCTCTGCTGACAGCAGAACTTTTCAAATAAATTTTCCACATTTGTCTTTCTCTACTTCTTACCTCATATCTCTTTCCTTCCATTTTTAAGACACATATCACCAACAATATTCATGTTGCTGAAACATACTGACACATCTGTTTTCTTCTTCTTGATGCCTCAGTAGCATTTGTTAAAGTTGACCCCACTTTTCCTGGCTTGTGACACAACATTCTGTGGTTCCCTGCATTCCTCCTATATCTGCTTCTCTTGGCGATTTCTCTACCCCCAACCTCTAAATGTCAGTACTTGGATGGGCCCTCTTCTCTGTTTACATGCTTCTCAGGGGTGATCTCAGCTAGTAAAATGACTTTAAATAATATTTTCCTACTAATGACTCCCAAAATTGTACCTAGTCCTCTTCCTTGAGCTGCAGACATTTATGTCATCACTTACTTGATAGTTTCATTCAAATTTCTCATACACGCCCCAAGTTTAATTTTTCAAAATGGAATTCTTAATTTTCCCCACTTCCCCAAACCTGTTTCTCCTATTACATTTAAGTCAAATCAGAAACCTACAAGTTACTGTCAAGTGGTCAGGCAGTTTCTAACCAGCAGTACAGGTGTAGCTGCTAGGCTGGCCACAGACAACTAGCCCAAATGGACTTGAGCAGTTTATAACTTACACAAAAAGCAAAAAACAAGATCAGCATGAAGTCAGCTCCTTGCAAATTCCTAGTCCCAGGACAACATTGAACCTGAGGGGCCAGATGACAGATGATGTAAGTTCTGTTGTTGAGGAGTCAAGTAGTTTTATGAACTGCATCTGTACTGGAGGGGATAAAGCAGGTCCATGCCTTACCAGAACCAGGAAATCAGTTGAGAAACTGCCTCATGGCAGCCTTCTACAATAGGAAGATGGATGGGAATGGCCTTGTGACAGCTCCTCTAAGACTGCCTATCTTGCCATAGAAGATGCCTATCTTCTAAGAAAGATGGTTTCAGGGGAGGATCACAGGGCATTCTGCTAAGACTTGGGTCAGAATGTGGTTGAATTTTGCCTACATAATCTATATGCAATGAGCAAGGTCACCAGGGTGCCACGCCAGAGCTATTACCCTATAGTTATCTGATTCAATCTATTCTTCTGCACTCATATCCAGCCCATTAAACTGTTGGTTCTACCTCCAAAATATATCTGCTCTACATTCCTTCAGCCATTATAAATCCAAGGCACACCATGTCCTATTTGGACTATTATAATACATTCTCCTGCCCTCTTACCACCCATTCTCCACACAGCAGCTAGAGTAATATTTTGAAAGTACAAATCAGATCACAGCACACCCTGGCTTACAAAAATGTCAGTGGCTTCCAATTACACATCAAATGAAATTTGCTCTTAACCATGAACTACAAAGCCTTCCTTACATGACCTAGCCTCTAACTATCCCTTCCCATATCATCTCTTACCAGTCCCTCTCACTGATGATGCTTCAGTCACAGTGGTCTTTTTTTTTCTCAGAACATACCAAATACTTTTTCCCACCTCTGGCATTTTGTAGTTGCTGCTCCCTTTGCTCATATTATGCTGCACCAGGCTTTTTTACCTGGCTAGTTCCTGCTCAGCAGTGAGGTTTCAGCTCAAAGTCATCTCTGCAGAGACCTCCTGATCTATTGAAGGTAGTCACTTGACTCCCAGTTATGCTCTGTCCTATCGCCTTGTATATGCCTTAATTGGGATCTGTGATTTTCTTATTTATACATCTTCATGTTATTGTCAGTCTCTATTACCAGAATTTAAGCTTCAAAAGCACAGGAACTTGTATGTCATTTTACTGCTATGTCCTTAACACACTGCCAGACACAGTAGTCTCCAATATTTGTTGGATGAAAAAAGTTATTTCTAGTCTTTTTTTAAAATAAAAAGCTAGGGCAAAAACATTAATACTCTATGTTTTTTAGCAGTTAAAACACATGAAACATTTTCAAGGTTGATTCCATCTTGCTTTCCTAGTTTACTCCCTTTGATCTTCATGTCAGATTTAATAAAATAACTATTTTTATAAGCCAATAATCAAACAATTTATTATTTTTAAATGTAAAAATGTGTTTATTCACAGTCTTTGAGAAGTTACCATTCCCTCAAAAAATTCTTTATGAACAAAATGCCAAGAAAAATTTCAATAGTAGCTTAAGCCAAACCAAAAATATACATCTGATGTATACAAACTTTAAAAAGCATAACACAGGCAATGTGAGTGTAGATTACCTTTAAAATACTTCCAATGATATAGCTACAAGTTAAATTAAGACAGACATAAACAATAGCATTTATCTAATGTGTTATATTTACATATTTAGTCAAAATGTCATATTTATTTCCAAGACATAAAAAAAAGATGAAACTACAGATGTCATTTGCCTTGCAGTTCAAATATTGAAAGGGCCATGTGATTTTTTTTTAAGTACACTATGAACTTTAAATTTACTATTTATATCTGGACCTTCCTATATTTTTAAGAATATGTACTTTCATTGTTGCAAGAAAAAGAAAAGAAAAAACACTAAGGAAAAAAACCAAAAACCCTCTGCTTATTAAAATTATATCCAATCCTCAATAAAATCAAGAATGGCAATTTTGTCAGTCAGGGAGTGTTTTATATCCTTGGCCTTTTAAACTGATACATAAACTTTAAGGAAAAGAAGAGCTATTTTATACCATAAAATGTAGTTATATATATTGATAAATTTAGTTCCATTTTGTTAAAGCACCTTGTAATACAAGGCAAAGGAAAGCTTAAAAATCAATGGATTCCTTCTTACCAGAAAGGATTTTATTTACTTTGAAATACCCGTATTATCTCTTTTCAGTTTTCTTTTCCTAATAAGTTATGCACAGGGAATATGTTCTGTGTAAAATCCTTCTCATTTAAGATCATTCATTGGAAATGCAGAACTTTTAAAAATGACACCTAGATATTTAATAAATCAATTAACTTAAAATATTCATGTATAGTGACAATGTAAAATGAAGCAAAAATTAAATATACATTTTTCTTAAATATTACTTTTGATTATTACCAACTTTAAGTGTCCAAACTCTGAAAACTAATTTTTATTATATTATCTTTTGTTCACATTCAATCAATATTATCATACTATGATATATAAGTGTTGAAAGAAATTGATACTTAAGCATTCCTTTAGGGACATCTACTCAAATTAATTATGCTTACTACTAGAAAATACATTTCTAATAAATCATAGAAATAAAAAATTCTGGAAAAGAGAAAAATATTCTATATCTGAATCTGGCAATCCCTCTTCATGCTCCCTTCACATCTGCTGAGAATTCTTTTAAAAAATGCTTAATATTTTCACATTTAGATACTGAAATACTTAATAAAGCATTCCAAGTGCAATTAATAAAACTATTTTAAAAAGTGAAAACATAAGGAATGCTATAAAGAAAACATAATTAAAATAAACTCAATCACAGTAGCATGACAGAATGATTTAATTTTTCTTGAAATGTAGAAGGCAGATGATGAAATTGCACTTAATTCTGAAGCAATTCAGATACATCCTATCATTCCTATTTCTTTCTAATAAACATTTACAAAATGGTTTCTTACCTCCCCCTTACAAAAAGGCTCAGCACAACCATTTATACATTCTAGTTGATTTTTAACATTTGGTAATAACTGATAAACAGGATCACACAATTTTATCCTATCGATTCTGTTGCTCTGTATCAGATTGCTTTATGCCAGAATCAGACAGTTCTAATACAGGATTTACAAATCCAGAATACTCGGAATTGCCGTTATCATCCATTTCAGCACTAACAAAATCATTCTCCCACTCCAGCCCATTGGAATCATCAGAGGCTGAGGTAGGGTTACTTCCAGTCTTCTTGTTGCTATACTTAAGTGCTGCCCGGAGAATATCTTCCTCTGTTTTGGAACGTTCTCTCATTGGAAGCATTCTATTCATTCCTATGATTTGAACACAGAGTTTTCAGAAATCTCATTGAAGATAAAAAGCTACATTAAAAAACTTCCGAGTTAACAATATATTTTCATTTAACTATCACACTTGATTTATGAATTATCTTAATGAGGCAGTCCTATACAGCAGGGGTTCTTAACAAGGGTCCTGTGAGCTTGAATTGAAATTCAAAAGAACATTATTCTTGTGGGGACGTGTTCGTGCAGGTGTGATATATTTATTAAATAATACACAGTATAGTGTGGACTTAGTAAGGGATCCATAGTTTTCACCTGACTGGCAAAAGGGTCTGTGGAACAAAAAAAGGTTAAGAACCCCTGCTATAGAGACTTTCCTCAGGAAAATGTTCGGGTCTAATCCTGAAGCATGCCTTAAATAAAAATAAATATTAATACGTACCAAGAGACAATTTTGATGTAACACTGATCATCTGATAAAGATATTTCTAAAGAGCCATAAATAAAACAGAGTGGATAGGGGACTTCATTTGCTATTAGTCTTATATGGTCAAATCAGTTTGTCTGCCAAGGTCCTTTCCTACCCAGATGATGATTTCATTTCCCAGAGAATAAAAATAACTATAATGACAATAACAACAAATACCTTTCCAGCACTTACTAGGTTCCAGTTAATGTTGTAAACACTTTACATTTATTAACTGATTAATCCCCAACAACCCTATGAAGAAAGCACATTACTATCATTATACCCATTCTATAGATATAGAGATTGGAATTGAAAGTCTAAAGGGATCTGCCTATCACATAGCTATAAAGTGGTAGAACAAAAATTTGAATCCATTCATTCTGGCTCCAAAGTCTGTGCTCAAATAATTATTCTGACCTCCTACAACAGAATACAGAAGTTTCTAGGGGGAAACTGCTCTAGATCTAATACTGAACAGAAAGAAATTGGTTGGTAAAGTGAAAGTGTAAAAATATTGGAAGAAAAACAATGTTACTTTGTTGACAGAAGGAAAGGAGGAAGAACAGTAGAGAAATTTGAATTTCTAAGTGTAGAATGAACACTGGTAATAGAAGTTAAATCTAGGATTAGCAAAAAGATTATCAAAGAATACCTAGACACATTAAATATTGAATTTTCTTTTCTGACCTTAAAAAACAGATCCTACAGTAATAAAAAAACATTTAAATATGTATCACTGTTGCCTATTACTCCTAAAACAATCACAAAGACTCGACCAAGCAAAGCAATTTATTTCTACAGACAAGATAAAAATAGTAGGCTGGATGCTAATATAATTTTGTGCATTTGTATCTGGTAGAATAACACATTGTAAAGAAAGGTGGATATCAACCTAGGTTGTATTTCAACCTAGAAATAGGTTTCTAGGTGGCTCTGTCCTCTACCAAGTCTAGTTTAACAATGATGTTAATGATTTGAATAATGACCTAGAAAGTCATGTTATCTGCAAAGTCATTAGCCTACAATGTGGATGATTGAATCAGGAATTTAAAAGACTGGAAAGGCTACAGATAAAATTGAACAAGCTGGGAAGAGGATGTGGCTCAAGCAGATGGGCTCCCCGTCTACCACATGGGAGGTCCCGGGTTTGTTTCCTGGGGCCTCCTGGTGAAAGCGAGCTGGCCTGCATGAAGAGCTGGCCAGCGGAGAGCTGGCGCAACAAAAGGAGACAAAGAAGAGAGACAATGAGAGACACAACAAACCAGAGAGCTGAGGTGGCTCAAGCGATTGAGTGCCTCTCTCTCACATGGAGGTCCCAGGATTGATTCCTGGTGCCACCTTAAGAGAAGATGAGAAGAAGAAATGACAAGCAGACTTTCACAGAAAGCAAGACAGAGAGTGCAAAAATTACAAGGGCGTGGGGTGAGGGGGATAAATAAATAAAATAAATCTTTAAAAAAAAATTGAATAAGCTGTTAAAATAAGAATAAATTTAAAGTCTGTATTATTACATATTTAGACTGGGATCTAAATATGTAATAATACAAGGAGAAACAGGGGTTAATTGAGAAGACTTAAGAAAGCTAATTCAATCTTGGATAAAGTTATTCAAGTCAACAGTGTATCTGTTTCTTTACTGATTTAAAAAATGGCCTGAGTGAAGACACTTAAGGTCCATTTCATTTCAAATTTCTATAAAATATTTAACGCTTATCAGTTTTCTTGAAGTTCCAATATTCTATAATTGATTCTCTCTTCCTTTTTGGACTATTTTTTTTAACATGAAAATGAAAATTTGGGTCTTATTCAGCAAAATGAGCTTATTTGAAAAAATTAGTATTTCAGTTACAATTCTGAGTACTTAGCATGTGATACAACTTGTACTGGGTGTTTTATGTGTTTTTTCTTTATGCTTCACAACATGCTTTCACTCACTTGTTTAAGTATTTACTGAGGGCCTACTAGGTACCTGCCATTTTTAGGCTCTGAGTATATAATGGTGAATAATCATCCTTTAAAGTGAGTTTATTATTCCTTTTTTATGGATGAAGAGGCTGCGGCTTGCAGAGATTAAGTAATCTAAAGTACAACAGCTAGGAAGACATACAAACTGATAGCTATGTCAAAGATTTTGTTCTACGAAAAAATTTGCTAATTTATAATGAACCAAAAAATTAATTAACTTTTGGCTTTATATTGCCCACAAGGGGACAGTAATTCTTCATATAGAGTAATATCAAGAGCTGGATTACAAAATCCTCAAAATAAGACATTAGCATTTACTTTTTAAATCTTGAGAAACATTATAATATAACACCACTTTAAACGTTTTAGATAAAATTGTCAATTAGAAAATACCTTCTTCATCTTCCCACTCTAGATCTAAGGACGTACTGTCATCATTTCCACTAGTTGATTTAGTTTTGGTCATTAAGTCACAACTGCTTTCTGTATTTGGTGTCAAAACTGTGGCATCTGATGAGAGTCCTAGAATATAAACCAAATACAATTAAGTATTGTCATCTGTACTCTTTTACCACAACAGTCATTTATTTTGCAACAACTGTCTCTCTATAAATATTACTATTCCTTTTAACTTCATAAGAAATAATTATTGTTGAAATCATTACACTGGTAAGTTTCTGTTAGGAGTACTATAAAACAGTAGTGTGCTTTTCCCTCCTATCTAAGCACAGTAAAAGTGCAAATTTAAATCAATTATAAACTTTTCAAATATGATGAATTCTGGATAACATTTTTAGTAGACCTGTGGTGAAAGGGGACAAAAAAACAAATGAAGAAAAAAAACAAAAATCAAATGAAAATCAGCCTATATTTTCAAAAGGTTCCACTACTCCCTATGCCTCCACTACTGGAAAGGAGGAGTTTTGACTTTTGAAACTTGGAGGAAAAGTAACAGTTTAATCTTATAAGCTAACCTGTAGGATGTAAAATTCTTTAATAATAAAGATCATACATGTATAATACTTTTTCCCTCCCTCCTTTTCTTTTTTTCAGGGGGAAGGGCAAAGAAGCAACAGAATAGAAATGGAAAAAGGAGTACTTGACTTCCTATATGGATCTATAGAAAGAGCCTGCTACTTTTCTTTGCTCCAACTCATTTTTAAAAAGGAAAGATAATATTGTATAATTAAGGACTAATTAACTTGCAATACAAATTAAAGGAAACAAAGTTCTTTATAGGAAAAGAGCAAGAATCTCCAATTATTTGTCTAATGTGACATAAAACAAACTGTACACAGAATATATACAGACTTACTACTACTTCGAAAAACTTCATACTGTGACTTTATATTTCTCAAACAAGATTCAAAGTCATCTTCTGGTCCAAAGCTGTAATAAAAGTGAAATAATTTTATATATTCACAATAAAAACAACATAAATGCATGTTTGAGTTAATGAAGCCTTTTTGGTTTGATGACTTATTTCGCACAAATTCATAATTACTACACAATTAGAGTAACATGAGAAAAGTAGGCTTCACTTTTCTTAATGTTGGCATCAAAGTGAAAATAAGATTTTGGTTAATATCCAGACTCAGCCACAAGTCCAACTTTACAATTTACAACAGTGAAATATGAGAAAGCTTCTTTGAATGAGGAGACACTAGTGGAAAAGCAACATTGAAATGTCTTTTCCAGAAAATGACCACAACTTAGCTTTATTATAAGAAAGCAGAGGGGCCAAGAAAAACATACAAACTAAATAGCTGAAGGCATTCATTTTATAGATGGAAAATAGGACCACTCAAAAAAACAAAAAACAAAAAAGTCAATTTAAATAAATGATTACCACTTTCTAACTTTAAAAAAGCAAATGTTCTTAGTTTTCTTTTAAGACAGTGTCTTTGAGAAGTAATAATTTTTAGGGAATACAAGTACACATAAACAGGATTATGTATATAAACAATCAGAGGTGAACTTGTTCTCTTTGGAAAAAAAAAATTCGATCACAAACTGAAAAAGAAATATGCTCCACTATTTACCTTTGATATTCTCCATTGTTGGAAGGATGGTATTGTGGTACAACCCTCTGCCTTTCTTGCTTTGGAAACATAATATAATACACAAAATCACTGTTATACTTTTTTTTTTTAAAAACCACGCATGTAATGCCAAATATTTTTTTCTAATCTCTCTAAAAAACAAATAAACATTATTCTATTGAAGTCATTTCCTTTAAACTCATTACTGCTCACTTTTACATTTTCTTATTTATGGGTAGAATTTCTCTCAATTTATCAATGTATAAACCCTAACTGGTCAGAATATTCATAGTGCTATAAAAATAACTTTTAAAACGAATAGGTATATACACACATACACACATACATATTAGTGTACTCAAAATCCTTATTGTAACCAAGAACTTCTTAATAACTAGAAGGCAAACAGGCAAGAATGGAACAGTTAAAACAGTATATGAAGTTCTATTCTAAGTGAAATGAGCAGCAATAAACACATCAGATTTAGAAGTCCTGGCTCAGTTGACTTAGAAATAATAAAAGCAAAAATTAGAACTGTCAGTGTTGTAGCTCTGATAGTTATTAGATCTATATCTTGGGTATGTCCTTTATTCTCTGCTTTCTCATTTGTAAATTACAGATGGCAATAATACCGCCCTAGCAAAACTCAGAGAGTTATTGTGAAAATCTTCTAAAGAAATTGGTGTGTTTGTGTGTCAGTCTATGTTGGACTATTATGTATTCTTATATCAAATATTTAGTCAGAGAAGTTCAGAGAACCTTTGAAGTCACCCAAACAGATACTGCATATGGAATGCTTTTACTTTTTAAAAGGTGGGCAATAGATGAATTTATTATAGTAAAAATAATGGCCTATATTATAACCAGGAAAAATACTTTTATTTATTAGAAGAAGGTGAGAGTTAATTTTAAACTTTTCCATTATGCAGTACTTAATTAAAAAAAAAAAAAAAAAGACTCTTCCATATAATATAATCTCTAGAAACACACACACAAATGAGAGATAAAAGAGGTCACATAGAAATCATATACTATGACACATGATTTTTCAGTTTCTCTTATAGTTACAATAATGATTATGTGACATGATATTTGTACAAATGCACTTAACATTACTCCAGTTTTGAACTCTGGCTCTGCCATTTATTAACATAGGATCTCAAGCAGGTTACTTAAAATCTCTGTACCTCAGTTTCCTTATCTATGAAGTTAGAATTAAAAATGGTACCTACCTCCTAGGATTGTTGTGAGGAATAAACAAGGTGAAACTTGTAAACTATGCAGAACACCTGACACTTAGGGCTCAACGAATGTTTGTAGTTAACTGTCTGGCATTATGATATGTCATACTGGCACATGGCATGGTAAAATATGGAAAATCTGCTGCCTTTCCTGATAATATGCCAAAGAATTCTCAAGATTCAAACTCTCAAGGACATGAGAATAAAGGTGAGAAATGGAGCATATCCCTATGGGACAAAATCACCCACTTCCCTGATTATATAAAGTACAATGAATTGTTAAAAAAAAAAAAAAACCTCACAAAGTTACATTAAAAAATGCTTTGGAAGTTATATAATTTTTTTTTGCAATGTTTTCTCTCTAAAAGTATATTTATTTCTCCCAACGAATACTGATTTTGGAAAACTAAAATTCATCTTTAAGGAAAGAGGAATACGCTTTTTCTAACCTAAAGCTAAGCAGCACTCAATATCAAGCGTGTAATCTGATGTTATTTCCAGCTGTAAAAGATTGACTAATTTGACTTTTAAGTTCCTGAGAATATATACATCAATGTTAAAGAAGAAGCCCTTAATTCTGGAAAAAAAAAGTCCCAACTAAGATTTTTTCAGAGAAAATAAGGAGAAAAGGAGCCCTGAAATATGTTGGGGTCTTTTCCCCTCACCTCCAAGAGCTTTCGCTGTTTTGCTGCCCTGGCTGCTTCACGCTGTGCAGCGTATAAAGCTTCTTCTTCTAGTCTTAACTTCTCTTCTTGTAAGGCTAACTGTATATGAACAAAACAATAAGGATTAACCAAAATCAGAACCTGTCTAACTGCTCTAAAAATTAAGTGTTTCTAAGTATAAAACAAAAATAAATTATTAAAAAATAATTGATCTCTACAAAGCATAATTGAAATTTTAGTGATTGTTCATGTATCAGTTTCTCCTTTTACAAAAATAAATCAAATTATGTCAAACACACTTCAAAATTCTTTAAAAATTGAATTATGAATTAGTAGTATCTAATCTAATTTGTATACAGAATTATTTTCTTTCTTCAGAATGTGCAATATTTATTCTCAAAAATTGTACCAACATATACATCCCTAGTAAGTTTAATGGTTTTGGGCCTCACAAGTCCAAGGTCTCCAAAAACTAAGGCCAATCATATTACTGTCTACCAAAGTGAACTAATAAGCTTTCACAAAATTCATGACTTTCCATCTAATTAACATTCATGCATGTCTCCTTAATTTTCTTACTATCAAGCTATTAAAAAATTACCCTCAAATTTAAGTTCTTGCTATTCATAATAAGTACAAACTGGTTTAATGATACCCTACTGCATGTCAAATCTAAATTAAAAATCAAATTTCAACACAATTTTTTTAGACTAATATTAGCATCTATGTGTAGTTTAAGTTAATGATTTTGAAATCACTTATTGGTACCAAACAAACTATTTAAATGTATACTGGAATAAGACTAATTCCATTTAGTTTGGAGAACAGAAAAACTATATAGGCCATTTCTGCAAACACATTAACATGAAAATAACACGTATGATTTCTGAACATACTTGGTTCACTTATAGAGAATGAAGAAGTTGAAGACAAAAGCACTTCAAAGAGCACTTAATGTGAAACAAAGTAAGTACTTTAAAAGTTGGTTTTAAACACAAACATGCATGTTTTTGCCAGGGTTCCTACTTGTGAATTAAGAAATTATTTTTTAAAGAATGTATTATCTTCTTCTTCTTTTTTTTTTTTTTTTTATAGAATATGATCTCTGATAAATTGAG
Organism: Tolypeutes matacus; assembly: GCA_026826555.1. Taxonomy (NCBI): domain Eukaryota; kingdom Metazoa; phylum Chordata; class Mammalia; order Cingulata; family Chlamyphoridae; genus Tolypeutes; species Tolypeutes matacus. The sequence continues at coordinate 9,024,065 of JAKSZT010053767.1, read as the reverse complement.
CCAAACTAAAACATATAATTGGCTGAAATAATGCTTATTACTTTTAAAATCACTTTCATCTGTACATATCTAAATATAGGTCCAATGATTGTACACAACATATTATTTAATGACAACTCTTCCCTATAAATAGATGCTTTGTGATAACATATATTTAAGCAACATAAAAGACTCTTTACCTCTTTTTGAATTTTCCTATCAAGGTCTTTCTGTTTTTCAGCAATAGAATCATAATGCCTCTCTCTTAGGTCAACAATTTCTTCCTCAGTAAGGGGCCTAGAGAGAAAAAGAAGGGAAAAAAGAAGAAAAGGTTCTAATAAATCTGAGTCTAAATAACACTCACAAAGCCAGTGAAATTTTGAAAATTTTCTGTCAAAGGTATATTAAAGTACCACCTTGTAGCAGTTTGGTGTTTGGGGTAGAAGCTTATAGTCACAAACTAAAGGGTCCAACTCAAGGTCCCCCACTTGGTAGGTGGGGATTCACAGATAAAAGACATGGCAAAAGACAGAGTTGAGAGTTTTGAGCTGGAGCCCAGGAATTGAAACACACAGAGCAGAGCAGCTGAGCCCAGAGAGAATTGAGTCCTGGGGAGAGAGACAGAGCCAGTCACTTTACAGTTTACAGCTGGCCTTGTGGAGAGAGGAAAAGCCTAGAGAGCCTCATAGTCTACAGCTAACCTTGTGGAGAAAACAGAGGAGCTGAGCCCAGAGAGAAGCCAGCCCCGGGAAGAGAGGAAACCAGGAAGCCTGAACCCTCACAGATGCTGGCAGCCATCTTGCTCCAAAACATGGCAAAAGACTTTGGTGAGGGAAGAAACTTACGCTTTATGGCCTGTTAACTGTAAGCTTCTACCCCAAATAAATACCCTTAATAAAAATCAATGATTTTTGGTATTTTGCATCAGCACTCCTTTGGCTGACTAATACACACCTCATACCCACTAGAAGGATTATTACTTAAAAAAAAAAAGAAGACCCAAGATGGTGACAGAGTAGGAAGCACTAACATTATCAGCTCCTCCTACAGGGCAACTAATAATCAGCTAGGATTGGTCCAGATCAACTGTGTGGGGGACTCTGGAGACCAGAAGAACACAGTGCACCATCCAGGGAAGAACAGAAGAGGAGCCTGACCATATGCGGTGAAGATTCGTGAGTAGATTCCTCCATGTTGCAGAGGTGGTTGCCCAACACCCACTGGCGAGCCCAGACCCACTTCTTGGCTGGAAGCAGAAGCTCTCTTTCTCAAAAGCAGGGAAGAGGAAGTGGCCTGGCACCAACTACGGCTGTTCATTGGCAAATTTGGCTACCTGGATTCCAATCTTGAGCACAGCTGAGGTTTAAACCTGCCCAAACCACCAAGAAGCCAGCATCATTTGTGCTGTCTCCACCCTGGCAGGAGTAGAAGCAGGGTGACTGAAAAACATATTGGTCCCCCTGGGCGGTAGGGATCAGATCTAGCACATTCAGTTTAGAAAGCCACTGATTAGGTCCTCACACTCAACAGGAATGGAAATTGGATGAAGTTTGAACACTTTCTCTGGGCAAAGCAGGCAGATTCACACTGGGCCTGAATATTCCCTGGACGGGGGTGAGGGGTGGCGGGGGTGGGTGCAGTCTCTTGTAGGCAATGCTGGCAGATTCACCCCGCCCACCTTTAACAGCTGCTGCTCCAGGAAGGAGAGGAACCAATAGCCGTCGTCTGATCACTCTCTCTCAATACAGTGTGGGGGCAGTACAGGGGGTGGCAGGGGATCAAAGAACTCAGATCCCAGAGGCAGGGGGCTGTGCAACAGTTTCATCCTGGGTAGGCTGGCAACCTCAGCCTCAACCATGCCCCCACCAGGAGTTAAGTCAACTGAGCAATAAAAACACAGAATAACCTTAGGGCAGCAGGGAACAACTGGATAAAGAGTGCTACCTGCTGGGTACTTTAGGAAAGCCTAGATTGGAGGAGACATCAAAGAAAAGACTGCAGGCCTTTAGGGTCTCTTTTCCAGAGCACACTGGAATCGATTTACACTCCCTTCATAGGTACCCTGAACCTGTTTTGACTGGGAAACCAGTGCTGGGAAGGTTGTCTCCAGTGGAACACTTCTACAAAATTAGTCCTCCAGGAAACAGCGAGAGAAAACAAAGGAGGATTAAAAATATACAGAGGCAAATAATAAACCAACAGAAGAGACTAATTCATGGAGGACGAAGAGATGAAGTTTTAATAAAAAGCCAACCAATAAGAAAGCCATAGGTCAGGCTCCTCTTCTGTTCTTCCCTGGATGATGCACTGTGTTCTTCTGGTCTCTGGAGTCCCCCACACAGTTGATCTGGACCGATCCTAGCTGATTATTAGTTGCCCTGTAGGATGAGCTGATAATGTTAGTGCTTCCTACTCTGTCACCATCTTGGGTCTTCTCTCTCTTTTTTTTAAGTAATAGTCCTTCTAGTGGGTATGAGGTGTGTATATTAGTCAGCCAAAGGAGTGCTGATGCAAAATACCAAAAATCAGTTGATTTTTATTAAGGGTATTATCATTAACATCTGGATTGGTCAGTCTTTTTTTATATTAGCCATTATAGTGGCTGAGAAAATGTACCCCATTCGGGTTTAATTTGCATTTCTCTGATGCAAATTGAACACCCCCAGAGATTTTGAAGTTTAGTTTTCAAATCTAGACAGTTCCACCTGGAGAGAGAGTGAATCTCAATTGTCTTCAAGATAAAGTCTGAGCTAATTAATGTAGCATACAAGGCTCTTTATGATCTGACTTCTCATCTATCTCATCTATCACCATTTGTCTAAACTTTATACTCCAGTAATAAAGGCTGCTTGTCATTCGCCCCCACCCCCTAAAACACCATGCTGTTTAACATCTCCATTTTTTTGGTTCATGCAATCTCTTCTGTCTGGGATGCCCTCCGCTTCTGCCTGGATAGTTACCACTAACTAGCCCTTCAAGGATCAATTGAAGTTGTCACCTCCTTAGAGAAGTCTTCTTGGACATACCTCCCCATATACATTTTGGGCCTAGGGCCCCTCTTCTAGGTTTTCCTAACATGTTCTATAACCCCACTATTTAATTGTTCTTCCTACCTCATATTAAATTAGTCATCTCAGAGATCTATCTCTCAGACCAGGATGTTCTTCTAACATAGAGACTATGTCTGATTTTTTAGTTTCCAGTGCCTAGCACAGTGGCAGCCACATGGTAGTTGCTTAATAAATGTTTGCTAAACTAAGAAAGGTAAGAAACATGAATTCAAAATATCAAGTATTATATGACAATATTTTCTTGATATTAAATACTCTCCAGTTAAAGATAGATGCTTCTTTTTCAAGTAATGTAATTTTAACAGAATATAAAGAGGCTGTTTAAATAAATTATAATATCAAGGCTCTAGTTAATAATGAAAGGTATAAAAACTTCCAATTAGTAAAGCAAGTTTTATAGTGTCATAAGGAAGGTAAAGGGGGATAAAGTTAAAAATCTTAAGGGAAATATATTTATAAATATTAAGTGATTTTTAGAAAACTGAAAAATATATAACACCTTAGTTTCAATAGGAAGCAGAAAAACACTTACATACATTCAATTCTTTAATGCCCCAAACAATATTTTGAGCTATTTATTATTTGCCTCAATCATATAGAAAGAGGAAACTAAGGTTATAAAATGAAAACTGTTCAATGTCTCAAAGCAAGTAAACCCAGCCTAGACTCTTAGTTTCTCAGATTCAAACAGAAGTAGTTTTATTTATTTTTTTAACAAACAAACAAAAAGCCTTACCGCTGACTGCTTCCTGGGCTTTCCCCCTGTACAAAAATTAATTAAACAATTAAAGAAATTTCACTAGCTGAATTCTATTTAAAGTAAGCCAATAAAATTTTCATTTAACAAAAAATATTTTCTACTTATCCATTTTTATCATAGTAAATTTTTTTCATTTTTAATTATTAAAACTATTTCCATTATTTTTCATTATTAAAAGTGTTTTCAACAAAAAGCTTTAAAATTTCATTATTTCTAAAAGACAGAATCTAGTTTATCATCTTGCTTAATTATAAAGCAACAATTTACTGGCTATTTCTTTCAACTTTTTTCCAACAAATATATACCATATACCAAATGAACTTCTAGAATTGGAATGGTACTAGAACACATACTCTCTATGCCCTCAGCATTAATATTTTTCTTTCACAGGGTTATGAAATTACCTATATTTTTTCCTACAAAGCAAACCATAACTATTTTCAAGACTGATTCGGGTTTACACATATCTCTTACACAACTAAGCTGTTCAAACCTAGTAACAGAGTTAAAATAAGTAACACCAGCAATAAAATTGCAAATGATCTAAATGAATTTAGGAAATAGCACAAAATAGGATGACTTTTCAAATGTCAAATGTGAATACGAGAGAAAAACACTGGTTAGCAAAAACAAACAAAAACAAAAACAAAACAAAAACAAAAACAAAAACAAAAACAAAAACTTGGCCAAACAAACAAAAAGCACTTTAGGAAAAAACATGGAACCACAAGTTCCTTTAAAAAGCAATATGATGCTGGGATAAACTATATTGAAGGCTGGGAAAATTCTTTTAAATTTACTGTTTGTCAGAAGCTTTGAAAATATTGTGTCTAGTGTTTGTTTAAACTTTAAAAAAAAAAAAGACATGGAGATTAAAGTAGCCTTTATGAAGGTAAAGAAACTAGGTTTTATGAAGAAAACTTTAGAATATTTGGGAGAAATATAGCTGGGGGAGCAAAAGGCTAGGATTGTTTCCTAAATGTGTTCTACCAAATGATAATAAATTTAAATTATTATTTTTAAAAAGGATTAATACCCAAATTAATTTGGGAAATGTTGAGTTAAACAAGTTTAAATATTTTTTTTTAACAATAGTTCTTCTGAGAATCTTTAATATGCTCATCTATATTGTGAGGCTAGTATTCTGTACATACTCTGTAAAATGCTGGGCCAAAGACTAACTTATATTTTCAAAAGAAAGACTTGACATACTTTCTCTTTCCTTAGAAAGCAAAAATGATGAAAGGTCAGAGTGTGCAATGATTTTCCATTTAGAGATGCTGAAATCAGGCCTCAGGGAGGTTAATTTGCACAAACTCATGAATTTAGTTTAGTGATAAAGTTATAAATTAGCACACAAACATAAGCTCTTCTAACAAGAATATATACCACATTTCACTGAATCTAAGATGTACTTTTTCTGCCCATATTTTAAGACTTCTATACTTGGGGTGTATCTTAAAATTGAGTTTTTAAGATGAGTTGAAATGCAGAAAATCAACATAGATAACTATTAAAAGAGGTAATGAATGATTTGAATTAGAAATCGATTGTATAAATGCAACCCTCAGAAATAACTATGATAAAAGAATGGGTCTACTCTGGATTATTGAGGTATTTTACCTATGTAAGAACAAAAGGTTAGAAATGATCCTTTTTTGAGCTCCTTGAGTTCTACAGACCTGTTATGTATTATTTTTATAATATAGCAGTATATATATTATACCAGAAAATTCTGGATTTGTTAATATAAATTAGTAAAAGATGGAAATGACACAAAAAAGACTGAAATGTAAAAATACATACCAAAAAAACTTAAAAATTATAAAACTAAAAAAATTTTAAATTAAAATTTAGAAAATATAATTAAAGATTATAACTAATGAGATGACTAATGAGAACAAATACGAGTTTTGCACTACTACGGAAATACTTACTTCATCACTGTCTACTAGATTTTCAAACTGAAAGAACAAGAAAGCAAGTGTTAGGAGGGATTTTTGTCTAAGGCATGTATCTCACAAGAAATTATAAGTTACTTTCATCTTAAACATAATATACCTTTATATTTGTAAGATACCTAAAGTCAAGCATCTTTTTATATATCAGCTTATTCAATATTTTCAATAGCCCTATAAGATACCATTTCTATTTATGACTTTATCTGAAAAATGAAAAGGAGAATTCAAGCAATTTTCTATATAAATTAGAAACTTAAAACTAAAACTTTCACTCATATTGAATATTTCATACCAGAGTTTTAAATTCACAGTTCCAGAATTTTCCACTTTTCTTGGCTTCAGAACAAATTATACAATCTAAAGTAGAAATAGCAAGATTAAAAAAAAAAAATTCAATCTTGAAAGCCAACTCTACTTTAACTGAGGCTACCTGCATTACTGATTTAGGACAGATTCTGAGGTGGTATCTAGGCTACAAGAAAGAATGCCTTGATCCCTTTAGTAGTAAGGTCATTTGATATATATTTACCATCTTTGACCTAGAGCAGTGGTTAATAATTGTGGTTGATATGAACATCATGGATAGGTTGGACAGCTAAAACTAAATTCTATTGCTAATATTCTATTTCTAATACTAGAAAATATTTTTTGCTTTCTTAACAAACACTAGTAGACTCAAATACAGTCTTCCTGAAAAATCTGGATTTCCATTAAACAACAAGGAGGCAAATTGAAAAATTTTAGAACATTACTATTTCTTATATTATGCTGCCATATTAAAGAACTAGTTATGAACACTGCTTTGGTGGTTCTTAAATAACTTATACAGCAATATAAGTTAGAAATAAAACGTGGCAGTCATTTGTGTTGTTTAACAAATATTTTAAGTAGTTTGCCTTGACATAAAATGGGATGGGATTACTCTTTCTCTGCCACCATGAAATTAGTCAGATAAGACTAGATGAGAAATAGGGGCTAGAAAGAATAAGACTTCTCTAAGTGTTTATATGTATTCATCTATTCCATTTATCTATTTATTGAAAATGTACTAAATGGTAGTTGCTACCCCCCAAAACAATGTCTTGCTAGATATAGGAATATAAGTGAATAATTTAATCATAATGTGAAAGATGCTATTATGCCAAATGATCTATTAAATTACAGTATTATTAATAAAATACCTGTTCTTTAAATATAAATAATTTGATAAATATCCACTTAAAGGAAAGGAAAAAGTGTTTCATTGTTAGTATTATTTTGTCTAAAGATTTAGAAGAAAACAATGAATCCAATAGGTTTAGAAAATACAAGATTCTAAAGAGATGACTTAAAAGTATTGAAAATTACGTATTATCTTGAACTCATTTTTTTCTAGTACTGATTTCTGATTTTTCAAAATAACTAATTCCTGGATTACATGTTTCCTTATTAATATAGAATGTAGGGAAGTACAGAGTTCATACTTTGGAACCAGGCATTTTGAGGCTAGAATTTAGATTCTGCCACTTCCAGGTTGTGCAGTCTAGCCACATTTCTTCACCTGTCTAAGACCCTGATTTCTTATCCATAAAATAGGAAACCTATTTCATACTGTTGTATTAAGAATTATGTGCAGTAACATAATAAACTTATAGTGGAATGGCTGGGACACAGTAGGGACTGAATAAATGGTAGTTTCTATTATTATGTTTTTCATACAAAGAAAAACTGACTTGATGATTCCACTGGGAATTGCTTAAAATCAACTTGCTGCTTTGATCTTACTATACCTCTCTGGTAGGGCAGAACTTGTCTCTAGAATCACTCTTAGTGAGTCACTATTTCTATTAGAAAGTACCCTCCCCTCTCCTTCAGTTGTGTAGGGTGAAAAAAGAAGAACAAAGCACTTCAGTAGAAATATACAATTCTCTTTAGAAGAACAGGACCTTAGTCTTCCGCAAATTTCTTCTCCCTATCCATTCTCCCCACCCCTCTACCCAATCCTTTCCTTCTTCACTAGCTTCAAGAATATTGAACTATAACAGTCCATACTAAATTTAGGTCCAGATCCTTCCCTCTTTACTTAAAAATCCCTTCTGCCCTCCTAAAGGTACTTGAAGTCAATCAAATTCATGACTCTACTCACCTCTATAGTTAAGTGCTCACCTCTTGAGCATGTTCTAAAATACTTGGATCTAAGAAGAAAAGCAGAGAAAAACAACTTTAAAAATCACAATTGATCCTGAAACAGAATTAACATAGTGGCATAAACATACTTATTTAAGAGCAACTTCAAATTCTCTAACATAGAGTATCTTATATATTTATAAAAAGGAACCATCAAAATTTATCTGCAAATATAAATAACCTAGATTTTTTTTTTTTTTTTAAAGATTTTATTTATTTATTCATTTATCCCCCCCTTGCTGCTTATGCTCGCTGGGTCAGCTAACCACGCCGTGCGGGCGGGCTTGCCTTCACCAGGAGGCCCCGGGAACCGAACCCGGGGCCTCCCATATGGTAAACGGGAGCCCTACTGATTGAGCCACAGCCGCTTCCCAATAACCTAGATTTTAAAACTTAGAATTATGGGCTTAAAATAGTGTTTAGTCAAACAACATTTCTTTATATTGGTACTAATATATACTAAAACCATAATTATCAATTTATTTACTATATTCACTACATAGAATAAAGCCAAAATTTCAATTTACCTCATTACTTTTACCGCATCAAGAAAAATACCTTGTTAAAATACTGGTGTTAAATAATGTATACTGGGAAGCGGCTGTGGCTCAATCAGTGGGGCTCCCGTTTACCATATGGGAGGCCCCGGGTTCGGTTCCCAGGGCCTCCTGGTGAAGGCAGGCCCGCCCGCGCGGCGTGGTTGGCTGATCCAGCGAGCACAAGCAGCAGGGGGGGGATAAATGAATAAATAATAAATAAAATCTAAAAAAAATAAAAATAAAAAAAGTATACAAAAAAAAATAATAATGTATACAAGAGTATGCTCCCAATTTTATTAAACATACGCAAAATAACAAAAATCTGAAAGGATATATGCTAATATATTAAGAGTGGTTATCTCTGGATGGTGGAATCATATATCTTTATACAAAGCTGGGTGCTTTTTATTCTCTCCCCACACACCCAAATTAAAAAGAAAAAAGAAAAACAATGCATATACACATTAACCAGACGACTCATTACATTTTCCAATTAAGGTCAACTCTTGACTTTAATTTGAACCATTCTCTTCTGCTCCTACTAATGAAACTTACACATAGTTAAATAAGCACCTCCTGTTATTATATCTGCTCCAAAATGTGTCCACATAACTACTATAGTATGAAAGGTGGTATAAGACATAGCCACTAAAACTCCTTTACCACTTGATGTGCCAGGAGATTATAAAACTTTCACCCATAATATGGTCCCTATGTTATTGCCGCCAAAATTGATGTAGGAGAGGACTCATTTCCTCCACAGAGATCCAAAATGACACTGTGTAGGTTCCTAGTGTGTCAGAATTCATGGTGAGATAACACCACCTTTAGGGATGGGGAGAATCCTGGGATTAGCACAAGTCAGAATGTTTTGTAAGTAGTATATGTTTATGTGTGTGGGGAGGCAGGTTTAGTGAAAAGGAATGCCATATTATCATGATTGAAGAATAAAAAGAGCAATGACATTATAGGTGCTATTTTTGCTGCCACGATCCATTTGCTGACAGATACAAATAAGCTTTACCACCCATTAAAAGACCACTGGTAAAAACCAGAGGATTTGGTATTGCCATTCCAGAGATTTAATATTTATGGAACACTTCCAGTAAACACAATACCTTTAATTCCCTAAACATCTAGTGCCCCCACTCTCTCCTCTCTTCTCCATTTCTCAAACAAAACCAAACATGAGTTGAGTCTTCCAGCAGCATTGCATTCTGGTCTTACAACTCCACTTACTGTGCTATATGCTCCTTTTCCTGCAACCATCACTCTCTCCCCGAATGAAGAATCTGTCTATGATTAATCCATTTCTCCTTTCTGGCTTACTGAATGGTTAATTGAATAATGAAATAAAGATCAGTAATAAAAAGTGCCTCAATATGACCCATCAGCATGACTTCACTGCTGAAGTAAAGCTAAGTACAATGTCCAAATCAAGGGAAATAATTGTTGCACTTTACTTACATCAGACCACAGAACACTGTGTTCTCTTCCAATTATGCATAGATATATAGCTGCCTTTAGTAGAAGTCCAAGAGTAATGGCTGTTCCAAATGTTTCCCTTTCCCCGGGAACTGTCCCCTCTATCCACATCTAGCTACAGCAAGGACAATCATGTTCTTGTGTGATTCTGACTTTCTAAATATCTGACCAAGCTATACCATAATGATCCCCCCAACCACATTTGATTGGCTCAAAGTTATAAAGAAACTGAGCAGAAAGAGCCAATATCCTCCTGACAGTTCTTTGAAGCTGCTAGGGATTATGCTTCCTGACAGTCTTCAAAAAGAGGAATGAAGTCAACAGAAAAAATGTCCTGCCAGTATCCAAGTCATTCCTAAAGGACTGTTGCATCCCTGCTCTGCCCATGGTTTGGTTATTACTTGAAAAATCCAGTATCCTTATAATAAATCCCCCCTTTTGCCTAAGATAGTTACTGTCCCTATAAGCAGAGTCCTGACTAACAAATAAATGAATCTAAGAGATAATAGCAAAACAGCAAATTAAGAAATAGCAATTAACAATTAAAACCAAGAATTAAAATAGAAGGTAAACAAAAAAGCAAAATAAGCTAGAGATTTTGTTTTGGCATTCACTTTTTTACAAAACTTTTGTTATGAAAAAATGTCAAATATGTACAAAAGTAGAGAAAAGAGTATCATTAACCTTCTTGTACCCACCATCCAGCTTAAAATTTTGCCATTTTCCCAATCTTGTTTCATTTATATCACTGCCTCTCAACTTCTGTTTTGTTTTAATAAAAAGTATCTTACAGTAAATCCCAGTCATGTTATCTTACCCTTACTTTGACTTGAATATCTACTTCTTAAGAACCTTTTTAAAACAACTTAAGAACCATGTTACCACAGCTAACAAGACTAAAAATAATTCTTTAATATCATCTAATACCTTGTCCATATTTCAATTTCAGAGAAGTTGTGAGTTTACAGACCCACAGGATTATGCAATTATGTATAAAATACAGGATTCCCATATACCACCCTACCACCAACATTTTGCATTGATTGGTGTGGAAAATTTGTTAGAATTGATGATAGCACTTTTTTGTAATTGTATTTTTTTTTAACGGTAGTTACCTTTGTCACAATTGATGAAAGATTATTAAAATAGTACTGTTAACTATTCTCCTAAGTTTGCATTAGGTGTATTTCCCCCCATATTCTACCCTATGATTAACATCTTGCATTAGTGTCATACATTTGTTATAATTCATGAAAAAACATTCTTGTATTTATACTAATAACTATAGTCCATTGCCTAAAATAGGGTTCACTGTGTTATACAGTCCTATGAGTTGGCTTTTAAATTTTATTCTAGTAACATGCACGACCTAAAGTTTTCCCTTTTAACCATATTCACTTATATAATTCAGTGCTGTTAATTACACTCACAATAATGTGCTACCATTACCATAATCCATTTCAAAACCTTTACAATTGACCTAAATAGAAATTCTGTACAAATTAAGCATTCTCTAACTCCAATCCATCCCCTGGTAACGTATATTCTAGATTCTAACTCTATGAGTTTGCTTATTATAATTAGTTCATTTTGGTGAGATCATACAATATGTATCCTTTTGTGTCCAGCTTATTTCACTCAGCATAATGTCTTCAAGGTTCACCTATGTCGCATGCATCAGTACTTCATTCCTCTTTAAGGCTGAATAATATTCCATTGTGTGTATATACCACGCTTTGTTTATCCATTCATCTATTGATGGACACTTGGGTTACTTCCATCTTTTGGCAATTGTGAACAAGGTCTCTATGAACATGGCTGTTTAAATACCTGTTCAAGTCTCTGCTTTCAAATTTTCTGGGTGTATATCCAGCTATCCAGTAGTGAGATTGTCAGGACATGTGGTAATTCTATATTTAGCTTCCTGAGGAAATGTTAAACTATTTTCCACAGGGGCTACACCATTTTACATTCCTTCAGCAATAAATGAGTGTTCCTATTTCTCCACATTCTTTAACACTTCGAGTTTTTTATCATAGCCAGTGTGACTATCTCATGATTTTGATTTGCATTTCCCTAATAGCTAGTGATGCTGAAGATCTTTGCATGTGCTTTTTAGCCATTTGTATATCCTCTTTGAAGAAATGTCTGTTTAAGTCTTTTGCCCATTTTTAAATTGTGTTGCATGTCTTGTTACTGTTGAGTTGTATGATTTCTTTATATATACTGGATATTATCCCTTATTGGAGATGTGATTTCCAAATATTTTCTCCTTGTTGTGTAGGCTGTCTTTTTTTCATTAAAAAAATTACTGAAGTATATCATTCATACTGAGTAGGCTTTCTTCTCACTTTTGTGACAAAGACTTTTGATATGCAAAAATTTGAGGATGTTGTATTTATCTTGTTTTTGGTTGTTTGTGCTTTGGGTGTAAAGCCTAAGAAACCACTGCCTAACAAAAAATCCTAAAGATGCTTTCCTACATTTTCTTTTAGGAGTCATATAGTCCTGGTTCTTATATTTTGGTCTTTGATCCATTTTGAGTTAATTTTTGTAGATGATATAAGACAGAGGTTCACTTCGATTCGTTTTGCATAGGGATATTAAATTCTACCAGCACCATTTTATTGAAGACATTATTCTTCCCCAATTGAGGGGATTGGCAGCCTAGTCAAAAATCAATTGATTATATACGTGAGGGTCTATTTCTGAACTCTCATTTTGATACCATTGGTCAATATGTCTACCCTTGTGCCAGTACCATGCTTTGTAATAAGCTTTGAAGTCAGGAAGTGTGAGTCCAGTGACTTCACTCTTCTTTTTCAAGATGTATTTGGCTATTCAGGTCCCTTACCCTTCCAAATAAATTTGGTAATTGGCTTTTCCATTTCTGCAAAGTAGGCTGTTGGAATTTTGATTGGAATTGTGTAAAATCTGTAAATCATTTGGGGTAGAATTGACATCTTAACAATATTTACTCTTTCAATCCATGAACATGGAATGTCCTTCCATTTGTCTCTAACAATTATTGTATTATTGTCTATTTCTCCCATCAGTTTTGCCAGTGTTTACCTCATGTAGTTTGGGACACCGTGGTTAGGTGTATAAATATTTATGATTGTTCTTTCTCCTTGGTGGATTGGCCCTTTTATTAATATATAGTGTCCTCCTTTGCCTCTTATAATAGCTTTTGACTTAAAGTCAATTTTGTCCCATATTAGGATAGTACCCCAGCTCTTTTTGGTTACTATTTGCATGGAATATCTTTCTTCCATTTTTCACTTTCAACCTATTTGTGTCTTTTGTCTTTGGGTCTAAGGTGAGTCTCTTGTAAATATCATCCTTTTTAATTCATACGGCGACTCTGCGTCTTTTGATTGGTGAGTTTAATCTATTAATACTCAGTGTTATTACTGTAAAGGCAGTATTTACTTCAGCCATTTTGTCCTTTAGTTTTTATGTCATTTTTTTTTTTTTTGGCGGGGGGGGGGTGTCTCTCTTTTCCTTTATTGCAGCCTACTTTTCTGTATGGTTGATCTTTTGTGGTGTATCTGACAGATTTCTTTCTCATTTCTGTTTCTGTATATTTTAAAAATACTTCCTTTGTGGTTACCCTGGGGTTTATATTACACAACCTACATCTATAACTTAGTAATTTGAAAAGATACCAACTTAGATTCAATTGCATAAATGTTCTCTGCTCCCATATCTGTTTCCCCTCTTTATGTTTTTTTGTTTGTTTGTTTGTTTGTTTACACTTTACCACTTTATATTTTGCATGTCCATCACCAGGAAATATGCTATTTTCTTGTTCAATTGTATTCTGATTTTTATAGGAATTTAAGAGTAGGGTTGCATATTGAGGATACAGTACTAGTGGGTTCTGCATTTACACTTTTAGCTACCTTACTAAAATCATTATTTCTTCACACTATTCCAAGCCAGTCTCTCCTATCTTTTCAATCTGCTGAATTCCCTTTAGTAACTCTTGTAAGGCAGGTATTTTGCTGACAAACTCTCTCAGCTTCCATTAATCTGTGAATATTTCTCCCTTTATTGGAGAAATTGTGAGTTTACAAAACAATCATGCATAAAATACAGGTTTCCCATATACTACCCACCAATGCCTTGCATTGGTATGGAACATTGGTTAAAACTAATGATAGCAAATTTTTATAATTGTACTATTAATTAAAGTCCATGGTTTAACTTAGGGTTCACTGTTTGTATAGTGTAGTTCCATGGATTTTTTTTTTTTAATTTTTATTCTGTTACCATATATACAATCTAACATTTCCCCTTTTAATCATATTCAGATATATATATTTCAGTTCTGTTCATTATGCTCACAATGTTATGCTACCATCACCTCCATCTATCACCAAAACATTTCCATCATTCCAAATAGGAACCCTGTACATTTTGAGCCTTAATTTCCAATTCCTTATCCCCACCTGTCCCCTGGTAACCTATATGTTAATATTTTAAACTCTCCCTCATTTTTGAAAGACAGTTTTTCCAGATAAAGAATTTTTGGCTGGCAGTTTTTCTCTTTCAGTACCTTAAATATATCATACCACTACCTTCTCGGCTCCATGAGTTCTGATAAGAAATTGGCACTTATTCTTATTGAGGATCCCTTGTAAGTGATAAATCACTTTTCTTTTGCTGCTTTCAGAATTCTCTCTTAATCTTTAGCATTTGACATTCTGATTTGTATGTGTCTTGCAGTAGTTTTTATAAGGGTTAATTTCTGTTTGGAGTATGTTGCATTTCTTGGACATGTATATTTAGTATGTCTTTCATTAAGAGTTGGGAAATTTTTGGCCATTATTTCCTCAAATATTCTTTCTGCTCTTTTTCCCATCTCTTCTCCTTTTGGGACACCCATGATGCATCTGTTTGTGCACTGTGTGCTGTCACTTAAATCCCTGAGCCACTTCATATTTTTTCTATTCTTTTCTCTATCTGTTCTTCTGACTGTATGATTTCAATTGTTTTGTCTTCTAATTCACTGATTCTTCTGCCTGTACAAATCTGCTGTTATATGTCTCTAGTGTATTTTTTTTTTTTTAAGATTTTATTTATTTATTTATCCCCCCTTGTTGCTTGTGCTTGTTGTGTCCATTTGCTGTGCGTTTTTCTATCTCTGCTTGTCTCCCTTTGTTGGGTCGTCCTGCTGCATCAGCTCACTGTGCCACGTGGGCTGGCTTGCCTTCACCAGGAGGCCCCGGGAATCGAACCCGGGGCCTCCCATATGGTAAATGGGAGCCCTATCAGTTGAGCCACATCCGCTTCCCTCTAGTGTATCTTTAATCTCTACTATTGTGCCTTTATCCCCATAATTTATGTTTTATTTTTTTTCAATTTTCAAATTATGCTCACACATTGTCTTCTTACTATCCTTTATCTCTTTATGCAAATTTTCCTTCATCTCCTTGAACTGATTTAGGAGCTTTGTTTGAACTTCTTTGATTAGTTGTCCCAAATTCTGTGTCTCCTCTGAAGTTTTCATTAGTTCCCTTGACTGAGCCATATCTTCCCGTTTCATTAGAGGGTTCTCTAATGAAATCTTAATCATGATTTACTAATTTGATCATACCCTATGAATTTATAGCTCTATAAGAACTTCACTGAAGGCTCTTGAACAGTTCAGAAATAAACCCACACATCTGTGGTCAATTGATTTTTGCCAAGTCTACACAATGGGGAATAATAGTATATTATTATTATACATATAAAATTAATATCATTTATAATAAAACAACTCCATGAGAAAACTCCCAAGTTCATATAGACCAGAGGCTCTTGGAGGAATGAATACTGGAGGTATCATAGAAAATACAACAATGTGAGAAAATGTCAACAGTAGATCTAGGGAGGCATCTATCCCCCACTCTGGCATAAAAATCAATATAATAGTAAGTTATTATTACTGACAAGAGACTGCAGTACTTCGGTAGTTGAGGTAAGGAAAAAAAGAAGATTATCCCTGAATAGACATAATCTACAAAAATACCTCCAGTAATAGATTCTGTTTTAGTATAGCAGTCATTTTCATACTTCGGCATATAACAATCACCTGTTAACTATAAAGATCACTGGACTCCATCTTCATATTCTAATATACAGACTGGGTAAAATATTCTGTTCTGCTCACCTATTTGTCTATCCTTGTGTCAATAAATAGAGTATTTGGGGGGGGGGTACCAGGGTCAAGGATTGAACCCAGGACCTCGTTTGTGGAAAGCCAGCGCTCAACCACTGAGCCGCATTGGCTCCCCTGAGTTGGTTTTTCATTTGTTTGCTTGTTTTTTTTTTTTTGTTTTTTTTTTTTAAGGAGGCATCGGGAACCAAATCTGGGATCTCCCATGTGGGAAGCAAGAGCTCAACCGCTTAAGCCACAACCACTCCCCTCAAGAGGGTTTTTTTTTTAAACAAATCATTTTTTGATACATATTAATAAAGCATACAATTCATCCAAAGTGTACAATCTATGGTATATGCAATAATCACATAGTTGTGCATTCATCACTTCAATCACCATTGGAGCATTTTTGTTATTTCCATAATAATAGTAACAAAAACAGACAAATGAGAAAATTCTTCACCTCTCAATCTGTTTCCCCAGCTGTACATAGCTGCTATTTCTGGCTATCCCTGCACAATTACTTATTTATTTATTAAGCAATTTTATTGAGATATATTCACATACCCTAGAATCTATTTAAAGTGAATAATCAATGGCTTTTAGTATAATCACAATGTTGTGCATTCATCACCACAAAAAATTTGAGAACTATTTCATTACTCCAAAAATAAAAACTCCACACCCCTTAGCATGCCTTCCGTTGCCCTACATAACCACTAATCAAATTTCATCTTTATAAATTGATGCATATTTACATTTTATGTAAATAGAATCATACAATGTATTACAGAATATATTTATTTCATAGTAACACAATCATACAGTATTTGTCCTTTTGTGTTTGGCTTGCTTCACTCAACATAATGTCCTCCAGATTTATCCATGTTGTCATATGCTTTACGACTTCATTTCTTCTTACTGTTGCATAATATTCCATCATGTGAATACACCCCAGTTTGTTTATCCATTCATCAGTTGATGGACACCTGGGTTATTTCCAACTTTTGGCAATCATAAATAACGCTTCTGTGAACATAGGTGTGCAGATGTCTATTTGTGTCACTGCTGTCAGTGGTTCTGGGTATATACCCAGTAGTGGTATTGCTGGATCATGTGGCAAATCTATTTTCCGCTTCTTTAGGAACTGCCAAACAGTGCTCCACAGTGGCTGTACCATTCTACATTTCCACCAACAGTTAATAAGTGTTCCTATCTCTCCATGTTCTCTCCAGCATTTGTACTTCTCTGTCTTTTTAACAGTGGCCATTCTGATAGGTGTGAAATGATATCTCATTAAAGTTTCGATTTGCATTTCCCTAATCATGAGTGATGTTGAACATTTTTTCATGTGTTTTGCTGCCATTTGTGTTTCTTCTTGGACAATTGACTATTCAAGTATTTTGCCCATTTTTCAGTTGGATCATTTATCTTTTTATTGACATCTCTTTATATATCATGGATATTAAACCCTTATCAGGCATGTAATTTCCAAATATTTTCTCCCATTGAGCTGGCTGTCTTTTCACCCTTTTGACAAACTCCTTTGAGGTACAAAACTGTTTAATTTTGAGAAGCTCCCATTTATCTATGTTTTCTTTTGTTGCACGTGCTTTGGGTGTAAAGTCCAAGAAACCACCACCTACCACAAGGTCTTTAAGATGTTTCCCTACATTTTCTTCTAGTATTTTATGGTTCTGTCTTTATATTTAGGTCTTTGATCCATTTTGAGTTGATTCTTATATAGGAAGTGTGATGTACTATAAGAAAATTATTATTAAGAATTGTGAATTCATAAGCTTCTAATCAATAGTCGCTGTCGTTTCAGCCTAGAATTGTGAATGATTAATTTGTCCTATGGAATGTTGTAACACTGCTATCATCCATTACCCCAAAAACAAATGATTAAAAGGAACTAGTTACTAGATGTGGTATTTGAACGTCCTGTTTGTGTAACGCTAAGTTAAAGCTGATGTATATCAAATTCCTCACGTTCCTGTTTACTGTACCATGAACAGAATAGAACAAAAGACCCCTCAATACATCACGACTCTCCTGTGGAGGGCTGGCCAACCCCCGCCTGACGGATTTGGTTACTTTTGAAGAGGTCATTCCTCACAAGTTGAAAGACTCACTGGAGTTCTGAGGTTCAGAACCCCTTAAAAGGGATAGCCCCTAAGCTGCCAGTCGAAGTCTCACCCAGGAGGGGATGCTCTGCCTGGGATCATTTTTCCAACTGGGACTCTGATCGGCTACAAAGGGACTTCCCAGCCTTGTGAGAGATCTGATATTGTGTTTTCCCCCAATTTGGTGAGTGGCTGTATATACTTTCATTATTTCCTATCTCTTTAATTAACTACTCTTTTTTGTGATTGCTCAATTGTTATAATCACTTGATATAACCTGAAACTCATTTGATTGAATAAAGCTGCCTTTGCATAGCATTTAGTCTCTGCCTCTTCCTTAGCAAAATAGAGTGATATAGGGGTCCTCTTTCAATCAAATTCCAGTTCTCCCAGCACCATTTGTTGAAGAGACTGTTTTGTCCAGTTAACAAGGACTTGGTAGGTTTGTTGAAAACCAGGTGACCATAGAGGTGAGGGTTTATTTCTGAACTCTCAATTCTATTCCACTGATCGATGTGTCTATCTTTATGTCAATACCATGCTGTTTTGACCACTGTAACTTTGTAATATGTTTCAAGGTCAGGCAGTGAAATTCCTTCCATATCACTCTTCTTTTTTTTTTTTTTTTTTTTTTTTAATGCTTTTGGCTATTTGGGTGTACTTTGCCTTTCAAATGAATTTGGTAATTTCTATTTCTGTAAAGTAGGCTATTGGAATTTTGATTGGTATTGCATTGACTCTATAAATCATTTTGGGAAGGACTGATATCTTCACAATATTTAGTCTTCCAATCCATGAACACGGAATGTCTTTCCATTTGTTTAGGTCTTCACTGATTTCTTTTAGCATTGTTTTGTAGTTTTCTGCATTTAGGTCCCGTATTTCTTTGGCTAAATTGATTCCTAGGTATTTGAGTCTTTTTGTTGCTATTGTAAATGGAATTTTCCCCCTATTTCCTCCTCAGACTGTTCAGTACTAGTTTACATAAACACCATTGATTTTTGTGTTGATCTTGTATCCTGCCAATTTGCTGAGCTAATTTATTAGCTCAAGTAGCTTTGTTGTAGACATTTCAGAATTTTATAAATATAGGAACATGTCATCTGCCAATAGTGAGAGTTTTACTTCCTCTTTTCCTATTTGGATGTCTTTCATTTTTTTTTCTTCTTGTCTAATGCAATAGCTAGAACTTCTAGTAAAATGCTGAATAACAGTGGTGACCGTGGGCATCCTTGTCTTATTCCTGATTTTAGAGGGAATGCTTTCAAACTTTCCTCATGGAGTATGATGAATTTTCCCTCTATTCCTATCTTTTGAAGAGTTTTTATTAAGAAAGGATGCTGGATTTTGTCGAATGCCTCTTCTGCGTCGATTGAGATGATCATGTGGTTTTTTCCCTTCACTTTGTTAATGTGGTGTATTACACGTTGATTGATTTTCTTATGTTGAACCAGACTTACATATCAGGAATAAATCCACTTGGTCATGATGTATAAGTCTTTTGGTATGCTGTTGGATTCGATTTGCAAGTATTTTGTTGAGAATTTTTGCATCTATCTTCATTAGAGAGATTGGTCTGTAATTTTCTTTTCTTTTAGTATCTTTATCTGGCTTTGGTAATCAGGTGATGTTGGCTTCATAAAATGTGCTGGGTAATTTTCCCTTATTTTCAATTTTTTTTGCAAGTGCTTAAACAGGATCGGTGTTACTTCTTTTTGAAATGCTTGGTAGAATTCACCTGTGAACTCATTTGGTCCTGGACTTTTCTTTTTCGGGAGATTTTGGATGACGGATTCAATGTCTTTAAATGTGATTGGCTTGTTAAGTTCTTGTATTACTTGTAGAGTCAGTGTAGGTTGTTTGTGCATTTCTAGGAATTTGTCTATTTCATCTAGGTTGTCTAGTTTGTTGGCATACAGTTTCTCGTAATATCCTCTTATGATCCTTATTATTTTTGTGGGGTCAGTTGTAACTTCCCCCCTTTCATTTCTAAGTGTATTTATTTACATCTTCTCTCTTTTTTTCTTTGTTAGTCTAGGTAGGGGGTTGTCAATTTTATTGGTCTTCTCAAAGAACCAGCTTTTGATTTTGTTGATTTTCTCTCTGTCTCTTTTATTTTTTGTTCTCAGTTTCATTTATTTCTGCTCTAATCTTTATTATTTCTTTCCTTCTGCTTGCTTTGGGATTGGTTTGCTGTTCTCTTTCTAGTTTCTTTATTGTTCAGTTAAAACTTTGAGTTTAATTCTTCTTTTTTTAATATAGGCATATAGGGCTATAAAGTTTCCTCTCAAGACTGCTTTCACTGTATTCCTTAAGTTTTGATAAGTTGTGTTTTTGTTTTCATTTGTCTCAATATACTTACTGATTTCACTTGTCACTTCTTCTTTGACCCATTGATTATTTAGGAGTGTGTTGTTTAGTCTCCACACATTTGTGAATACCTTTTTCCTGCCTATTACTGATTTCCAGTTTCATTCCATTATGATCTGAGAAGGTGTTTCATATAATTTCAACCTTTTTATATTTATTGAGAGCTACCCTGTGCCCTAACATATGACCTATCCTGGAGAATGATTCATGGGCACCTCAGAAGAATGTATAACTTGCTGAATTTGGATGCAATGTTCTATATATGTTGTTAGGTCTAACTTGTTTATATATTGTTCAAATTTTCTGTTTCCTTATTGATGTTCTATCTAGTTGTTCTATCTAATGATGTGTTGAAGTCTCCAACGATTATTGTAGAGATGTCTATTTCTCCCTTCAGTTTTGCCAGAGTTTGTTTCACATATTTTGGGGCACCCTGGTTAGGTGCACAGATATTTATGATTGTTAAATCTTTCTGGTGCATTGTCCCTTTTATTAATATATAATGGCTTTCTGTATCTCTTATAACATTTTTAGCATTTAAAGTCTGTTTTGTCCGATATTAGTATAACTACCCCTGCTCATTTTTGGTTACTATTTGCGTGGAGAATATTTTCCAACCTTTCACTTTCAGCTGGTTTGTATCCCTGGGTCTAAGGTGAGTCTCTTGTAAGCAGCATATAGATGGCTTATGGTTTTTTAAAAATCCATTCTGTCAACCTGTATCTTTGGGGAGTTTAATCCATTCACATTCAATGATATTACTGTAAATGCACTATTTACTTCCACTATTTTCTTCTTTGGTATTCATATGTCATATTTTCCTCTGTCTTTTTACTCTTTTGGCTATCCTTTTTGCAATTCTTTCTTCTATACTTTCTTCCAAGCCTCTCTCTCCTGTCTTTTTCTTTCAGGCTCTAAGACTTCCTTTAATATTTCCTGCAAAGGTGGAATTTTTTAAATGAACTCTCTTAGTTTATGTTTGTTTGTGGATATTTTATACTCACCTTCATATTTGAAGGACACTTTTGCTGGATAAAGAATTCTCGGCTGGCAGATTTTCTCTTTCAGTATCTTAATTGTATCATGCCATTGTCTTCTTACCTCCATGGTTTCTGGTAAGAAACCCACATTAAGTCTTACTGTGAGTCCTTTGAATGTGAAGGTTTGCTTCTCCTTTGCTCTTCTCAGAAATTTCTCTTTATCTTTGAAATCTGACATTCTGAGTGGTATATGTCTTGGAGTAGGTCTATTTGGATTTATTCTGATTGGGGTACTGTGTACTTCTTGGATATGTAAGTTCATTTCTTTTATGAAATTTGGGAAATTTTCAGCTATTATTTCCTCAAATACTCTTTCTGCCTCTTTTCCTTTTTCTTCTCCTTCTGGAACTCCCATGACATGTATGTTGTTGCATTTCATATTGTCATTCAACTTCCTGAGTTCCTGCTCAATTTTTTCCATTCTTTTCTCTCTCTGTTCTTTCCTCTCTTCAATTTCAGCTGTTCTGCCTTCGGTATCACTTATTCTTTCGTCTATCATTTCGAGTCTGCTGTTGTATGCCTCTAAATGTGTTTTTGATCTCACCTATTGTGTCTTTCATTCCCATGAGTTCTATTACTTTTCTATTCAGGATTTCAAATTTTTCTTTGTGCTCGCTCAGTGTCTTCTTGATGTCATTCATCTCTTTAGCTATATAGTCTTTCAACTATTAATTTGATTTTGGAAATTTGTGTGCATCTCATTAATTAGTTATCTCAAATCCTGCATCTCTTCTGCGGCTTTGATATATTCCTTTTCTTGGTCCATGTATTCCATTTTCTTAGACTGCCTCATAATTTTTTTGCTGATGTCTAGGCATCTGCTTAGGATGGTAGTTAACTCAGATGCTCAATTTCTTTCTCTTTCATAGGGATTTAGTGGTGTTATTGCTGCTCTTTGATTCTTAATTCAGCCTGGATTGTTAGGATTGTCCCTGTTAGTTACTCAAAACTGGGCTCTGAACCCAGTAATGGGTTGCAGACCCACTTCCTATGGACTTCCTAAGGATATATAGGGCGGAAAAAAACCTCTTATTTATTTTTAATTTTCTTACATGCATTTCATTGGTTGGCCTGCAGATAGTGCTCTTTGGCAGCCCTCTCAGTTCAGTGCCCGGTCAGAATGTGTTTGCTGCATCACTGACTGGATCAATGTGATAGAGGTTCCTGCCTGGAGGCTAAGAGCCTTGTAATTCAAATTCTTAGAGACAGTTCTCCAGACTTCTCTGGCAGTCCCCTCCCTTTTTGGGTAGTAAATAATTCCAATACCCTCTACGTCCTCAACAATCAGTCCCGGTTAGTAGAGAAGGACTGATTGCTCCCAAGGCAAACAATGGCATGGCCCCACCTGGCCTGGAAGGGCTCATGACATAGCAGACCAAATTTGTGGGTCAAAAGCTGAGTCCCTCTCATTCCCCTCTCCTGAGGTGGCGTGACCTCAACAATCAGTCCGGGCTAGAAGAGAGGGAGATTGTGAGGGTCAGATCTCTCCAGTCCCATGCTGTCTCCCAGGGCAAACAACAGCATGGTCCTGCCTGGCCTAGAAAGGGCTGGTGGGACACAGCAGACCAAATTTGTTAGAAGCTGAGTCAGCCTTAGGCTGTGTCCCTCTCTCTCTACTTTCCTGGGTCAGTGGATCCCTAGAGTCCCCTTTGTCTATACCCGGCTCAGAGGCTTGAGAATTCTAAAGTGTCTTTAGTGTGGGGGAGGGTGCCGGCAGTAGCAGCTGCTGGTTTCAACTCACAGTTTTGCTGTGGCGATTCCCATCCTTTGTCCCTCTCTCTCCTGGGCAATGTCCAACCTTTGCCTGGTGTTCTAAACCCTAGAAGATATTTTTCCAGGCTATTTCAGTCTATCCTCTAGCTATTTTTCTGGCAGAAAAGAGAGTCCCAAGTCTTTCAAGCCTGCCATCTTCCTGGAAGTCTTTTCAATAGGGTTTTAATTATCAGAGCTTGTATTTTGATAAAATAAGTTACCTTCTTCAAAATTTGTGGGCCATATTTGGCTTTTTGCTCTTCAATAAAAATTGTTGGGATTAGTTTGTGAAATTCCATAAAAATCCTGTTGGAATTTTGATTGGAACTATACTGGATTTCTAGATCAATAAAAGCAAAATTAACATCTTAAGCACAGTCTTTCTATCAATGAACTTGATATTATTCTCCATTTACTTAGTTTGTTATTTTTTTAAAATGTTGTTTTGGTTTTACATACCTATTATTTGTATATTCATAGTTTCTTATATTTTTCATTGGTATCATAGAAGGTAGTTTCAAAAACATGCATTATTGATTTGCTGCTGATATACAGAAATAAAATAAAATTTCAATACAAATATTAGATAGCATTTCACATTAGTCAGATTGGGGATAAAGCTGACATACCAGGTGACAGGAGGTAGAACAATGAAAGATATTGTTGGTATAACCACTTTGAAAAAGGTTGACCATTTCTAATAAAGTTGAAGATGTGCATAAGCTATGAACCAGCAATTACATTTCTAGTTATATACCTAAAGAATCTCTTGCACATGAGTACAAAGACAGTTACTCTAAGAATGTTAACTGAACTAGTTTGTAACAGCAAAAACACTCAAAATAATTTAATTGTCCATTAAGAGGAGAATGGATAAAGTGTGTTCTATTCATACAATAGATACCATGGTACCTATGGAATATTACACAAGAGTAGAAATGAATGAACCAGAGCTACATGGATGAAGATGGGGATTTGGAAAGAATACTCCAGGTAAAAATCACTATCCTAGGTCAACAATTAACCTATAGAACAAATATAATCAATGTTTAATGGACTTAGAGCGTCTATAGGGGAATGATGGCAATGAGAACAACATTCTTAACTTCAACCTAGAAGAGCAAACCCAGGTTCACAAAAGTAGGTGCTCATGCAAGTGCCAGTAACCATATGAGTCTCAGAGAAATCAGTGGGGATAAATAAATGCACAAAGACTGAATGCATGAATAATATATGTGGTTAAATATGAAGCTAGGCAAGAGAAATGGTGTCAGCTTAGACTTGGGTGGCATCATGGAGAGAAATGGATAGAAATATTTAGAAGATAAAAAGCACCTGGTTTGGGGGACAGTCTGGAGGAAAATGAAAGATGATGGGCAGTGGTGGAGGTGGGGAGAGTGTCAGGATCCTATTGGGGATGTAATATGAAAGAAGCAGGAGTCAAGGTGGAAGTACAAGAGAAAAGTAAATGTGACAAACCCAAGGTATAAGACATATGCCAGAGGTGAAAAGGATAAGGGACAAAGTGATATGAGAAGTTGAAAGGGTTCTCTAGGAACACAGCAGTATTACAATGCTAAGTTGAAAAGAAAATGGTTAGTTTGTCATATATGTATGTGCATTTAACCTTCATGGATTCAACCATATGTCTTGCAAAGGAGTGAGGGGAGCAGGAAGAAATAATGTGGGCCAAACCGCACCATACTATTCAAGAACATATATATTTAGGTGTATTATTAGGGTGAAAGCTGAGTTGCTGAAACAAAGAAACATTGTGTGCTCCAAACACAATGGCTTAAAGAAAATAGAAGTAAATTTTCTCTTACTTAACAGTCTAGACCTTCCCAAAGTCATCTGTGGACTCAACCTGTACTTGCTTTGCTTGATAAAACGCTTATTTATACATAATCCTTTTGCACCTGAGAGCTGTCTCTAAAGGAAGTGAAGTAGGCTTCTGTGTATACATTCTACTCTTACTGCAAATCTGAAAGCAGACTCAAGCATGAAAAGGATATTAGAAAGGCAGAAAAGGGAGGCTTTGGTTGGTTCCTGGAACATCTCTGAATGATGGTGGAATGTAAAGGAATTTAGAAGAATTTGGGAGTAATATGGACATGGATATTCTTCTTTCATTATACATTTTGATTTATCAATGTTATCAAGTAGATATCATGACATTTTTTATTAAGGGAAAAATCAGTCTCATCAAGAATAGACTGAATATTCTTCTACATGTTATTTTTCACAACAGGCAAATATACTAAAATGACTTTAAAAAGCTGAAAAATTCTCACAAATTCTACATTGGCACTATTTCTTTGTATTCTTCTGTATAACCTACATTAATATAAAATAGGAGAGTATTTGCCTGTATCTCCTGTTGTACACTATAAATAAATGATGAAGAACTATGGTAAATTGTTCCAAAGTCTATTAAAAATTAAAAGCTTCCCAAGACTGTTTTATCTGAACAAAAGATTGGAAAGGTTACAAATCAGATACCTAGCAAAAACTATTACAATGAAGATGATAGACACATAGTTTTCAATTAGTATCAAATCTTTCAAAGGAGGTTTAACTGTTCTAATCTCAAGGGGGTGACCCATCAACAGATTTTCTAGTTAAAAGATAACACTAATGAATAATAACAGCATTTACATAGGTCGTATCAGTAAATTAATAATATTTAGTATTCATTAAGTCCCTCTCTAACGAAGGCAAATTAAGAAAGAATGGATATTTAGAAATCAATTTTATGTTTTGGAAGAGAAAAGACAAATCTTTCTGCCAAGCAAGTTGAAGACTGAAGACATGGATTAGAAAAAACAATCTTTGCCCTTTAAGAGCAGCCTGATTTAGGAAGGAAATGTAGAGTCTTTCAGTTCTTTCTCATTTATCCTCAGCAATCTTTGTGTGCAGCATCTGAAATTACTGACCATCCTCTTCTTTTGGAAACTTCTGTCACTTATGCTTTGACATTCAACCTTCTAATTTTTCTTACTTCACTGAATTACTGAATGACAGCCATAGCCTATGGTAGGCATACCTGGGAATTTAAAATACAAGGCGAATAAAGATTGACCCATGCATGCAAGAGAACAGTCCAGCAGGGTAGATAGATAGGTAAATGAACCACTATTGTGATTTGACAGAGATATGTTCAAATGAGGGGCATCAAAAATCAGCTTGAGGAAGAAATAGCCAGTGCCCAAAATAGGGGAAAGAGGTGTTTCAGGGAGCAGTGGGTACCAAAGTCAAGCAGAAGGGAAAGAACATGATCTACTTAAGGAACTGGATTCATCAATTATGTCAACAAGTATTTAGTGAATAGCTACAATGTACAAGGCACTTAACTAAGAGCTCGGTATTCAATGGTAAGCAAAAGTAGGCAGGGACTCCTTCCTTTATATTGAGAACAGAAAGTAAACATTAAGCAAATAATTACACTTTTGTAAGTATAATTATAAACCGAGGAACTGTTCAGAAAGAAAGGAAGATGGTTCATAATGTGTGAAGATTTATTCCCTGGAGGGCAGGGGGTAGTTTGGGAAGTTTTTCTGTGGGGAAATCTTGAGCTGGTATCTAAAAGATGAGTGAGTGAGAGTTAGCTAAATACAAAGTGGAGACATTGATTCGAGGGCGAGTATGACACAAAATCAATCAAGAAAGGTAGGTAAGGACTTGACATAGCAGGGCCTTGTGAGTTATATTAAAAATTTCAGTCTTTATCCTACAAGCAATGGTAAATCACTGAAAATTTTTAATCTATGTTTGTGTCACAGATTTGCATTTAAGATCACTTTGACCCAGGGCACAGTATAAAAATTTGAAAACAAAACAAAAACTGGTAAAGATCAGGAACAGATATGGGTAGATCAGTCAACAAATATTTATTGAGTGACTACTATGTGGCAAGCACTGCTGGTGAACTGAAGATATAGGAATAAACAAATAAAAATCCCTGACCCCATGGAATTTACATTCTATTAAGAGGAAACAGACACTGGACAAATATTAGAGTCTACAAAAGTAGACTCTGTGGAGTGATAAGTGCTATGAAGGAAAATAAAGTGTCAGAGAATGGTGAATGAGGAAGAGTACTATTTTAGCACAAGGTGTTAGAAATCTAAGCAAGAAATGATGACAGCTTGGACAAAGCTGGGTTACCTCCTAAATAGATTAGAGATTTAAAAAAATCATCTGGTCTTGGGGATGGACTGGAAATGAGAGATCATGGAGAGTAGTGTCAAGAATAACTTCTAGGTTAGTGGCTATATGCATGCCATTCATTAAGGTAAGTATAGTGTGAGAAGAGAAGAACCTAGTAAGTTTTGAAGCACTCCAACATTTAATGACTGAGGAGAAGAAAATGAAGATGAATAAGGGATAGGGAAGATGCACCCAAGGAGGTAGATGGAAAATACAGTGTGTGTGAAATCATGGGAGTTAAGGAAGGAGACAGAAGCATCAAATGCTGCCAAGAGATCAAGTACAAGGATCAATAATGCCTACTGGATTTTGATAATTACTTTGATGTTTGATGGCATGGGGGTGGGGGTGGGAGGCAGACGGTAGGGAAATATTAAGAGTACCCTGAAGACTGAATAAGAAGTAAGGAAATGGAGACCTCAAGACTAGACAACTCCCAGACAATTTATTAAGTTGTGAAAAGAAAAAGATAAGATATAGGGTAATAGCTGGAGGGAGACGTGGGGTTCTAAGTAAGGCTTTCTGTTTCTTTTTGGTTTTCAGATTAAAGGCACATGCTCAAAAGGGCAGAGTCAAGGAGAGTAGAGTTGCATATATTGAAGACAGAAGGGTCTATACCAAGGCATGGAGTACGTAGAGCTTGGAAAGATGTAAGGGCCATTCAGAAGGTATAATCTCCAAGACTTTATAACCTGGATTTGAAGGGTGAGTGAAAGGAAGAGTCTAATATGATTCTCAGGATTATGGCCTTGACCATACATTGTTTTACCACTTACAAAGTAGGGAACAAAGCAGAAGAAATGGATGGAGCTTAGAAAAAGAGTAAAAGAGGAAGAAAGGGTTATGGGAAGGAAACAAAACTAAGTTCAGCTTTATAAACTCTTTCCTTCTCATGGAGGGCTATAAATATTCTGAGCTCATCAGTATGCAGTTGGCAGGTAAAGCCATGTGTTTTCATGACATCACCCAGGGAAAGGAAAGAAGGGGAAAAAAAGGAAATTAAGGAAGGAAAATATATTAAGGAAGAACAGAGCAAGGTTCAGGACAGAGGCCTTGGGAGTCTTTAAGGTATAACACAGAATGTTTTTTAAAAAAATCCATATCCATTTAAGTCCACTACTGTTCCTAACTTTCTGAAATTTCAAGAAATCATCTTACACTTTTTTATATTTCAGAGTTGACAAACATGCTGAAAATCAAACTGAATCTTTCAGTACTGACAGTAATAATTACTGTTTTTAGCAAAATACATTATGATAAAATATTTAAAAAATTCTCATTGGTACTCTATACGATTTCCTTTTAAAAAAAAAAAAAAAGTGCCAACATAAAATTGGTGGGTAGTGTGGCTATTGCCATTAGGAGATTATATTAAGATGCCAAAAAAAAAAAAAGGAAGGATAGGGAAAACCCTGATTTGTAGAGCTTACAAGTAAATAAGTAATACTTTTCGGTTATTCATTTAACAAACATGAGATGCTGAAAGTGAAAATAGATACAGATAAAACATAGTCCCTTACCTTGAGGAGTTACCAGCCCATATCATACTATATACTATGGGTCAGCAAACTCCAGTCATGGGCCAAATATGGCCTGATGCATGTTTTTGTAAATAAAGTTTTATTGGAACACAGTCACACTCATTTGTTTACATAATGTCTATGGCTGCTTTTGTGCTACAACAGCAGAGCTAGTAGTTGTGATGGAGAAAGAATAGCCAGCAAAGCCTAAAATAAGTACTATCTGGCTCTTTCCAAAAAAAAAAAAAAAAAAAAAAACTTGCTAGCTTCTGGTATAGAGCATAAATAAGTTTGCAGAAAGTATTATTTCCTCAGGGAGAGAATATCTTCTCAAAGGGGTTGAAGCAGGTTTCACAGGGAATGTAATATTTAAGGATGAGTAAAAGCTAACCCAGAAAAGGAAAAAAAAAAAAAAAAGGCACTCTAGGTAAGAAAAAATAGCACAAATAAAGGAACAAGGGTGAGAGGACACTGTATTTTAGGAATTAGGAACAAGTGTAGTCCATCTGGGTATACAGAATATTGGGGGTATAGCAGTAAGTGAATGGCAGAGAATAAGGCAGGTTAACTAGATTAAGTTTTCTTGTAAGGAGTTTAAGCTTGATACTACCATCAATTGGAAGGTAATATTTATCAAAAAATTGTTAAATACTAATGTTTATGAATGAGTTAATATTTTTTCAAATTAGAATAGATTTAATGTTATCCTTTTAATAATGTTATTCTTACTCGTTTGCATGCTACCATAATTTTTGAACGTGAGAACAAGGTGTGAAATCACAGGTATCACAGATACATACAATCCTGATATACAAATGGACATTACCTTGCACATTGAATGCTGTGAAATTCATCATGCTGTCAGAGAAGGAAAAATGTCTGAGCAATTTAGCTGTAGAAATCAGGAAGTCCATGGAGGTCATTAAGCAAGAGAATGGCATAACCTTGTATGGATTTTCGAAAGCCTAATTTCAAGGACGGTAAGGAAGTATGGCCTAAAATGTGAGAGACAAGATGGGGAGAGCAGTCTGAAAGCCATTGACCAAGTGATTAGAGAAAGGTAGAGGACTATGGAGTTTCTAGCTTAGAAAACTATGAATGGTGCTATTAAGAGAGTTAGGGACTACACGAAGCAAAGGAAGATGAAGCCCGAGGGAAAAGAAACTATTTGAGGTAGGTTGATCTGAGGGACCTTGATACATCCAAGTGTAGTGCTTCAGTAGGCAGCTGATAATATAGTGCCTAAGCTCTGAAAAGAGGTCTCTGCAGAAGATAGGTGATTTGGAAGTGGTAGTAGTTGAAATCATAGGAAACGAGAGAATTTCTTCAGTGGCAGGTATACATGTGAGGGAACTAAATAAAGAAAAGACAGAGGAAAGCTCCATATTTAACAGGCAGATAAAGTAAGAACTGCCAAGAGAGGAACAGGAAAATAAGAAGATAAAAGTGATGCTGCAAAGGTCAAGTGCATAGTTTCAAGAAAAGGAGAATAGTTTATCACACAGAATGAAGAGCCAAGTAGTTGAGATATATTCATAAGATATTCTGGCGACAAAGTACAAGACAATGTACTGAGGGATATATCAACCAAATGTTCCTACAAAATAAAGAGCATAAGCAATTAGTGGTTAAGGGTAAGGGCTCTGAATTTAGACAAACCTGGACAGAAATTCCAGCCCTGCTATCTTGGACAAGTTAAACTTTCTAAGCCTCAATTTTCAACCTATAATTGTATGTAATACTATTTACCTTCTGCATAGGATTGTGGTGAGGAATATATGCGATAATGTAAAGTGCTTAGAATAGTACCCAACACATAGGAAGTGATCAAATATTGGCAGATATTATTAAAATCATTATTACTGGGAAAGGAAACAGTGAACCATTGTAAACTATTATTGCCTGAAGGCAACTTTGCTGCCTCCAGCAAAAAGGTCAACAAACTTCAAGATGGAAACAAACAAGATCATACCTTTACATAAAATTACAATACCTCACAACTGGAACACTGTAAGACAAAGTGGTAAGACAAAGATGGGAATTAAAATGCAACACAACATATTTGGGTCTTCAGACAAAGGAAGAAAAAACTAAGAAAGAGACATTTAGATAAAAGTCTAAATAATTTAAAGAGTTATGACAAAAGCTAAAAAGCAGGCGAGACACACAGTGTAACACAATGAAAAAGAAGAAAAAACTGCACTATGTAAGGAAATTAATCCTAATTCCAACCTCAACTATGTAAGCTTCCAAATGACCTTATGATAAATCATATAATCTCTTTGGTCCTCAGGTTCCTCATCTGTACAAGCTTTACATGCCAGCTTTAAATTATAATTCTGAAATTAGACAAAGACTTAAATAGTGAAATCTGAAAATATGAGAACTAGGTGACAACTATGAAATTTGGACAAAGTAAATGAAAGACTGAAAAAAGGCCAGGGTAATTTGCATGCTTGTGCAATGATACCAAGACAAAATATAAATGAAGTTGGAAAAACGGCTTCGAAAAATTTACCAGTAACAGGACTATAAATAAGTACTAACAGAAGCTGCTTTATATTTTACCTGTAAAATGGGGGAACACCTTTACATATTATCAGGGACTGCTGTAGGCAAATGAATACTGGGCATGACAGACCAACTATTACGATTTCTATTTCATGCATGTTAATTCCATCTTCTCAGCTATATTATAAACCAGGGAACAAACACTGTTTTTCTATAAAGGTCCAGCTGGCAAATATTGTAGGCTTATGAAGCATAGTCTCTGTCAAAACTACGTAACTGTGCCATTGTAAGCACAAAAGCAGCTTTAGACAATGCATGCATGAATGAATGTGGCTGAGTCCCAATAATACTTTATTTACAAAAACAGGCAGCAGCCCTTGTTTGTTGACCCCTGCTATAAACAATTTGAGATCTAGAACCGATTCTTATATCTTTTCCATATCCCCCTGTGGTGCTCAATACAGCTCTGGCCTCCCTGCAAGTACTCAATAAGTAATTATGGCTGATTGATCAAAGTTCTTTCCATTTCATCAGAAGACCACCAACCTTAATGTAAAATAAGCCATAAACTTGGGATATTAACATATTAGAAAGTATAATGAAAATAGAGTAACATTACAGCAATGGCAAGCAGAAGAGTACTAGTTATTACAATATTTCTAGTATTGCCCAGGGAAAAAGGAGAACTGACCAGCAGATGGAGCTCTCTAGAATGTGAAAGCAAGCAAAACTCCATAGTGAAGAAGGATAACTTGTTAGGATGTCTAAATTTTATTCCTTAAGGATACTCTAACCTTCTCCTTTAATCACCAAATAATTTTATTGGTAGTAAGATTTCCAACATACCTCAACAATGATGCTGACATTCTGACTAGTCAATAGATTATTCTGGTCTTTATGGTAAAGAATTCTCTAGGATTTTATAAATGAAAAAGTTGGTAATTCTAGTTTTAAGACTGGATAGTTGAATTGAATGATCTGACTTTGACATACCTCTGGGAAATATGCAAGGATGAAATGCCAGACTCTGGATCATAAAGCACCCCTGTGATGTCCAAGTTGTAAGCCTAAGAAAGCCAGTGTACCCTATGCTCACCATGGTGAGAAATATAAAATTTTTTTCAAGTTTTTATGATTACTCCTAAAGTTCTTCACCCTTAGATGAACTACTAGTTAAATCGCCATACCTATACCTGAAAGAAAATCCACACAAAATAGTAAAAAAATAGCAACTAAATGAGATGCAAAGTTCAACCTTATTCTGCAAATAACAATTAACTATGTCTACCTACCTCTGCATGCCTACTAGAAGCTAAAATAATATTAAAATTAAGGTAAAACAATAAGTTAATCAGAAGATTCAAGTAAGCAAACTGTTAAAAGTCATGTTTATAGATTAAAACAAGAGGATCGAGATCACCATTGCATAGTTTTATTTTTTATTTTTTTATTTTTTACCATTGTATGGTTTTAGATGACAGTTTCTACAACCCAGAGACTCTCATTAACTCAGTAAGACTTGTTCAAGGAGTTTTGCTCACAAGCCAAAAGCAGAAATTCGACTATTGTTTTTAAGGTATATCTATAGGCAATTAACACTCACACCGATTCACTGGTTTCCCATCACTTCCCTATGCTGTCAATCTCATGTGCTCAGGGAGAATCTAATTTTAATGTCATCCTCCAAACATAATTAATTTTTAAATTCGCCATGAAAGAAAAAAAACACAAACCCCAAAGACACCATATAAGATAGTCCAAAATCAAATATAAATGATTGTTGCTTACTCACTTAAGAGTATTTTTACAGAGTTAGAATTTTTTGCAATTTTAACACCCTACAACACAACTGCAAATAAGCAATAATAAAGCCAAAAAGTACGTGGCATCTATTCTTTAGGCAAGGCTATATAAATAGCTTGATTATATGCACACACAAAAAATTAGAAATAAAATAGATGCGACTGGGTGACAAGATAAAACAGCTGTCATGTCTCTTTGTAACAATATCAATAACCCCAAAGCCCAGGAAACCAAAGTACTAAACTAGGCACAAAATCTAGAAGTCCTAATTTCCATTCTTGGGACATTTGGCATAAAACCTTAGCTAATTTGTACTAAGCACAGTATCTCAGAGGCAGCACAACTCAATGTCTGATGAATGAATGAGGAAATCATATTAAATTTTATAAGGTCTCCATTAACCAAAAGATCCAAATTATAAACCATTCAGCTTTGTTTTGCTCATGATGAACACCTTATTATCTAATATCGTTGGCTAAATGGGACAGATCCTGAAAGCCTAGTAAAGTATTCCAGAAAGTAAAAATAGTCTTATTCCTCATACAAAGTTGGCATGGTTCAGATTTTAAACTACAGTTTGAATTTCTGGGAGATATTTAGCAACAAAGTGAACTCCATAGAAATTTACTGTAATTTTTTCAATACCCTATAAAAAAAAAATCCACAAAAATGTAGTAATTTCGAAATTCTAATTTTCTGTGGATGGTGTGAGAAGAAACACCTTAAAGGTGTTCCAGTTTTACTCGTGAGAAGTGAGGTTCAGAAGGACTGTGGTTGACCTAGTGTTAAAGGCTCATGAGAAATAATCAGGGTATGGCATTTCTCTTGGAATTCCAAATAAATGAACATGAAAAAAACAACACATAGCCTCTCTTGTTATCAGAACCAAGAAAAATGCCCATTGGAAGCCCAGGAATTCAGCATGTCTTTGTACCTATTAAAGAACTAATCAGTGTCTGGAATCTTATTTCATTCCAGTATCCAAATGACTTCTTAAAATCCACCAGGCATCAACTTTGGAGCCAGAGGCTCATCTGCGTTGCCAGGACCAATATGAATTGAGGCATTAAACCCAAGCTCAATGTAGGGTGTGTCCGGGTTGCTGTGGAGCCCATACTGCCCCCATTGGCCCGAGGGAGCCCCCATGCTTCCTCGGGATGCCTCCCGTGACACAGTATCCCTGTGACAGCGCAAATCACGCTGGAGGAGGCAGGATTAACACTTCGCCCCCTCCTCCAGAGAGGCCAAGAGTTGGTCCCTGGAGACCAGGGCTCCCACTAGGACCACTCGCCCCACGCGTATTAAGTCGTGATGACAGGGGGGACCGGGCCGGCTCCAAGCCGTCACCATAGCGAAAGGGGTCCCCCTTCAGGGGTCGAATAGGAGGAGTCACGGGCGCCGGGCACCTCCCCCGCTAGCTTACCCTCCGCCACCTCCTACTCGCTGCAGCCTGCCGGCTTCCTTGCGGAGTAGTCCGAAGCACTGCGTCCAACAGCAGTTCCCCATTGCATGCCGCCCAGGCGCCGCCGCTCCTCGAGCTCCCGCGCAAAACCCAAACCCAGGCTGGGCAGCCGCATCCGCGCGGCACAAGCCTGAGGGGAAATCCGGAGCCGAGGACCAGCCAGCCGAGCGCGGCGGCGTGAGCGACTGAGGCGACGGTGAAAACGAGGTGCTGTGAACAAAGACGGCGGCTACTCCAGCGGCCGCCGAGACGCCGCCGCCGTGTGAGGGAGGATCGCGGGCCTGCGAGGTCTGGACTCCCTCGCCGTCCTCATGGCTGCTAGCTCGCCGCAGCCCCAAGCCCAGCACGAGCGACCGCCTCCAGCTGCCAAAGGCCAGTCCCCGCGAGTTGCGCGCCCAGACCCCGCCCTCCCCCGCTCCTGGCCAGGAGCTCCGCCGCCGACGCCACCACACCCCCAGCCTATCCCGGGCCCCAATAGGGCGCGCTCCCTTGGCGACCCCGCCTCCTCCGGGTACCGGCCCTTACGTCACTTCCGACAGTTCAGAAATCTTCGTGGAGGGGGCCGCCCAATTTGTAGAGGTGCCTGTTTCTTTTGCTGGACTTTGACCTGACTAGGAAATCTTTTCTCTTAACTGCTTGCTTCCCTCTTCTCGGTCCCGAGCGCGCCAAGTGGCACACCTCGAGGTTCAGCATTCAAACTTCGTACCAAAGCCTTGTGAGTGGCTTACTTAGGCCCCAGGTCAGGTGTCAACGGGTTGTGATCGGGCAATTCTCGGTGCAGTGTGTGCTTAGTTTTGTAAATATTGAACCATAACTGAGTAGTAAAGTCAGGGGACTGATAGAGATTGCTTTGAACGCACCAAGAATTCTTTTCTTCCGGCCTCTGGTCTGCGTCACATACTCCAAACGGTTAACATTGTGGAGGGAAACTTACTGATGCTGCCCTACTGGCCTCATTTTGTTTTGTTTAATATCAAATCTTCGAATAATTTCGGGTAGGCAATTGGAGTCCACAAAAAATCGGTACGAGGATTGGGGTTTTTCAGAGACACCAGTCTTGCTAACCCACCGAGCAGGTGACCCAGGACTGTTGTAAATGGGAAGAGAAAGCTACTTTGATGCATGTTGTTCTGCGGCACCCTGCCTGAGTGCTACTTCTTTAAAACTCGGCCTTAGTCTGCAGTTCCATTAAAACCAAATATAAGGCGTGGCCTAGCAAACGCCTATTCCAGTGGATAGGATGCTCTATTTACTAACCAGACACGTCAGTTTTTAGTCTTAAATTAAACCTAGCGTTATATTTTAGGAAATTGTTAGAAATGTTAAAATATTCTTTGAACTAGTCATTTTCTTTCTTCCTGAAATTTAGACTGACCTGGGGTCCAATGTTTAGCAATGCTACTTAACTAATTTTGACCTTATTTAGGTCTTAGTCGTTTTTGTAATCAAATGCTTAGGGTAATGTTTGGCCCATAGTCTGCTGTCAGTGTTTGTGGAATGACTGAATGACTTATGGAATAGTGATTGTGTTTTCTTTCCCGTTTTAAGCCCCTGAATCAATCAAACATTCATGAGCTAGTCTTTAAAATTTAACTATTTTTTTTTTAATGTCATTAAATGTTTAAAAAAACTGGTATATACATCCTGTGGAATACTATTCAGCAGTAGAATTGAGCTTTTCATAGTAGCAAAAACTTGAATGAATCTGCAGGGAATTAGGCTGATTGCAAAAGCCAATCTCAAAAGCTTACAAACTGTGTAATGCTACTTATATAACATTTTTGAAGTGATAAAATTATAGAAAGTGAGTACAATGGTTGCCAGAAGTCAGGAAGGGTGAAGGATAGATCCT
Organism: Tolypeutes matacus; assembly: GCA_026826555.1. NCBI lineage: Eukaryota > Metazoa > Chordata > Mammalia > Cingulata > Chlamyphoridae > Tolypeutes > Tolypeutes matacus. Next base: position 8,987,311 of record JAKSZT010053767.1, on the reverse strand, counting down.
TGTGAAGATGGAAATGTTCTGTATCTCCTCTGTATCAATGTTAATATCCTGGTTGTGATAGGTACCATAATTTTACAAGATGTTACCATCCTGGGGGTACATGGGATCTCTCTGTATTATTTCTTATCACTGATTGCGAAACCATAATTATCTCAAAATGAAATGCTTAACTAAACTATACAGACTTGCTTGGACACCTCTTTCTATAGACATTCTTCCAAACCTTTATTAAAAGTAAATCTGGTGTATCAGTAAAGGGATATGAATGAGTCCCAGAAATAATATAAATGATTAATAATAATAATATGAAAACTTCAGTTTTATTGATCAAAACAATGCAAATTAAAACAAGTCATTTTTCACTTGCCAGGTTGGCAAGGATTTACAAATAAAAATGTTCAGTGTTTGCAAGGGTACTGTGAAATGGTTCTCTCCCAAACTGCTGGGGATAGTGAAACTCATTCTGAAAAATGATTTGGAAATATGTGTCAAGAATCAGAAACAAACTAAATGCTCAAAAACTGGAAGACGTTTACATAAACTCTGGTGTATTCTAATATTATGTAGCCATCAGAAATGGTTTTGAAAAAAAAATGGCATGAGAAAATGCTAACTGAATAAAGCGGAGTGAAACAGCATAGAAAATTATGTATATTATATACCTAAGTCATGTATAAAACAAAGCGTACACATTCATACATACATACCTCCATACTGACATAGTCCTGAGGTGGGGTGGGGAGACTGGAAGGAAAATATCAAAATCACAGTAATTATCTTGGGGATGTGATTATGGGAGTTTTTTTTCTTATACTTCTCTGTTTTTTCCATTTCCTGTAATTATCATTTAATACTTCTGTATTCAGAAAAATATTTTAATATGGCTCATCAACAGAAAGGACGAATTTATAACCAGTTAAATTAAAGTTTGATAATAAATGTAGACATTTAGAATGTAATGGGAACATGAATGTGGAAGTTGAGGAGAGCTACTTAGTGTTTTTTCCTAGAAATATACTAGATAAATCACCAAGTTAGTGGAATTTACCATCATGCAGTATTTTAAAACCAAGTTTGACATAAAAAAATCTTATCTTTATTGTAATGTGGCTTTAAAAGTTTAAAATATTACCTTAAGGGATGATCTGCTATTAGTTATGCAGAATTAGCAAGAAGAAACCCCATAATTGGAAGGTACATTTGTGAGGCAGATGAACTCCATTTTATAGGTGAAAAAGAGGACTCCTAGATTTGCCCAAAGTCATACAATGAATTGAAGGTATACCATGAAGAAAACCGGGTCTAATGACAGTGAGGCTTGTGCTCCTACAGTGGCACAGTGCTGCTTTCTCAATGCTTATATTTAGGCATGAGTGTGAAACCAGTAAAAACCATAGTCAAGGGTATCCTGATAATGGTTTAATTCATCACAGCTAAAGAGTTTATTTATGTGGCAATTGGCCACGCAGAATATTCAACTCACCAGTAAGAAACACACAGAGATTATTGACAATTAAAGATACTTAATGTCAGCTTGCTAGAGAGACTGCACCTGTCTACTTTCCAGTAGCATCTCCTTCTCCATCCCTTTCAAAATCTCTTTCTCGCTGGCATTTTTTTCCTTAAGTTGTGGGAAAGAGTTTTTCTCTCAGTTGGAGTGCAATGTGTTCTTCTAACTGGATTCTGGATTCTTTGATTCCAAATTGGCATCTCCTTCCTTTGCTCAGAGCTCCTTCTCTACTGGCCATCAATCACCTTTATAGTTTTGAGATCATTTGCTACCATCATGTTTTTCTGTGGGTCTGGTGGTCCTGGAAGGAAAAGAATTCCATGTTCTCTATTACCAATGCTGGTCCAAACATGGACACGAACTCATCCTTTAATTCACTGGAGCACAGGTGGGATTACCAAAATTTACACAGAGTACTAGATATATAACCATTGTAAAATGAACATAATGAGTAATAATAAAATTTACCATATGAGTTTGTTTTGAGGATAGATAAGCACATATCAAGTGCTTGGTATAATTATACTGTAATTCTTATAACATATTTATATACTATACTATAATTATACTATAATACTGAAATATATAAATGTTAGCTGTTACCATTATTATTATTCACAGACTGACTCTTTCCTTTGTAGCTACAGCCCCGACATCCTGTGAAAAAGGCATTTTCAAAATCCCACCTATTGGACATGCCCTCAGACACACTCCACGCCACTACTTGAAGTCAGGGTTCCAAATAAGTGTGGCCTAGATAGAGGAAGATGTTCCCCAGTTCTTAGGCTTTGCTGGTCCTAGGATCTGCTTCTTTCCAGGATGATTGAGAATGAGAATATCCACTGATTTAGAGGAAGACCTTGCCCCCTACTGACTGGGAGTGTCTTTTCCTGGGAATCCAAATAGAACACTCTCGTAATGCAATAATCCAGTATCAGTATGGTTCCTAAAGTCTTATTTATTCTGTCTTATATAATACCATGTGAAAGACCAATAGTTCTTTCCAGATTTAACTTGACCCATCATTACGTAGTTCTTTTGTTCATATTTACCCTCATTTTAAGTGCAATTTTAGGTGCATTGAGCTTAGTTTCAACTCCTCTCTCAACAGGAGTGCATTTGACTTGAACAAAAATACATTCCGTAAGAATAAGTCACACTTTGCAAGCACACCACCCCTTAAGTCCATACTTTTAAAATAAACATTTCTCCAGTGAAGTCTAAGAGAAGCACTCTGCCCAATACAACTTTGTACATTATCATATTAGAGTGGTTTATGTCCTTAAAACCACCGCTTCTCAAATGAGTTTATTTCACAAGATGGTCTTTTACTTTATGTTTGCAAAACTAAATAGCTGAATGGACCATTCAAGTGATTTTCCAAGAACAAAGGCATACAAAGTTGTGCTTAAAGATAAAAGGGAAGGCCAGACGTCTTCGCAGAAAGCCGCCATGGTTTCCTGTTTCAATAGTGCTTGAACGGAACCCGATGCTCGCCCCCCTCGGCCAGCCGCTCCCAGCTGCCTCCCACGGGCCTCCCCCGCCTGCCATGACGACCACATCCCCGTCGCAGGTGCGCCAGAACTACAACCAGGACTCAGAGGCCGCCATCAACCGCCAGATCCTTCTGGAACTCTACGCCTCCTACATCTACCTGTCGATGTCTCACTGCTTTGACCGTTATGATGTGGCTTTGAAGAACTTTGCCAAATATTTTCTTCACCAATCTCATGGGGAAAGGGAACATGCGGAGAAACTAATGAAGCTGCAGAACCAACGAGGCGGCCGAATCTTCCTTCAGGATATGAAGAAACCATAATGAGATGACTGGGAGAGCGGGCTGAATGCAATGGAGTATGCATTACACTTGGAAAAAAGGGTGCATCAGTCACTACTGGAACTGCACAAACTGGCCACTGAGAAAAATGACCCCCACTTATGTGACTTCATCGAGACCCATTACCTGAATGAGCAGGTGAAGTCCATCAAAGAATTGGGTGACTACGTAACCAACTTGCGCAAGATGGGGGCCCGGGATTCTGGCTTGGCAGAGTATCTCTTTGACAAGCACACTCTGGGAAGCAGTGATGATGAGAGCTGAACCTTATGCTGGCTTTCCGGGCGCCACAGGGCAGTGCATGCGTGTTGGGTTTACCTTTTCTATAAGTCCACCAAGTTCTTTCATCGGTACCATTCCTTCAAATAAACTAATTTGGTACCCCCCCCCCCAAAAAAAAAAAAAAGATAAAAGGGAAGGTAGAAGGGGAAATTTCACCTCTTGGCTCAATCACCTCTGTCCTATTTATTCTGACTTTTAGGTGTATGATAAGCTTCCTTAGTTGCTCAGTATAACTGAGTCCAAGGCACACTAAGTGATTTGCTTCATTCTTTGCTCACCCAACATTTACATTTCACAAAGAGAGGGAATAAGGGTGTATTAGTCAGGGTTCTTTCGGGAGACAGAACCAACAGGAAATATCTATCAATAATATGAGATTTTTAAAAAGTCTCTCATGCAACCGTGGGGATGCACAAGTCCAGTTTCCGCAGTCAGGCTGCAAGCCAGGGGCTCTGATGAAAAGTCCTTGATGAGTTTCTGGGAGAAGTTGGCTGTCCAACGACGAGCTGGGAAATTCTCTCTGAATGCTGAAATCACTTCCCCTTTTAAGGCATTCAACTGATTGGATAAAAGCATTACCCATTGATGATGCAATCTCCCTGATTGATGCAGATGTAATCAGCCATCCAAGCAGTAAACTTACTGGTGATCGAAGTCCATAAGTGCTCTTGTATTACAATTAGCCCAGTGCTTGCTGGACCAAACACCTGGACATAATTACCTGGCCGAGTTGACACATTAGCCCAACTATCACAGCCGGATAGTTATATGGTTCATGTGGAGTGCTTCCACTGAGCAGAGTTTGTTCCAGATCTCTCTTGTGTGTTCAGAAACCTGCACTACTAATTGGAAGAGGGAAAAATTCACATAAAGAATCATTAAGTAGTTAAGCGGTGGTTAACTGCTAAAGAAATTCTATGGCAGTAGAACAGCTACCACCCCTGGAACTAAGGAAAAGTGAATGAAGAAGGAACTTAGAAATTTATAGCAAAGGGCTTGCAAGGCAGAGATTGAAACCTCTGAGGTGTGGATGTCATAGAAACATGCTGCTTGCTAAAATAGTATTGGAGAAACTTGATGGAAGATGTCCACCAATGAATCACAAGAGCAGCCCAGTGCTGTGGGCTGGGGGATGCTCATCACTGAACAAGAGGGCTGCTGCCACCATGGTAAACATTGCCAGGCCTCTTTCATGTCTATTTGCCACCATGTGGAGAAAAGAACAGGAAAAAAAGAAAAATTCCCTTCTGCTTCTGAGGCAGGCTTTACTAGTAAAATAGGGAATCAATAGAGGGATCTGGAACCTGGCAGAAAAACTGCCTCCATTAAATATGTGGCCATCGGTATCCCCAAGATGGCTGCTGGAAGAACTTGCGAGAACTCCCATTCAGAATGAGATTTATTCCAGAAGCCAGGAGAAGCCCGCGATATTCTCCAGGGGCCTTATCACTGGGTCCTCCCAGGGGATTGATGGGTGGGATAACCAATCAAAACAGCAAACAACTGGGATTCCTCCCCTGTCATTAACAAAGGGGCAGAATAATTAATGGCTTAAAAGGCAAGTGCCAAAGCAAAATGCCCCCTGCTCTTGCCTTCTTCCCCCCTGCCTGGAACAACATGCAAGTAAAAACTGGGCGTTTATAATCTGTAATGGGGAATTGTAGTCTGTAAATCAGCTCTTTATCACTTTTCAGTCCCTTCCTCTCAACCTGGGACCCTTAATCTGTTATTTTTCCCCATTTCTCTTCTCTCTCTTCCTTAAGAAATTACTGGTCTAACTAACCTGTCCTGCTCTTAAAATTCATTTTATGTAGCTTAGCCAAGAACCTAGAGAAAATCTGGCAACACCTCTAGTCTTGCATGTTGCTCTATCATCCTCTACTGGCAGATCTTAACATAGAACCAGCCAGCAATGGTGAAAGGTAGTCTGCCGAGTCTAGTTCTAGAATTACAAAATAGGCAGAGTGGGTGAGTATGGAGGTAAGAGGCAATAAATTAATAGCTAGCACAATTTTAACTCCACTTAGGAACCAGAGACTGAATCTTGAACCAACACAAGAGAAGACTGGAGACAGAACCTTGCATAAAGCCAGAACATGTGAAGGATTTTACCTACCTTAAGGAAATAATTAACCAGAAAATAAATAAATAAAAAATTAAAAATAAAAACCCAGTCACTGGTACTGGGAGGTAAAAATGAAGTTTGTTAATATTGATATGATTTGGGTTAGAAAAACATTTTTCCTGAGAATTCCTTTTTTAAAAAATCTGCCTTCTTTCTGGTTAAGGAGTTGAAATTTATATTAACTTCACAGTCTTGAAACCCCAGGCCAAGAAATTAACACAAACAGTGGCATTTAGGCAGTGACACTCTTGAAATTTCTGGCAAAGCATAAACAAATTCATTCTGGGGAGACGTTCCTTCCGTCACCATCTAAGTTGCTCAGGATTCCCACAGACATAAAACTACACTGAAAATGAGCTTGCAATGACGTATTGCAAATAAACTACCATGACTCAGTATCAGCAGACACAAGGAATAGCAGAGAGCAAAAGTCATGAACTTTATATAATAAAGACAGACACTGTAAAATAAGCATGTTTAAAATATCATAAAAAGAAAGCAAGAAAATACAAAACAATTTTAGAAAAAAATAATAGAAATGAAAAATATAGGTAATGTATTAGTCAGGGTTCTCTAGGGAAACAGAATCAACAGGAGATATCTATAAATAGTATGAGATTTTATAAAATTCTCTCACGTGACCATGGGGATGCACAAGTCCAGGTTCCACAGGCAGGCTGCAAACCAGGCTGCTCCCAGCTTATGTCTTTTGATTGGGCAGTTTACTCTTTTAACATTCAATGTTATTACTGTAAAGACATTACTTACTTCAGCCATTTTATCATTTGACTTTCATATGTAATCTTATTTTTGTCTGTCTTTTTACTCTTTTTGTTACCCCTTCTGATAGTCTTCACTTCTACACTCTCTTCCAAGCCTCTCTCTCTTGTTTTTTCTTTTCTTACTGCAGAACTCCCATTAGTGTTTCCTGCAGAGCTGAATTCTTGTTTATGAACTCTCTTAGTTTCTGTTTATCTGTGACTATTTTAAACTCATCATCAGATTTGAAGGACAATTTTGCCAGATAAAGAATTCTTGACTGACAGTTTTTCTCTTTCAGTACCTTAATTATAGCATACACTGCCTTCTCTTCTCAATGATTTCTGAAGAGAAATCTGCACTAAGTCTTACCGGATGTCTCTTGTATGTGATGTTTTGCTTCTCCCTTGCTGCTTTCAGAATTTTCTCTTTATCTTTGGCATATGGCATTCTGAATAATATGTGTCTTGGGGTAGGTGAATTGCCCCCTTTATTAGTATATAATGACATTCTTCAACCCTTATAACAGTTTTACATTTAAAATATATTTTGCCCAATAGTATTATTGCTACTTCAGCTGTTTTTTGGTTACTATTTGCATGGAATATCTTTTTCCCAACGTTTCACTTTCAACCTGGTTGTGTCCTTACATCTGAGGTGAATCTTTTGTAGACAGCATATAGATGGCTTATAGATTTTTATCCACTTTATTAGTCTATGTCTTTTGATTGGGGAGTTCAAGCAATTAACATTCAATGTTATTGCTGTAAAAGCATTACTTACTTTGTCATTTTGTCCTTCGGCTTTCCATTGTCATATCTTACTATTGTCTGTTTTTCTGCCCTTTAATATACCCTTCCGAGGATCTTCATTTTTTCACTCTCCTCCAAATCTCTTATTCCCTGTTTTTCCTTTCAGGCTGCAGCACTCCCTTTAGTACTCTTGTAATTCTTTTGTTAACATATTCTCTTTGTTTGTCTGTGAAGACTTTAAAGTCATCCTCATTTTTGAAGGACAGTTTCACTGGATACAGAGTTCTCAGCTAACAGTTTTTCTTTCAGTATTTTAAATATGTCATACCACTTTCTTCTTGCCTCCATGGTTTCTGATGAGAGGTCAGCAATTACTCTTATTGAGGTTCCCTTGTATGTGATGCTTTGCTTTTCTCTTGCTGCTTTCAGAATCCTCTCTTTATCTCTGATATTTGTCATTCTGAATAGTAGGTGTCTTGGGGTAGGTCTATTCAGATTTACCCTGTTTAGGGTGCATAGTCCTTCTTGGATATTGATATTTATGACTTTCATAAGGATTGGGAAGTTTTCAGTCATTCTTTTTCCTCAAATATTCTTTCTGCCCCTTTTCCGTTCTCTTCTTCTGGGACACTGATAATGTGTTTGTTTGTGCATTTCATGTTGTCATTCAATTCCCTGAGACTTTGTTCCATTTTCCCCATTTTTTCCCCTCTTTCTGTTCTCCTGTCTTTTCAAGTTCAGATGTTCTGTCCTCAGTATAATTAATTCTGTCTTCCTTCAATTAAAATCTGCTGTTATGTGCCTCTACTATATATATTTTTTAATCTCATCTATTGTGTCTTTCATTATTGTCATAATTGTTCTTTATGCTCACCCAGATCTTCTTAATATCCTTTATATCTTTATTAATATTTTCCTTCAATTCTTTGAATTGATTTAGGAGGTTTGTGTTTCTATCACAGGGGGGAATGCAACTGTCTTAAATCCTGTATCTCTTCAGTATATTTGGTTTGTTTCTTTGGCTGGGCCACTCTTCCTGTCCTAATATGACTTGCAATTTTTTGCTGATGTCTAAGCATCTGAGTATGCTGGTAAATTAACTCTGATGGTCAATTTTTCTCTCCTCTGTATTTTTTTCTCATGGTTCTTTTTGATTCTTGGTTCAACTTATTTTGAGTCTTTTAAATTGCCCAGTTTAAGTTATCAAAATTGGGCCAGGGACTCACTAATGGGGCACTGATTTCTCCCAGGAATTTGGATTTAGAGTGACCTAAAAGTAGTTTTTCTCTTGCACTTTCCCTACCACCCAGCAGATGGCTATCATCAGCAACCCTTTCCATGGAGGCATTTCTTTCAATACTCGCTTTCCCTTGTTTCTGGTCTACCAGAGCTGAGATTCTAAGCTAAGTAGGATTCTATTGTATTTTTAATCTCACTTGTTATGTCTTTCACTCCCATAAATTCTGTTAATTTTCTTTTCAAGATTTCAAAATTTTTTCTTGTACTCACCCAGGGTCTTCTTAATGTCTTTTATTCCTTTAGCCATGTTGACCTTCATCTCCCTGATTTGATTTAGGAGATTTGAATGAACATCATTGATTAGTTGTGTCAAGTCCTGTATCTCATCTGAAGCTTTGATTTGTTCCTTTGCCTGAGTTCCATCTTCCTTTTCTTCGTATGGCTTGTAATTTTTTGCTTAAATCTAAGCATCTGATTATGATGCTAATTTTATTCTAATATTTAGTTTCTCTCTCTTGCCTAGGGATTTACTGCTCAGTAGCTGTGTGCTATCACTGCTTTTTGATTCTTGAATCACCTTGTTCTAGCTATTTAGGATTGCTCCTGTTAAACTGCTCAAACCAGAGCTAACGACCCAGTAATTGGGTGCAGGTCAGTTTCCAATGGCCTTGGAAAAGGGGGCAGTAAAGGCACCAGATTGCCTCTTTTACTTATTTCTTACTATATTTCCCTTCTTTGAATGCACTTTCCTGGTCTGCCAGCAAATGACACTCTTCGGCATACTTCTCAGCTCAGGCCCCAGATCCTAGGGGTTAATGCATTCACTGTAACCTCACCCAGGTTGGTGGTGCAGTAGCAATGTCCTGGGGCAGGCCAGGCCTAGCAAACAAACTTTCTCAGAAGTTGCTCCCCTCCCTTGGCTGCATCCTCAGTTACCAGCCCAGAGCAGTAGCAAAGGTGTTTGAGAAGTAAACATCTTTACTCCCTGCTACATGGCAATGCCAGTGAAGGAGGACAGACCAATATGCCAGACCCTTGATTTTGATGGTTGTACTTATGAACCTTGTTCTTGTAAAATTGAAACTTAGCCTAGTATTATATATTACCTAAGAGTTACCTCCTGAAAGCCTCCTTGTTGCTCAAATGTGGCCTCTAAGCCAAACTCAGCATGTAAATGTACTACCTTCCTTCAGCCTCCTTGGCACCGAGGGATTATTACCAAGTTCCAACTAGGTATGCATTTGGAAAAAGACCTTGACCAAAAGGGAGAAATATTAAATACAAATGAGTTTTTATGACTAAGAGATTTCAAAATGAGTTGGGAGGGCATTGCAGAGTTTATGTGTATGAATGTCTCAGCAGGATCTCATTAACTGCCTCAGTAAACAGTGCCTCAAATAGCGGAGCTCCTGAAACTCTAGAGACATCTAGACACTATAGGCAGGGCAGGAATTCATCACCCTGTCAGTGCGCCTTACTTTGTAATATATGCTCCTCAGTGTAACAGGTTAGAGTCATTTATAATTTCCCTACACATGGCTCTTCTGCCCCTTTTATTTGAACTTAAAATTTGCACTATGCTTGTTAAATATATGCCCCAGAAATTTAAATCTTTGATCTGTTTGTATGCTAGTTGAGCCCTGAATCTCAGCAGAGTTGCAACACCTACTCTCCAGTTCATTGTACTTGTCCAGAACAGCTAACAAAAGGATGATAATAGACAATGCTCATTCTAAAAAATAGAGTATCTATAACTACAAGCAAGACAGTTCCATCCATCTGCCCCATGGAATCTAAGCCCCCTCTTAATCAGAAACAGAGTGGGCATCACCATCCCCAAATCCTCAAGATTGAGGAATGAACAAACATAAGGGGGGAATGCAACTATAGACTAAAGTAGACTTATTATTATTCTATCAATGAAAGAACTTGTATCATTGATATAAAGGGAGTGACCACCAGAGATTCTGAGGGGAGGGAGAGGAAAGAATAGGTGTAACATGGGACATTTTTGGGAATTTTTCTGCATGAGATTGCAGTGATGGATACAGGCCATTATACATTTTGTCAAAACCTATAAAATTGTGTGGCACAAAGTGTAAACTGTAATGTAAATTATAAACCATACTTAGTAGCAATGCTTCAATATGTGCTCATCAATGTAACAAATGTACCACACTAATGAAAGATGTTAATGGGGGAAAGTGTGGGAAGGGGAGGGGTGGGGTATATGGGAATCCCCTATATTTTTGATGTAACATTTATGTAATCTAAAGCTTCTTTAAAAATAAAAAAATAAAAATTTAGAAAAAGAACTACCAATATAAGCTTGTTGTTTAGTGATAAAAAAGTCATAACTAAATGATTAATTTTAAAAATTTAAACTGGTTGCCTCTTTGATACTTAAACTATTTGCATGTATTATCTTGATAAAAATTAAAATAAAAACAAATTTTAAAGAGATAAAATAGAAGATTTATGAACTAATAAAAAATTCCAAGGAAGTTATCCAGGATTTAATTCATAAAGATAAAAATATGAAAGAAAGCTTAACAGACTAGAGCGTAGAATAGACAGGATAATAGGAATTCCAGAAGGAGAAGGAAGAAAGAATGAAGTTTTGAAATATTCAAAGAGATAATATCTGAGTATTATCCACACTTAATGAAATAGGAATACCCAGATTCAGAAAACACAGTTTCTGAGAAGGATAAATGAAAAGAAATACATATCTAGATGCATCATATGAAAATGAAAAACACCAAAGTCAGAAAGAAAACCTTAAAAACAACCAGAGAGAAAAGACGTATTACATTTATAGGAAAAACGGACACTCAAGATGTCTCAACAGTAACAATGAAAAACAGAAGATCATGGAGTAATATATTCAAAGTGCTGAGCAAAAATAAACCAAACTAATGTAGCAGTCAACAGTGAGAGCAAAATAAAGGTATTCACTGTATCTCCCATCTAGAGAGCCAAACAACTATGGCTTTTACTGGTTCTTAAATAGCTGCTGCTCCAAGCCCTCTGAGTGTCCATTTCCCATGATGCTGGCCCCTCTAGCCTCTCAGTCCCATCTCCCTAAAATCCAACAACTAAAAGATTAATGCCTGGCACTTAAGGGTAATTTCAGGTCCTTATTCTAGCTCTGATTAGTGTCTATTTTGATTGGTTGGGCATTGCTCATCAGTCCCCCACACAACCCACCTCACAATAGTCCTGCCTCCTGGGCACTGCCATTGAATGTCCCAGAGCACAGTAGCCATTGAGTGTCCCAGAGCACTCCAAAGGACTACTAGCCTGTGCCTTCCCTGCGCCTATCACATGGCCCTTGGGAGCCCCATGTGGACACCTCTGGGATTGTGTGTTGGTGCTACTAGCCTGCAGGCTGCAAGTCAGGTTGCTGTGTCTACCATGTGCTATCTCCCATGATATGATGTTCTCCTGGCCAAATGGACCTGGAGCCAGGGGTAGCAGCACTAGGGCTCTGGGGGGCAAATGCCTAATGCACATCTGGCTCTGTAGTATAATGAAAAACTTGACTTTGTCCCCAGTTTCTGGGGAAACAACCTCTGAATCTTTGGAATTTCTTGTGATATGAATGTCTTTTGTTCTTCATAGGTAGTTCAGGACCACACCTGATGGGGCCAGCCACATCTGTGATCCTTAGGTTGGGGCTGACCACACCAGAAAGACAACCAGGTGATTAGGAGTTGGGGCTTTGAACTACATGATATCAACCCACTTCCCCAACCTCTGGAAGGGGAGAGTGGGTGTAGATTGAGTTCAACCTAGTGGGCATTGATTCTAACAATCATGCCTCCGTAATGGAGCCCCATACTCGGGACACTAGAAGCCATGAAGAGATTCCATGATTGATGAGAAATTCTCTGTGCTGGGAAGGTGATGAGTTCTTTATGGATCTAGGGGGCTTACATCAAGTTGGATATGGAAAACTGAAGAGCAAGTTTGAAACACTACATTTCCTGATCTTGGGTGGTTGTTTGGTTTGTTTTGCTTTGGGTTGGTTTTTATTTCAGAGTACTTAGTGATTACCAAAATTGTGTTGGGGCTTTCGACCAAGGTTGGCTTTCTAGACATAAGCACAATATCTGTTACATATCCTGCACTATAATAGATGCCGATGAACAGTGCTTATCTACTCTACAATGGACTTCTTTCCAATTCCTGGACCCAAGGTGGTTTAGATCTATGCTGCTAGAGCTCAGTGATTGCAGGGATCATCTGCCTAGATTTGACAGTTCCATCTAATGTATTTTCTTTATCCACTTAAATCCTCACTCTTGTGGGATAGATTGCAGATATACACAGTAGAGAAAATTTTATTTACCATTTCCAATGACATAATAGGCATGAAAGATACTGTTGTAAATTAGGACATGATGTGGATACATATACCCATGGATCTACAAAACAATATTAATATTCTAGTGAGAGTAATTGATAAGGAGATATATTAAATTAATCTTATTGAGTTTTATCTGATGTTTACTCAATGTGAAAGATGAAAGTCAGGGCTTGTTCAGAGTTTTATCAATGGGGGATAAATATTTTCAAATGCAGATTTTGAATTACCACTCTGATCTTCTGTGAGAGGATGGGCCTTTCCATGATTTTTCTTTCAGTGCATGGCAGACATGTTTAGTTATCAGAATTAGAGATTGAGCATTTTTTTCTAAAGCCAAATTGTTTGACTTACTTCTGTTTTCATTTTTTAAGTCTTCTAATTGGAATAAGTAGTATTTCTTATGATTGGATTAAAAGAATTTTATAACTAGTTGGACAATAAATTACCAGCCAACCATCTTATTTCATAGATAAGGAAACTAAGACTCAATGAAGTTAAGAAATAGAGTTAGGGAGAGAGGGGGGGCAAGATGGCGTTGGTGTAGGAGGGCGCACACTGCAAGCTCCCAGAGCAAGGCGGATTGGGGACGGGGTACTGCCCGGGGGTCTGTGCTGTGCACGCGTGGAGTGAGAAGCTTGGGACATCTATCTGCGCGGATCGGCGGCGTGGACCGAACGGTGGAGATTCGTGAGTTTTGAGGCTGCCGGTGGAGGTTGGCACAGGCGGCTGAGCCCCGCGGTTCGGAAATAAAAAATAAAACGGCCATTTGGAGCCGCGGGCGGGGGCGAAAAAGTTTTATTTTCTGGGGAGCTGGCTGCCTGGCGCCCCTTGGACCTTGTGTGAGCAGAGCAAAAAGCTAGTCAGCACCCGGTGAACCGGAGGGGGATTTTGGTCGGGGAACGGAGCTGATCTCCCTAGCCACCCAGGGATAAGACCCGGGCCGCTGCGGAGCCAGGAGGAAGGGACACTTCCCAAAAAAGGGAGGGTTCGGTTGGAAGACAGGGAAGGGTATTTTATATTTTTAGACATCGATCTGGCTGCCTGCACCGCCCCATAGCTTTGGGGAGCAGATAAGCCGAACTGAAGCAGCACCAGGCTGAGAGCAGACGCGAATCTGCACTCAAACTGATTTACTGAGCAGCCCGGTGACGCTGGAGCTCGGCGCCAGAAGGGGCGGAATCCGCCGTCTTTAGCAATCTTCACTGACTAACATCAGAGTTTCAGCTAACCTGGGCAGTCCGGAAAGTGGGACGTGCTTGATTAATTTCCACGGGCCCAGCTAGGGTCCCTTCCGTAAGGGGGTAGGTCTAGAAGAGGAATTATTTTGGGTCCTGCATTTGGCTAAAAAAAAAAAAAAAAAGTGAGGTCACCTCAACAATTGAAAAATAAATTCTTTTTAATTTAGTTTAATAGCTAAAAGCTGCTTCAGGACCTGCATATAGAACCCTGTGGGGAAATTCATTGATAAACACAAGTAAGCAGGAAGGATCCACTTGGACCCTAGGGGTATCATTGACCCCCCTTGTTTCCTTCTTCTTTTTTCTTTTTTTTTTTATTTTATTTTTTTTATTTTTTTTTATTTTTTTATTTTTTATTAGTATTAACTTTTTCCTTTCAGACCTTTCTCTACTATTTCTCTACCTCCTCATAATTCTAGCCTTCTAAATCACTATATATATATATTCCTCCATTTGTTTTCCCAGTCCATTATAGGAACTCCATATTTTTTCCTAGTACTCTACACTGCCTACACAAGTTAAATATTCATCTCATTGAATCTCATTTTGCCCCTCTTCTAACTTTTATCAACATTTCTATTATCCTTCTGCCTTCCTTACATCTTTTGATTCCTCTGGCCCTAACCTTTTGCCTTCAAGGGAACATAGAAAGAAGTAAGGAAATAAAATAAGAAGAAAAACTGCCAAAGAGAAAACTTAACTCACACGCAGAACCAACAGCTAAATAAAATTCTAGAGCATAGAGAAAAGCTAATCAACTGAACAAACCCATCAAGATAATATGATGACCAGAGGGCAACAGAAAAATACAAATGACTCTGAAAAACTGGAAAACATGGACCAGTCCAGTGCACAAAATAAAAACCAGGAAGCAATGCAGTACATCGAACAACTAATCAAAGCTATCCAAACAAATATCATGGACCAACTTAAAGAACTGAAGGAAGAGATTAAGGATATAAAGAAGACACTGGGAGAACATACTGAAAAAATAACTAACACACCTAAAAACGTAATGGATATGATGGCGAACAAAGACACAAGTCAAGAAATGAAAAAGACGCTGGACTCGCATGGCAGCAGAATTGAACAGGCAGAGGAAAGAATTAGTGATATGGAAGACAATACAGTTGAAATCAAAGAGATTGTAGAAAACATAGACAAAAAGATAGAAAAAATCCAGTATGGTCTCAGGGAATTAACCGATAATGCAAGACGCACACACATACGCATTATGGGCATCCCAGAAGGAGAAGAGAAGGGAAAGGGAACAGAAGGAGTGTTGAAGGAAGTTATGGCTGAAAACTTCCCAACTCTATTGAGAGAGATGGATGTGCAGATACAGGAAGCACAGCGCACCCCAAATAGTATAAATCCCAACAGGCCAACTCCAAGACATATACTTGTCAAACTGTCCAACGCTCAAGACAAAGAGAAAATACTCAAGGCAGCAAGAGAAAAGAGAACCATCACATACAAGGGAAGCACAATAAGATTAAGTGCTGATTTCTCAGCTGAAACCATGGAGGCAAGAAGACAGTGGTATGACATAGTCAAAACACTAAAAGAAAAAAACTTCCAGCCACGAATTCTCTACCCAGCAAAATTGGCATTCAAAAATGATGGAGAGTTCAAAATATTCACAGATAAACAGCAATTAAGAGAGTATGTCAAGAAGAAACCAGCACTTCAAGAAATACTAAAGGAATCTCTACAAATTGAAAGGAAAAAACAAAGGAGAGAGAGTTGGAGGAGAGTTTAAAAACAACTGAAAAGTCAAAAAGAGAAACAAAACAACATATGACATACATTAACCCAAAGAAAAAATGACTGAAGTAAGAAATTCATTACGAGTAATAACACTGAATGTTAATGGATTAAATTCACCAATCAAAAGACACAGATTGGCAGAATGGATAAGAAAATATGATCCATCTATATGCTGTCTACAAGAAACCCACCTTCGGCCCAGGGATTCAAGGAGGCTGAAAGTGAATGGTTGGAAAACCATTTTACAAACTAACAATAGCCAAAAAAGGGCAGGAGTAGCTATTCTAATATCAGACAAAATAGACTTTAAGTGCAAAACTATTGTAAGAGACAAAGATGGACACTACATATTAGTAAAAGGAGTAATCTCTCAAGAAGAGAGAACAATCATCAACATTTATGTACCTAATCGAGGTGCCTCAAAATACGTGCGGCAAACTCTGGAAAAACTAAGAGGAGAAATAAATTCCTCTACAATTATAGCAGGGGACTTCAACACACCACTATCATCATTAGACAGAACATCTAGGCAGAGAATCAATAAAGAAACGAAGGCACTCAACAATACATTAGAAGATTTGGACTTAATAGACATATACAGAACACTTCACCCAAATACAGCGGGATTTACATTCTTCTCCAGTGCACATGGAACATACTCCAAAATAGACCACATGCTAGGCCCCAAAACAACACTCAATGAATTCAGAAAGTTTGAGATTATACAAAGTAATTTCTCTGACCACAACGGAATGAAGTTGGAAATCAATAAGGGCCAGAGAAACAGGTTAGGCACAAGGATATGGAAGTTAAACAACACACTCTTAGACAAACAGTGGGTCAAAGAGGAAATTTCAAAAGAAATCAGTAACTACCTTGAAACTAATGAAAACAACAACACAACATATCAAAACCTATGGGATGCAGCGAAAGCAGTCCTGAGAGGGAAGTTCATAGCCATAAATTCATATATTAAAAAAGAAGAAAGAGCTAAAATTGAAGACCTAACTGCACACTTGGAGGAATTGGAAAAACAACAACAAACTAAACCTAAAGGAAGTAGAAAACAGGAAATAACAAAGATTAGAGCAGAACTAAATGAAATAGAGAATAAGAAAGCACTGGAAACAATAAACAAAACCAAAAGCTGGTTCTTCGAGAATATCAACAAAATTGACAAACCCTTAGCCAGACTAACAAAGAAAAAGAGAGAACAGATGCAAATACATAAAATAAGGAATGAGCAAGGTGATATCACTACTGACCCCACAGAAATAAAGAGTATCATAAGAGGATACTTTGAAAAATTATATGCCAACAAGAATGACAATTTAGAGGAAATGGACAAGTTTCTAGAAACCCACAAACAGCCGACATTGATGAAAGAAGAAATAGATGAACTCAACAGCCCAATTACAAGTAAAGAGATAGACTCAGTCATTAAAAACCTCCCAACTAAGAAGAGTCCAGGACCAGATGGCTTCACAGCTGAATTCTACCAAACATTCCGGAAAGAGCTAACACCAATTCTACTTAAGCTCTTCCAAAAAATAGAAGTAGAAGGAATACTACCTAACTCATTCTATGATGCCAACATTACCCTAATACCAAAACCAAATAAAGATACCACAAGAAAGGAAAATTACAGACCAATTTCTCTAATGAACCTAGATGCTAAAATCCTTAACAAAATACTTGCTAATCGCATTCAACAACATATCAAAAGGATTATACACCATGACCAAGTGGGTTTCATCCCAGGTATGCAAGGATGGTTCAATATAAGAAAATCAATCAATGTAATACACCACATAAACAAACTGAAAGAAAAAAATCACATGATCATCTCTATAGATGCCGAAAAAGCATTCGACAAAATACAGCACTCTTTCCTCATAAAAACACTACAAAAGATAGGAATAGATGGAAACTTTCTGAAAATGATAAAGGGTATATATGAAAAACCCAAAGCTAACATCATTTTCAACGGTGAAATCCTAAAAGCCTTCCCTCTGAGATCGGGAACAAGACAAGGATGCCCACTATCACCGCTCCTATTTAACGTTGTCTTAGAAGTACTTGCACGAGCACTGAGACAAGAAAAGGACATAAAAGGCATCCAGATTGGAAAAGAAGAAGTAAAAATTTCATTATTTGCAGATGACATGATCCTATACATAGAAAG